>BSBM01000073.1:0-502500 GCA_027924585.1 Larix kaempferi
GACTATATCCTCGAAAGGAGGTAAACTCTACTCCGGAATCGCACCATTGGACAAGTAAAGGTGCAATGGAAACACCTTACGCCAGAAGAGGAAACCTGGGAGTTGGAGAGTAGTATGCAGGCAGCATACCCAACTCTGTTTCAGGAACACTCAAGGAGTGATTTACCAACATTGAGGACGATGTTGAGACTTAAGGGGGGGTGTATATCACCTACCAAAATTCTGAAAATATTATTTTATTTCCAAAATACTTTATGTTTAATTTTAATTTCAAAGTTTTGAATTTATGACCAATTTTGGTCAAGGATGAATGTAATTAACGATTATTATTATTTAAATAAATTAAGTAGGAGACAAACACCCAAGGGAACTGTTAAATGAGTGTTCATTGACCCACTAGGAGGAATGGAAGCTGTTAGAAGGCATGGGACAGATGGCAGCAATTCCACTTCACCACTAGCTCTTGGTTATGGGACAACTACCCCTAATAATGTGGCATTATCCCCCAGGTGGTGGGAGTGGGAAGGAACCTCCTTTAATGACCAAGTAACAACTGAAAAGGCCTAGGCAACCTACAAAAGGCAAATTCTAAATGAGCAGGAAACTCTTACACAATATTTTCTACAGAAGTATTCATCATGTGCATCAGGTGATCAGTGAGAGATTCGAATAGGGAGGCTAGTTGTGACTACAATCATAAGTCTGCAAACTATTTTGATAAGGAGAGCCAGAGGAGTTAGTGCAGGTCCTTTGGACTGCTAGTTCTTGAATATTTCATAATTATAGCTACTGCAAGTGGAGATCCTAAATTCCTAAGTTTCTTCCTCCTGGTGGTTTAGTGAACAGGCTCGGGGGTCCTAAGGAAAGTACTTGGTTGTCTTCAGGAATTGGTTGGTTTGAACAGTCTTCTTGGGCTGTTTGTTTCCCTACATAATAACCAGGTTTTACTATCTCCTAAATTATTCAGTATTAACAGAAACTAAAAACAAAAGAAATGTAAACCCTATCTTGTTTACAACCATCGCATTTTCCATCTACATCACAAATTGTGTTTATTATTCAAATCTCATTCGTATCATATATAAAACCCTAGATTAGTAATTCTAAGTTTTCATCATCGTTTTCAACAATCAAACAAAACATGATCTACATTCATGTTTAAATTGTAGTACAAAAACCCTAGTTTTTGCTTGAATATTTTCTCGAGTTTTTTATACGAAAACATCTTTACCAAACCAAAGAAAAACTAGAGTCTGGGCGTAGCCCCTTTTTCATTTTCTTTTACAGTCAAAAACAAACTACTTCGTCGTTTTCTAATACACAGAGATTATTAACTAAGAAATGCATACTGTTGTGCATAGTTCGTCAGTCATTGACATTTACACAGAACTCAACGAATAGCATAAAACGAATGGTTTAAAACAACACTTTCCATTGCTGAGATTAAAAAGATAGTATACAGAGTGTAACGAGCTTCGGCTCTCATTTCCATTTCATTAAAACTTAACCCAAAAACATTTCGGATTTTAAGATTCGAAGCCAACACAGGTTTCAACGATTACAAAGGAAGCATCATTGTATCGGATCGACATTACATTTGCAACGAAAAACCACACAGGGTTTATCCCCACCCTCTAAACTTTTAAAATGAGTTTTCGAAACTTAGAACATTGACAAACCAAGTATCTATTTAAGACAAGTAACATTTAAACAGACAAGGGTCGTATTTCCTGTACAATTTTCACTTCAACATAAAAGTTCTTCAAAGAAACTCGACTGATGGACAACGCCGAAAAACATGGTGGAAACCCTTTCTACACAGTACATGAAAACCTCATCAACCAAGTCCGAATGGGCACCTACGAGGGTTTGAGACCTGGAGCTTATGTAATGTCCCTTATTAGGAATTTTATTAAAATTGCAATTTTCCACTTTTTTTTCCCTAGTTCGACCTTTGACTAGTTTTGATCTCTAGGTCCCAAATTTGCCCCAAATGATCCCAAATCTTCTGAGAAGGTATATGAATGACATTAGAACATAAATATGTGTTTCAGGGATTCCTTTGGACCTTTAAAATACTTCTTCAAATCCTCTTTCAATTCTGATCAATGTAGGTAACTTTACTAGTGATTTTCCTTTGACTAGTATTGGTCTCTAGGTCTCAAATTGACTCCAAATGCCTTCAAATATTCAAGGAAGGTGTATGAATGATATTAGAACTTGAATATGATATTTATGGATGAAATATGTCCACCAAAATACTTCTGAAAACTCTCTTAAGATTCTGGACCAATTATGCAATTTTACTAGTAATTTGGGGTTCAAATCCCCCTGGGGTAAGTACTGAAAATGGCTTCCCAAATGCCTCCAAACCCACTCAAATTTATGAACAGAGCTATGTAATGTGTCAAGTGTTTTATTAAAGTCTCATATGAACCATTAATGGATTATTACAACTGTTCTCACCCTCTCCCATTCAACTGCAAAAATCCCCAATTCGACCCTTGGGGGAATGGCACTATTTCACCTCCCAATACAACTAAACTGAGTTAAAATGCTTCAAATGCTCAAGTACAGTACATGAAAATTTTAGAAGACACCCATGGCAGTATATTGATCACAAAATATATCAGAGAATCATCCATTCATTCTAAATAATCATCAATACATTGGCTCACAACAAGGTAGTGGGGAAATGGCATTGTTCTTCCATTAAAAATGAGATTTATACATTTCTACTTGGAATTTCGACCTGAAACTTTTTGGAGATTAAGAACAGAGTATTTAATTCATATTACAAAAGAAATGGGGCATTAAAATCTTCCCCAAAGAGTACAATAGCTCACCAAAAACGCCCTCCCTCAAGGATCAAGAATATGCCATCAAAACTGGAAATGGTTGAAGCAGTGAGCTGCAATAGAAGAAACCATGAGCTTCCCTGTAGCTTACACTTACAAATAAAGACTCCATTAAAGCTCCAAATGAAAGGTCTGAATGGCCTTTCCAATTACCAACTTGGATGGGAATCTTTCACCCTCGAAATTGTCTAAGGCAAGAAACTAGTCATCCACTAGCTCTCCCTCTTCACAAATGCAATTGCAAATTCTACAAATGATCAAAAGCTATTATCATACTTAATTTCTACATTTTATAACCAACATTAGCCTTCTAAGGGTCGAAATCCTCTCAATAGATTCAATAGATTTCCATTTAGGAAATATTCCACATTTGCCACTTGTCTCCTAGTTCCAACCTTCCATCTTCTCCCAAATTCGATTTTGAGTATCTTTGGCTTCTCCAACTCCCAAATTCACCTTCTTTGAGCCTATTTTTGGGGCTGACATGTCATAGTGGTCAGATGTCAGAGGTCAGGTCTGCAATTTGTCATAGTTGTCGTAGATGCTCCATCATTGGTGTCATAGGGGCTAGGGAATCTAGCCCAAGTGTCCACAAACTTCCACTTTGACTCTTTATCTTCCAAGGAGGTTACCAATCCTTCCCAATTCGACCTAAGATGCTCAATGAAATTTTTTATGACTTACCAAATCACCCAAGAGTGTTCACATTCCCATTAATTCAAATTTGCAAAAGAGAGATACCATGTATTATGAAAAATCAAGCTAGTGTGGGTCCCACATCCTCCATATGTCTCCAAAACCATTTGTCACCTAAGGTTTCTCTTGAATTTCTTTATTCACTCTATTTATTAAATACTTGAACCCTTCTAATGTATAAACATCATTTATTATCCCCCTTATTCCAAATCCCAAAGCTTCCACCCCAAACCTAGGAAACTAGTAATTTTCCTCCTTGGCAATTATTTGACCCTTAACATCAATTTTACAAACTCTAATGAATATGGCTAATGTGATTAGGCCATTGTCACCCAATTCCAATTTTGGGACATGACAGCTTACCGGGAATGGATGGTTCCCAACCTTTTCCAAACGCTTTCCCAAGTCGACATTTGGATCGTGTACCTATCACAAAACTGTCGAAGGGCTATACAATTGTTTAATAAGAGCTGTAAGTTAAAACCTTTCAAAACATCTCTGAGATCTATTTAAAAAGAAAAGATTACCTTTAGAAAACAACGACCAAGCTCCATATTTTTCATAAGCAAACGATGAACTCCATGAATGGACCAATACTAGGATACTCTTCTCTCTTCACAGAAGTGTTTTGCTTCCACTCAAAATTAGAAATGAAAACTATATCTATCAACTCGACATCAATTCAAACCGAAGACACTATATTTCTATCAAAACGCCATGACAGCAGAACGAAGCCTGCAACTATCAACTTAAACCTACAGGTCTCGAGGTTGAAACCTCCTACTTTTCTTCTAACCCTAACATCCAGCAGCCTGTCGGCCTCGCTGCCTGACACATTAGTGCATAATGAAAGTCATTAACTCTCTATCAATCAACACAACGACGAAATGCTCGGGTTACATCCTACGTTCCATATTCATCACAATCAATTATCATGGGTGTGCCTGCAAGGTTGCATTGGGCCGAACAACAACTGTATTTATTGCTCCATCATTTCACAAGCATAGCCTTTCCACCTTATCTCACAATGGCTCGTTCTACATCCAACTCGGAGGAGTTTCAAACATAAAAACTCTACATAGTGGCTTTTGTAGTCATCATTGCATTGTTTGCATTACATAGAAGTGCTAACAATCCTCGTCAACATGGAGTATGGGTCGAGCAATTTAATGCAAGATCAATACACTATCTCCACGCTAGCTCGAAGCACATGCCGAGATTTAAGACCTGTCAACCTATCCATTCATTCGATATTAATACATGTCAGTATCATATATATCAACGATATAGTTTCCAAATAGATAATCACGAATTAAAACATTAGTGTTATGATTTGCATAGTAGTTGTTAGTTATGTTCATAATCACGATATTAAGTTGTGCTTCCATTTATATGTAAAGTTTATATAATAAAATTTATTTTTATATTTAAGCTCTAAGCTTATAAGTATTGTATATAGTTAAAAATTTTCAAATTATGATTTGGGATAGCCATTATAAGAATTATAAATACTAGTATTGCAATGTTAATCAATGTTTATAATTTTCATAGTTCTTACTATCGCCAATATCAAAAGATAGAGTTTGCAATTTGATATTTTAAACCAAATCAATGTTATTTGATTAGCATAAAAACTGTGCAAATTTTATGTAATCCATACCATAAATTTATAATGCAAACATTTAAGGATTTTTGCGGTACAACTACCACATTAATACTATGCTAGTATTAATTACCTTATGACGACGACAAAAAGACAAATGACAACGACATCTATGGTCATGAAAACAAACTTAACAGCTGTATATTTTCTAGATGACAGTGTTTTCAACATTGATGAATTGTAAGACAACGTTGGAAAACCAGTAAGCAGTACTAAGCATTCCATACCTGTAGATACTTTGTTTCACAAAAAGAATTCACAACATTTATTATTTCGATGTTGAATTGAAATAGATACATACTCTTAAACTTAGTCATTGAACTTCTTACCTATTGTCTGCACAGAAACATTTCAAATGCCTTAGCGCTGCAGCTAAGTAAACTCCAAGGTACCTCGAAGGACACTCTTAGACATCAAGAAAGAAAACTATCAGTATCTTATCGAAAGAAAAGTATCGCATCATATTTCTTACCTTTCCATGCATTTATTACAATAATCATGTTGTCAGAAGTGTGTTAAGTTTTCGTTATCAAATATTATAATCATGTTGTCAGAAATTAAATTATGATTAGTACGAAACGACTTTTTAATAGATGTTGTCGTAATCAAACATATATTATTTTCCGCAGCTATATTTATCTTATTTAATGCCATTTTTAAAAGTTTTAAATTTTTATGAATTTTTGGATGTTACATGTGGTATCAGAGCTCATGTTTGAACTCTAGGCCTGAAAAAGGTCCAAGAACATGCATCGGAAAATTTTATACAGCATAAAGTTTTGCTAATTTGAAATTTTAATTATGATGTTATAAAGAAATTATTTGAAGTTACAGGTATGGAGAACTCAGCTGAACAGTTAGAAGACATATTTCAACCAAACAACCATAGTACGGGACACCACTATGCAGAATAAGGCCACGGTGAATTGAATGACAATTCGTCAGAATTGTTACGTGCGTTTCACGAGTTAAAAGAAGAAATTAGATCGGTGAAACAAGACAATGAAAGAATTTTGAAAGCGCAAGACGAGTTAAATGAAGTGCTGTTTGAATAGTTCCCAACTGAGGAGCAAGAGAGAGATAATGAAGATATCTCCAAAGTTGAGGATCTGCCTCATGCTAATAAAAGTAAGAAATTGAAAACCAGTGATGTGAACAATAGTTCAACCTCATCAGGAGATGCTGTTGAAGTGTGTAAAAAGAAATGTAACTACACAAGTGATAGCAGCGAAGGATATTTCAAACCCAGAAGGAAAACTCATAAGGAGTATGTGTAACGCCCCATATTTTGACTAGGCATGTTTATGAGTTAGACACCTTTCACTTTATTTGCTTATTATCTGTTGGACTCACCTAGAGAGAGTGAACTATATTTTCGGCATGTTAGACATGATGATATGTTGCTACTATGTTTAGGATGTTATTATGCCCATGCTAATACTACGGTTATGATGTTACTATATTCATGCAATTATTAAGTTATGATTATCATGAGATTCATTGCTTTTATGATGAAAATATATGTTTTAGCGTTTTCATTGATGAAATGTGAAATATATGGTGTTGTACGTGGGTGCCAACCTATGATGAAATTGATAGAACTGTTATATTCCATACACACCTGTGATGCGATAAAATTGTGACGTGAAATCAAATAATGTTGATGATATGGATCAATTGGTGATTGAATGGAATTGCTTGTTATAAACTGTGTATTTTGCAGAGTACTAACCTACAGGACACAAGGGCTATGGGATAGCCGGATACTTGATAAGATATATGGATAAGAGCCCATCCATGGAGTAAACCTTAGCAACCGAAATTGATGATACGATGACATGGACCGATAATCTCGATAGCAGCGGAGTATGATTTGATAAGGGTGTAGACCCGGTATGTTGAGAGGAATGGATGTGTTTCCCACCCTATGTTCCTATGATACCCGAGGCCGTGGGAGGGTCGTGCTGAGAAACGCTCCCCATGTAGTTTTGATGACGATGGTCGGATGCCTGCTAGGGGAGGATAGGTCCACTATTCAGCCGACGCTATCGCTCTTAAGTTTTATGTGGTCAGGTCGGTGAGTCCGACATCCACTTTTGTACTAACAGAGGAAGGATAGGGAGGATGCAGGACGTAGGTTATGATGGGAGGATGTGTTAGTTAGTACTGTGGAGGGTTGGGTATTCGTTGATCTGGAGTTAGTGGTAGTAGGTAGCTTTCCTTGTACCTGATTGATTAAACAAATGTAATCATAAAAATAATGAAATGAAATCTTAAAGGTTAACTGATAAAATAACCGATGATGTTTTAGTTATATTATGATGAATGTATACTTATTCAGTTTGCATAAAGTATTATTAGTGTTAATTAGCTGTTATGCATAGGATATATGACGTATGTTTATAGTACATGTCCGTCTTGTGCATACGCTGGCCACACATGCACATTATGCACATGCGCGATAATATTGGTTTACAACATACTTATCAAGATTTAACAATGTTATAAGTTATCATAGATAACTCAATTAAGTATTTAGTGAATGACTTAATTAGTAAAATATTATCAAGTTCTAATGTGTAAAATAAGTGTCATTAATTGCAAGTATCTTCAAGTGAAGGTGTCTTCAATATGAAGTATGATAGTTAAATATTAATACTAGAAGAGTGTGCTATATAATTGTTGATCATGATTAAATAAACCATTAAGTATATTTCATTATTTATACCCAGAGGTACTACGTTGACACTTATCAATTAAACAAATAAATATTTTAATTACTATTCACAATTAATTTAATTACTATTATTATTAATTATTATTAATTATTATTGTTATTATTGTTATTATTTAAATTAATAATAATAATGATAATAATCCTTTTTATAAAGCATAGTGGAGTGAATAATTTATTAAATAGATTATTCATTTAATTAATTGACATAATCATTCCAAGTAAATTAAAAGGGATTTGTTTAAATAAATTATTGAATAATTCCACTGCTCGAGAGAAACTTGGATAATTTAAAATAATATATAATCATCATTTTACCTTGAAAAGGGTGTTGCATTAATGATTCGTACTTTCAAAAACCATGACACCTAGGGCGGTGGAGTGATAAGGAAGTTATGAATTTATGAAGGAGGAACATTCCTATAAAGAGGGGATTTAACAAAGTAGTAGGGGGGTGATTGTGGGAGAACTGTGAGGATTTGTAGGGAGAAGTAAAATATTCCGAGGAGGGGGACAACTCGAGGAATGGAGGAGGCAGAAAACTCCATTGAGGAGGGGAAAACTCACTGAACAATATGGTTATTGAACTAAGGACAAGGCTGCTATGGGGATTATCGGTCTATGGGCTCGGGGGCTAGGAAATCCGTTGATTTCCTAGGGTCAGCAAGATAATAGCTGATCGGCAGGGTGGACACATCATTTCGGGTTGGTAAGGGAACCTACAGAATCCACTACAAAAATCTTCTTATCTTACTGCAAATCTACGGATCCAGGTATTTTACTGAGCTAGCTTAAATAAAATGTATTTTCTTTTATTTCCAAATTACGTATGTTAAGAGAACAGAGTTAAAATGACAAGTCTTAAGCTTATGTTTATTTGATTGCACAGACATATAAACATTTAGAAAACAAAAACATAGGCGGTTGATTCATTTTTTTCAGAAAACAAAGGAGAAAAACTGGGTATTTACATAAAAATGGAATAGAGACCCAGTGCCTAGCAAGGGCACTACAGTATGAGCATATTTATGGGGAGTTCAAAAAGATCAAACCTCCAATGTTTAATGGAGAAACTAAGAAGGGTGAGACAGCTGAAGCATGGATGTCCGGTATGAAGAAATATTTTCAGATTTATAACTATTCAAAATACTTGAAAGCCAAAATGGCTATATATAACTTGACCGGAAAAGCTGATATCTAGTGGCAGGACATCAAAAGAGTTAAGGGCATCAAAGATAAAGATGTAAACCGGAGTACTTTTAAAAGATATTTCAAGAAGAAATTTTAATCTGAATAATACTATGAAGAAAAATCCAAAGAGTTCTATGATTTGAAACTCGAAGGTATGAATATGAAGGAAATGAACAATAAATTGTTGAATTTACTGAGATATGTACCATACCTCATAGAAGAAAAATCGAAGATTCAAAGGTACTTGAGCTGTCTACCTTTCAATATTAAGGACATAATCGAGTATGATAGTCCTAAGACCTTGGAAGAGGCTATGAGAAAGGCAGTTTTCTGTTATGACACAAATTGGAAAAGAGAAGGAATGTCAAACTGGAAAAGTCATAAGCCCAGCAATTTTGAGCTGAAAAAGAAAAATTTTAGGTTCAGTGGAAATTCCAGTTTCCAAAAGAAAAAAATTTAGAATCGGAATTATCAAGGAAATAATTCCAGAAACAATCAACAACAGAATTCTACAGTACCCAGAAATGCTCGTAATAATACCAGGACCAATGAGCAAAAGGAGCCCATCAAATGTTTCAAGTGTCAAGGTCCCCACTATGCATCAGAATGTCCCTTGAGGAGACGGAAAGCTAACAACATTCACTCCATTCAGACTGAACCTACTGTCGGAGACGTGGCAAGGGAGATGTCCCAAATCAATGCAGCACTCGACAACAGGAAAGCAGATCATCAAATCTCTATGGTAGAGATTGAAGGTATGCTACAAAATCATCCTGTTACTATTTTAATTGACCCAGGTGCTAGCTTAAGTTATATGTCACCAGATATAGTGGAAAGTATTAAGTTAAAAACATAAAAGTTCAGTAAATCTTGGTTAGTTAGACTAGCAACTAGAACAAAGAGGAAAGTATCATATTTTATAGAAAGTTGTGCTTTATCCATGAATCAATTACAGATACAAATCAAGTTGAATATTTTACCTTTAGGATGTTATGATATTATAATCGGGATGGAATGGTTATGAAAAAAGTTTTACATGTTTAAATGATGAAGGGAAAAGTGTAGAAATAAAAGGTATCCCAAGAAAGGTAACCCTTAGACATATTTCAGCCATGCAAGTTAAGAGGGCAGTTAGGAAAGGATGTGAGTTGTTTGGAGTAAATGTAGTAAACGATGAGTTTATCTGTAAAGGGGAAAAACTGAAATTAGAAGTCATACATGTCCTAAAGGATTTTAAGAATGTATTTCCTGAGGAGATTCCAGGATCACCTCCTAAAAGAGATTTAGATTTTACCAGCGAGTCAATACTAGGAGCAGTACCAAATTTTAAAGCTCCATACAGAATGAATATACTGGAATTAAACGAATTGAAATCGCAATTGAAGGAACTGATTGATAAGAATTATATGAGACCCAACGTGTCTCCTTGGGGAGGACCTGTCATCTTTGTTCAGAAGAAAGATGGAACCCTAAGACTGTGCATAGATTATCGCCAGGTTAATAAGATGACAATCAAGAATCGGTATCTATTGCCCCGCATATACGATCTATTTGATCAGCTGCGTGGAACAACGATATTTTCAAAGATCGATCTAAGATAAGGATATCATCAAGTGCGAGTTAAGGATGAATATATTTTCAAGACAGCTCTCAGAACTCAATATGGACATTACGAGTTCGTAGTCATGCCATTTGGCTTGACTAATGCCTCGGCTGTATTTATGTGTTTGATGAATAACATTCTGCACAAATACTTAGACAAGTTTGCTGTGTTGTTTATTGATGACATTTTAGTGTATTCTAAAAGTAAAGAAGAGCATGATGAACATTTATGGATTATCTTATAAGTTTTGAGAGACCATCAACTATACGCTAAGTTTAATAAGTGTGACTTCCACAAGGACAAAATTCAGTATCTAGGACACATAATTTCTAAAGAAGGAATCTCGGTTGACCCCAATAAGATAAGGGCCATTAAAGACTGGCCAGTTCCTAAGAATGTGTCGGATGTAAGGTCATTTATGGGCATTACTGGATATTACAAAATTTTTATAGAGGGTTTTTCAAGGATTTCCAACCCCATAACTTACTTGCAGAAGAAAGGTAAGAAATTTGTGTGGGATCAGAAATGTTCTGACAGTTTCAAGAAGTTAAAGGAATTATTGACTTCAGCACCTATCTTGAGGATAGTAGATCCTAACAAGGATTTTATAGTTTGTACAGACGCATGCAATGACGGACTCGGTGGAGTCCTAACACAGGAAGCGCATGCAATGGCATATGAATCTAGAAAGCTGAAAATACATGAGAAGAACTACTCTACTTATGATTTAGAGTTATTGGCAGTAATTCATGCCTTAAAAATGTGGCGTCATCACCTTATTGGCAGAAAATTCACATTGTTGACAGACAACATGGGTCTGAAATATTTATCAGATTAGACAAATCTGAATGCTAGACAAACTAGATGGTTAACTTTCTTAAGTGAGTATGACTTTGAAATTCAGCATATTAAAGGGAAGGAGAACAAGGTTGCAGATGCTTTGAGTCGTAAGGCAAAACTAAATTTTATTTCATCCATCAGTACTTATTCTGTCACATACCCCAATTTTATTAAAATAATGTAATTATTTTATTAATATTCCTGAGACATTATGTTAAATTTAATGCTAAGTAGGAATGAATGACTCAGCAGAGTCTCCAGAAATGGAATGTAAATTCTGAATAATTATTATTAATAAATAAATTATGGAGACAACAGCATGGGAGAGCTGTTAAAAGAGGTTACTGGTCTAACTGGTGGATGGAATTAGGTGGAAGCACAAAAGACAAGTGGCAGCATCCTCAAACACTTCTTAAGTTGCAGGTGGAAACTTCCCTATATTTTGGGGTCATGATTCCCAAAGAAAGTGGAATCGGAGCAGGTGGCTCATTAATGACAGTTAACCCAACTAAGACCTAGGCAATCTTTTAAATACTACTCAATGAACTGAGCTGGGGGTTCAGCATTTGTTCTAGAGGGAGAATACATTCAGGTGAATGCTATTCAGGAGTCCCATTGAGGAAGTGGGAAAATAGTAAGGAAGTGTTTGAGTCAGGAAGTTGCAGTAACTTGGTTCCAGTGTAGCTGTTTTGGCTGAGGGAATTGTTGGCTGTACCTAGATTCCAGCTAGTTAGACCAGAGCAAGCTCGGGGGTCCTCAGAAGTGCTGTCTGGGCACTCTCCAGGAATTGGTAGGGAGGAACAGCCTCCCATCGCTGTTATTGTCTACCATAGCTACAGGTTCTGTCACTCTTCCTGCTGTTTGTTTAATTAATTTTCATATGGAATAGACTATTTCAACTGTGGTTTGACTGTATTCATTTTCAGTAGATTAGTCTTTCTGTATTGTCTTTTGGTATAAATTTCAGAACTCAGATGTTTTAGAATTTTCCCTATTATCACTTAAATAGAGTAATTATCCTATGCAGAATATATATTTGTTACAGTAATCAAATATCATGTTTATGTATTTCTAGAATCTCTATTAATAGTTAAATAATAGACAGAATATTAAACAGTAGTCATTCCAGAATTATATTTATTAAAAATATCATAAGAACAGACATAGATAAATCTTAGAATTACTGTGAAATATTTCCCAATAAAGAATGTACAGGAATAGTTTCTATTTGAGCAATATACTTGCATATATATATCTGTTTCAGATTTCAGTCAACTATAGATACAGGTCATTCTTGGTATCGAGCTAAACAAAACACATAACATTATATTTATGTATCCCCAGAATATCATTGACAGTTATCGAATATCCAAAAGATGTGACTGTAACAATGTTTCATGGTTTAAAAACCTTCCATACAATCTCATTCAATAACATAGTAGTCAAATACAAACACATAAACTGTAGATGGTTATTTTCTTCTAAACCTAATACTATAATTTAATAGCCATGATTGACACAACAGAATTAACAGAGTCATTATATAACAAGACAAATATCTTGACTGGCTCGAAGCCAAGTCTTAGTACTTAGAGATTTTATTGTTCACTATCCAAATCATAAGCATAGAATCCCTGTTCATTATCAAGTTTGTATATTATGAAAAACACAACTTTGTCGTAGGTTGTCTTATCTATAGACACACACTTTAAACGCAGGGAAACCATCAACGAGCTTAGCCATTGATGGCTGTTACAAACCCTCACAGCTATTTTATTGTATTAAGACTTATTCCATTATCAGTATTACTCTTTGGGAGTGGATAGCAAACTTATTCACGGCCGTAGCCAGACTTTATTAAATCGACAGGGTGAAAACAAGAGAAAAGAAATGCCTCATATGACAGACCGAACCTACTGGAGTTTTATACATAGTTTATGTACATAATGTATCCTCAGTTTTATTCTTTATTTATACAAGAACTAAAACAAAATTTCACAACTCGTCCCAGTCACCATCGAACTCAAACATTTCCACATATAAATGTTTTGAACCAGGAACAGAACCCCAACTTGTCAGGGTTAACCCTATATTATTCAACCATTACAGTAATAATAGTAATATTAACATTCGTTTATTAAACATTCAAAAGAAACCAAGAAAAATGCAGAGATACAGATACATAGATTCCCTACAGTAGAGTTATCATCTTGTGCAGGTATCGAGAACGCAAAACAGTCCTTATATATATATTTTTTAAACACTCTATTCATTTATCAAAACACAGAATGACACACGGCCATGACAGGCCCAATATTACCTTAAATATTAATTTATACAGCGTGGATAAACCCTACGCATGGCAAATACAATTACATTAACAAAAACCCTGGCCTCATACAGTCTGAGCCGTGAATGGCTCTCCATAGACATGCCAGGTATAAAACCCCTTTCCATTACAAACAAAACAATTTATACAGGTGACTGCACCCATGTCACAAGAACATTAACGACCTCATTATACAGGAGTTTTCCTCCAAGACTCAACCCTAACACAACAAAACCAACAAAGGAAGAGACAGCCGTGGATAACCAGGCTTACCCGGAGGAGCCAGCGCTGGAGATGAAGCCCTGTACACCTTCAGAGTCGCGTGACCTGCACATTAACGAATGCCACGAGATGTTAAACACATTATTAAATGCTGAGAGTAGTTAATACAATTGTAAATCTAAACAATCTGTATAAAACCAAAACGGTGAACCCATTATCTTACCAGAGCAACCTGTGGACAACCTGGTATCCACCAGTGGAAACACGTAGCGAAACCCCATTTCATTGACAGTTAGATGAGCAAGGGAAGTTTCCAGTACTATTCTATTGACAGCCGCGACAGGCAACATTCCAGACGAAACCCTTAAGCTGGGATTGAATCAGTCGAGAAGCACTCTTCAAAACCCAATACACAACCACCGCTTGGATAAAAACAAGTAACGAAACCCTGCCTCATACTTACACCAGCGACAGTGAAAGACTGTATGTAGCTGGGACCCAAACATAGAATGACAACGAGACCAAGAAACAATGGAACAGTAGCAGACACCAATAGCAGAGTCCAAAGACCTCTATACTACCATGGAATGAGACAACGAGACCAGAACCCAAGCATTTTGCATTTTATAGTGCCCAACCACAAAATTCAGACATGGAGGGTTTCTCCCTTAGAACCCGAGCCCGAAGGCAAAGACAATGACCTGGTAGGGTTTCATTATTAGCTTATATATCGCCAAATGCATGGAGGAGAGCCAAACACGTAGCAACGAAATTTATCAACGTAGCATGGGTCGAGTTCATATAGTTTGGTTGCATTTCGAATCATTGTTCACCGATTTAAAAATCATTTGCAATGGATATAAAGGTTTCCCAATGTATGGGAACACTATGATTGTGGCACGATCATTGTAATGTTTATATATTAAAAACCAAGTCATCGATATGCCAAGAGCACATTATATTTCTACCTACAATCATTTAAACAATGATGTAGTCAACTTTCAAATTAAAACACCATATCACTCAATACCTCGAGATGTTACCATAACTATTTGATGGGATACACATTTGCTATTATGTCCTATCATCATATTTCTTCCGATACTATTGTTAAAACAGTAAACAATTAGAATAATAATCTCTATTATTATGATGTTGAAATATAAACTCATCTACAGGTTCACACCATGAATGTAGTTTAAAAACAAGGCACAGTCAGGTGACATAAGTTAAACATTAAGTAGACATTGGACCTTGAAGGATAGATGAATATATTGGAACAACGCTAGAGGCGTCACATTTCCAGCTCACGCTAATAATACGTGAACACAACAGTAATCACTGGTATTAGTTAACAATATATATCACATGACGCTAACGTCACTTTATGCAGACAATGAATATGATACAAACAATTGTTCCAATGATAGTTACAACATTAACATAGAGTCATATTCATAACACAATAGTTATAACTGAAACAATGTAGTTCATCGCAAAACTTAATGATACTATCCCGAATAAGAATTATCATGTAGAGGCAGACTATCAATCTTATTTCAAGTATAATTTCATGAGAATAACTTTACTGTTTTGCACTACAACCAGCAATAGTAAATAGATCTTCTTTAAGTTTTACAGTACAGGGAAAGGAGCTTGATGCTTACCAAGATTAGATTACAGTGATCCTTACTTCACCGGTGTACCTGTGAACTGAAGACAATTTATGCATTAGCTCGTAAGCTAAGTAAGCCAGTCAGCTATGGCTAGCTCTCCCTTTGCAGTTTGAAACAAAACAGTCAATAATTAAAATCACAAAAATCATAATTGTAGTAGGACAGAATCTTTTAAAACAAGATTATGTTTAGTTACTGAAATTAAACAGAACAAGAAATGCTATATCTAACATTTATTGTTAAAATAAAAATTTTTAAATTTTTCAGAAATTTCGCTTTCTGACATATTCAATAGATTTGGAAAATTAGATTCTTGAAAATAGTGAAACAGATGAAGAATACAGAAAAATAAAGGAAAAGGCAGCAAACAATAGTTCTGAAAATCTTATGGCAGATTACAGCATGAAGGAAAATGGGTTATTGCTGTACAAAAACAGATTTTATGTACCAAACATATAAGAAATAAAAATTCTGATTTTAAACGAGATGCATAAAAGTCATTATTCTGGTCATCCGGGTTATCAAAAGACCATTAATATGCTAGGGAAGGAGTATTATTGGCCCAAAATGAAGGATGAAGTAGCTGAGTACATAGCTAAATGTTTGGATTGTCAAAAAGTGAAAATTGAACACCAACATCCTACCAGATTGTTGCAACCATTACCTATACCGAGTTGGAAATGGGAAGTGATAAGCATAGACATTATTACTGGATTACCAAAAAACTAGAAACAAAATGACTCCATCATGGTGGTAGTGGACAAACTCAGCAAAACAACACATTTTATACCTGTAAAGACTACTCATAAAGCTCCAGACATTGCATAAATCTTCATGAAGCAAATTTTTCGACTACATGGTATACCAAAGGTGATAATTTCAGATCATGACTCTAACTTTACTGGAAACTTTTGGAGGTCATTGTTGAAAGGGTTAAAGACAATGTTAAATTTCAGCACCATATTTCATCCACAAACGGATGGACAGACAGAAAGGGTAAATCAAGTTTTGGAAGACTTACTAAGAATGTATGTTAAGGATCAGTATGGTAAGTGGGAAGATTACTTACACTTAGCAGAATTTGCATATAATAACCATTATCATGCATCATCCTAACTTAGCCCATTTGAAATTCTTTATGGTAGGAAATGTGGTACACCTGTTTCTTGGAATGACCTAGTAAATAGAGTTGTTTTAGGACCTGAATTATTGCAGTAGTTAGAATTAATTGTGAAACAGGTACAAGGAAATTTAAAAGCTACTCAAGATAGGAAAAAGAGTCAAGAAGATTTAAAAAGGATTCATAAAGAGTTCCAGGTTGGTGAACATGTATTCCTCAAGGTAAGACCGAAAAAGAGTTCATTAAAATTGGGAAGTTGTGCCAAGATGGAACCTAGGTATTGTGGTCCTTTTGAAATATTTTCCAAGGTTGGACCAGTGGCATACCAACTAGTGTTGCCACCAAATTTAAAAATACATAATGTTTTTCATATATCATTTTTAAAGAAGTATGTACACAATGCTACTCATGTTGTAAGCTGGAATGATGTACAGGTGGGACAAGACGGAGATTTTAAGGTGGAATCGGACTATATCCTCGAAAGGAGGGAAAATTTACTCTGAAATCGCACCATTGGGCAAGTAAAGGTGCAATGGAAACACCTTAGCCCAGAAGAGGCAACCTGGGAGTTGGAGAGTAGTATGCAGGCAGCATACCCCACTCTTTTTCAGGAACACTCAAGGATTGATTAACCAACATTGAGGACGATGTTGAGACTTAAGGGGGGGTGTATGTCACCTACCCAAATTCTAAAAATATGATTTTATTTGAAAAATATTTTATGTTAAATTTTAATTTCAAAGTTTTGAAATTATGACCAAGTTTGGTCAAGGATGAATGTAATTACTGATTATTATTGTTTAAATAAATTAAGTAGGAGACAAACACCCAAGGGAACTGTTAAATGAGTGTTCATTGACCCACTAGGAGCAATGGAAGCTGTTAGAAGGCATGGGACAGATGGCAACAACTGCACTTCACCACTAGCTGTTGGTTATGGGACAACTACCCCTAATAATGTGGCATTATCCCCCAGGTGGTGGGAGTGGGCAGGCAACTCATTTAATGATCGAATAACAACTGAAATGGCCTAGGCAACCTACATGAGGCAAATTCGAATTGAGCAGGCAGCTTTTACACAATATTTTCTGCAGAAGTATTCCTGGTGTGCATCAAGTGATCACTGAGAGATTCGAATAGGGAGGCTAGTTGTGAGTGCAATCATAAGTCTGCAAACTATTTTGATAAGGAAAGCCATAGGAGCTGGTGTAGGTTCTTTGGACTGCTAGTTCTTGAAGATTTGACAATTATAGCTACTGCAAGTGGAGATCCTAAATTCTTAAGTTTCTTCCTTCTAGTGGTTCAATGAACAGGCTCGAGGGTCCTAAGGCAAGTACTTGGCTGTCTTCAGGAATTGGTTGGGTGGAACAGTCTTCTTGGGCTGTTTGTTTCCCTACAGAATAACCAAGTTTTACTGTCTCCTAAATTATTTAGTATTAACAAAAACTAAAAACAAAAGAAATATAAACACTATCTTGTTTACAACCATCGCATTTTCCATCTACATCACAAACTGTGTTTATTATTCAAAGATTGGATTTGTATCATATATAAAACCCTAGATTAGTAATTCTAAGTTTTCATCATCGTTTTCAACAATCAAACAAAACATGATCTACATTCATGTTTAAATTGCACTACAAAAACCCTAGTTTTTGCTCGAAGATTTTTTGGATTTTTTCATACGAAAACATCTTTACCAAACCAAAGAAAAACTAGAGTCTAAGCGTAGCCCCTTTTTCATTTTCTTTTACAGTAAAAAACAAACTACTTCGTCGTTTTCTAATACACAGAGATTATTAACTAAGAAATGCATACAGTTGTGCATAGTTCGACAGTCATTGACATTTACACAAAACTCAACGAATAACATAAAACGAATAGTTTAAAACAACACTTTCCATTGCCGAGATTAAAAACATAGTATACAGAGTGTAACGAGCTTCGGTTCTCATTTCTATTTCATTAAAACTTAACCCAAAAACATTTCTGAGTTTAAGATTCGAACCCAACATAGGTTTCAACGATTACAAAGGAAGCATCATTGTACCGGATCGACATTACAATTACAACGAAAAACCACACAGGGTTTATCCCCACCATCTAAACTTTTAAAACGAGTTTTCGAAACTGACAATATTGACAAACCGAGTATCTATTTAAGACAAGTAACATTTAAACAGACGAGGGTCGTATTCCCTGTACAATTTTCACTTCAACATAAAATTTCTTCAAAGAAACTCGACAGATAGTCAACGCCGAAAAACATGGTGGAAATCCTTGCTACACATTACATGAAATCCTCATCAACCAAGTCCGAATGGGCACCTAGGACGGTTTGATACCTAGAGCTTACCAGGAATGGAGGGTTGCCAACCTTTTTGAAACCCTTTCCCAAGTCGACATTCGGATCCTGTACCTATCAAAAAACTGTCGAAGGGTTATACAATTCTTTAATAAGAGCTATAAGTTAAAACCTTTCAAAACATCTCTGAGATCTATTTAAAAAGAAAAGATCACCTTTAGCAAACATCGACCAAGCTCCACGTTTTTCACCAGCAAACGATGAACTCCATGAATGGACCGAGACCAGGATACTCTTCTCTCTTCACAGAAGTGTTTTGATTCCACTCAAAATTAGAAACGAAAACTATATCTATCAACTCGACAGCAATTCAAACCGAAGACACTATATTTCTATCAAAACTCCATGACAGCAGAACAAAGCCTGCAACTATCAACTTAAACCTACAGGTCTCGAGGTTGAAACCTCCTACTTTTATTCTAACCCTAACATCCAGCAACCTGTCGGCCTTGCTGCATGAAACATTAGTGCATACTGAAAGTCATTAACTCTCTATCAATCAACACAACGACTAAATGCTAGTTTACATCCTACGTTCCAGATTCATCACAATAAACGATCACGGGTGTGCCAGCAAGGTTAAATTGGGCCGAACAACAACTATATTTATTTCTCCATCATTTCACAAGCACAGCCTTGCCACCTTGGCTCACGATGGCTCGTTCTACATCTAGCTCGGAGGAGTTTCAAACATAAAAACTTTACACAGTGGCTTTCGCAGTCATCGTTGCATTGTTTGCATTACATAGAAGTGCTAACAGTCGTCGTCAACATGGAGTATGGGTCGAGCAATTTAATGAAGGATCAATACACTATCTCCACGCCAGCTCGAAGCACGTGCCGAGCTTTAAGACGTGTCAACCTATCCATTCATTCGATATTAATACATGTCAGTACCATATATACCAACGATATAGTTTCCAAATAGATAATCACGAATTAAAACATTAGTGTTATGATTTGCATAGTAGTTGTTAGTTACGTTCATCATCACGATATTAAGTTGTGTTTCCATTTATCTGTAAAGTTTATATAATAAACTGTATTTTTATATTTAAGCCCTAAGCTTATAAGTATTGTATATAGTTAAACATTTTCAAATTATGATTTGGGCTAGCCATTATAAGAATTATAAATATTAGTATTGCAATGTTAATCAATGTTTATAATTTTCATAGTTCTTACTATCGCCAATATCAAAAGATAGAGTTTGCAATTTGATATTTTAAACCAAATCAATGTTATTTGATTAGCATAAAAAGTGTGCAAATTTTATGTAATCCATACCATAAATTCATAATGCAAACACTTAAGGATTTTTGCGGTACAACTACCACATTAATACTATGCTAGTATTAATTACCTTATGACGACGACAAAAAGACAAACTACAACGACATCGATGGTCACGACAACAAACTTAACAGCTGTAGATTTTCTAGATGACAGTGTTTTCAACATTGATGAATTGTAAGACAGCGTTGGAAAACCAATAAGCAGTACTAAGCATTTCATACCTATAGATACTTTGTTTTGCAAAAAGAATTCACAACATTTATTATTTCGACATTCAATTGAAATACACACGTACTCTTAAACTATGTATTCATTGAACTTCTTACCTGTTGTCTGCACATAGAAACATTTCATTGAACTTTGTTTAGAAACATTTCATTAAACTCTAGGGTACCTCATAGGACACCCTTGGACATCAAGAAAGAAAACTGTCGGTATCTTATCAAAAGAAAAGTATCGCATCATATTTCTTACCTTTCCGTGCATTTATTACAATAATCATGTTGTCAAAAGTGTGTTAAATTGTCGTTATCAAATCTTGCTAACTCAGAAATTAAATTATGATTAGTACGAAACAAATTTTTAATAGATGCTGTCATAATCAAACATTTATTATTTTCCGCAACTATATTTATCTTATTTAATGCCATTTTTAAAAGTTTTAAATTTTTATGAAATTTTGGTATGTTACAATACTAGTTTGTATAATGATGATGTTGCAGCCACATCAGAGGATGATTATTTGTAACATCCTGAATTTTCATAAAAAATTTAAAATTTTAAAAATGGCATTAAATAAGATAAATATAGCTGCGGAAAATAATAAATGTTTGATTACGACAACATCAATTAAAAAGTCGTTTCGTACTAATCATAATTTAATTTCTGAGTTAGAAACATTTGATAACGACAACTTAACACACTTTTGACAACATGATTATTGTAATAAATGTACTAACAGGTCAGAAATATGATGTGGTACTTTTATTTTGACAAGACACTGACAGTTTTCTTTTTGATGTCCAAGGGTGTCCTATGAGGTACCCTGGAGTTTACTTAGCTGCAATGCTAAAGGATTTGAAATGCTTCTATGTGCAGACGACAAGTAAGAAGTTCAATGACTGCATAGTTTAAAAATACGTATGTAATTCAATTCAACGTCGAATAATGAAATGTTGTGAATTCTTTTTACGAAACAAGGTATCTACAGGTATGAAATGCTTAGTACTACTTACTGGTTTTCCAATGTTGTCTTACAATTCATCAATGTTGCAAACAATGTCATCTAAAAAATCTACAGCTATTAAGTTTGTTGTCGTGACCTACGATGTCGTTGTAGTTTGGCTTTTTTTCGTCGTCATAAGGTAATTAATACTAGCATAGTATTAATGTGGTATTTGTACTGCAAAAATCCTTAAATGTTAGCATTATGAATTTATGGTATGAAGTACATAAAATTTGCACATTTTTTATGCTAATCAAATAACATTGATTTGGTTTAAAATATCAAATTGAAACCTCTATATTTTGATATTGGCAATAGTAAGAACTATGAAAAAAAATATAAACATTGATTAACATTACAACACTAATGTTTATAATTCTAACCTAAACCATAATTCGACAATGTTTAACTACATGCAATACTTATAAGCGTAGGGCTTATATATAAAATAAAATTTATTATATGAACTTTGCATATAAATGAAAACACAGCGTTAATATCGTGTCTATGATCATAACTAACATATACTATACGAACAAAACAATAACGTTTTAATTCGTGAATATCAATTTGGAAACTATATCGTTTGATATAAATGGTAGTGACATGTATTAAATCGAAATGAATGGACAGGTTGACAGGTCTTTAAGCTCGGCATGTGCTTCGAGCTGGTGTGGAGATAGTGTATCAATCTGGCATTAATGGCTCGACCCAAACTCCAGGGTGACGAGGACTGTTAACACTTCTATGTAATGCAAACAATGCAACGATGACTGCGAAAGCCACTATGTAATGTTTTTATGTTTGAAACTCCTCCGAGATGGATGTAGAATGAGCCATCGTGAGCCAAGGTGGCAAGGTCGTTCTTGTCAAAATGATGGAGCAATAGATACAATTGCTTTTCGGCCCAATGTAACCTCGCTGGCACTCCCGTGATCGTTGATAGTGATGAATCTAGAATGTAGGATGTAACCCTAGCATTTCGTCGTTGTGTTGATTCATAGAGAGTTAATGACTTTCATTACGCACTATTGTTTCGGGTAGTGAGGCCGACAGACTACTGGATGTTAGGGTTAGAAGAAATGTAGGAGGTTTCGACCTTGAGACCTGTAGGTTTAAGTTGATGGTTGCAGGCTTCGTTCTGTTGTCATGGCGTTTTGATAGAAATATAGTGTCTTCAGTTTGATTTGTTGTCGAGTTGATAGATATAGTTTTCGTTTCTAAATTTGAGTGGAAGCAAACACTTCTACAAAGAGAGAAGAGTACCATGGTATCGGTCCATTCATGGAGTTCATCGTTTGTTGGCGAAAAACATGGAGCTTGGTATTTGTTTGGTAAAGGTAAGTTGTTCTTTTTAAATAGATCTTAGAGATTTTTTGAAAGGTTTTCAACTTACAGCTCTTTTTAAACAATTGTATAACCCTTCAACAGTTTTATGATAGGTACAGGGTTCGAATGCCGACTTGGGAAAGGGTTTGGAAAAGGTTGGCAACCCTCCACTCCTAATAAGCTCCGGGTCTCAAACCCTCATAGGTGCCCATTCGGACTTGGTTGATGAGGTTTTCATGAACTGTGTAGCAAGGATTTCCACTATGTTTCGGCGTTGTCTAATTGTCGAATTTCTTTGAAGAACTTTTATGTTGAAGTGAAAAATTGTATAGGGAATACGACCCTTGTCTGTTTAAATGTTATATGGCTTAAATGGATACTTGGTTCTTCAATGTTGTGAGTTTCGAAAACTCATTTTAAAGTTTAGAGGGTGGGGATAAACCATGTGTGGTTTTTTGTTGTAAATGTACTGTTGATCCGATACAATGATGCTTCCTTTCTAATCATTAAAACCTGTGTTGGGTTCTAAACTTTAAACTCCGAAATGTTTATGGGTTAAGTTTTAATGAAATGGAAATGAGAGCTGAAGCTCGTTACACTCTATATGCTATGTTTTAATCTCGACAATGGAAAGTGTTGTTTTAAACTATTCGTTTTATGTTATTCGTTGAGTTCTGTGTAAATGTCAACGACTGTCGAACTATGCACAACTGTATGCATTTTCTTAGTTAATAATCTCTGTGTGTTAGAAAACGATGAAGTACTTTGTTTTTAACTGTAAAAGAAAATGAAAAAGGGGCTATGCCCAGACTCTAGTTTTTCTTCGATTGTATAAGATGTTTTCATAAATGAACTCGAGAAAAGACCTTCAATCGACAACTAGGTTTTATTCTGTAGTTTGTACATGAGTATGTAGATCGTGTTTGTGTAACTGTTGGAAAACGATGTTATGGTTTTGGAAATACTATCTAGGGTTTGATATATGATACGAAAATAAGCTTTGAATAATAAACACAGTTTTGTGATGTAGATGGAAAATGCAATGGTTCTAAACAAGATAGGGTTTACAGTATTTTCATTCTCTGATAATACTAAAATAATTAATGAAAATGTTATAGCAGGAGATTTATACAGAAACCACTGTGTGTGTGAAATATGAAGACTATGTATTGACTGTGATTTGCAACTTAGTTCCATTGCTAGAAATTCTATTTATTTGCAGCAATACTATCTATTTACAGAATGATGTATGGGAATTTGAATTACATTGATTCCCTATGTAAATAATAGAGATAAGCAAACACTATGTATTTGTACAGAGAATAAACGATATTTGTTTTTTCATGAAACAATAAAATATTTTATAATATTTTAGATACTATACAGTAACTTCTACTATTGTTAACTATTGGATAGAAAATGGAAAACATATCAATTACTATACTTATCTATCTAATCAATGGCAATCTGCCTATCTTTTATGCATATTTCATTTGCTTCTCTACTCTAGATTACGATGCAAATAACATCATGTGGAAAAATGTAGAGATTGGATTATCAATTAAGTTAATCATTAAACTTAACATTCAGACTTAAACCAAATCAGAGATCAATTCTTCTTCAAAACATAGTTTACTAATCTTTACTAAACAGAACTACTAAACTGAAACAAATAAAAAAAACAGTAGAACCTGAATTAATTCTATAGGGAAACAAACAGCCCAAGAAGACTGTTCCATCCAAACAATTCCTGAAGACAGCCAAGTTACTTGCCTTAGGACCCCCGAGCCTGTTCACTGAACCACCAAGAGGAAGAAACTTAGGAATTTAGGATCTCCACTTGTAGTAGAAATAATTGTCAAATCTTCATGAACTAGCAGTCCAAAGGACCTGCACCAGCTCCTCTGGTTCTCCTTACCAAAATAGTTTGCAGACTTATGATTGCACTCACAACTAGCCTCCCTATTCGAATCTCTCAGTGATCACCTGATGCACATGAGGAATATTTCTGCAAAAAATATTGTGTAAGAGCTGCCTACTCAATTTGAATTTTCCTTATGTAGGCTTCCTAGGCCTTTTCAGTTGTTACTTGGTCATTGAATGAGCTGCCTACCCACTCCCACCACCTGGGGGATAATGCCACATTATTAGGGGTAGTTGTCCCATAACCAATAATTAGTGGTGAAGTGCAATTGCTGCCATCTGTCCCATGCTTCCCAACAGCTTCCATTCCTCCTAGTGGGTCAGTGAACACTCATTTAACAATTCCCTTGGGTGTTTGTCTCCTACTTTAATTTATTAAATAATAATAATTTAGTAATTACATTCATCCTTGACCAAACTTGGTCATTATTTCAAAACTTTGAAATTAAAATTTAACATAAAGTATTTTGCAAATAAAATATTATTTTTCAAAATTTGGGTAGGTGACATACACCTCCCCTTAAGTCTCAACATCATCCTCGATGTTGGTTAATCACTCCTTGAATGTTCCTGAAACAGAGTTGGCTATGCTGCCTGCATACTACTCTCCAAGTCCCAGGTTTCCTCTTCCGGGCTAAGGTGTTTCCATTGCACCTTCACTTTCCCAATGGTGCGATTCCGGAGCAGAGTTTCCCTGCTTTCGAGGATATAGTCTGGTTCCACCTGAAAATATCCGTCTTGTCCCACGTGTACATCATTCAAGTTTACAACATGAGTAGCATCGTGTACATACTTCTTTAAAAATGATATATGAAAAAAATTATGTATTTTTAAATTTGGTGGCAAGGGCAGTTGATATGACACTGGTCCGACCTTCGACAATATTTCAAAAGGACCACAATACTTGGGTGCCAACTTGGCACAGCTTCCCAATTTCAATGAACTCTTTTTCGGTCTTACCTTGAGGAATACATGTTCACCAACTTGGAACTCTTTATGAGTCCTTTTTAAATCTGCTTGACTCTTCTGCCTATCTTGGGCAGCTTTTAAATTTCCTTGTACCTGTTTCATAATTAGTTCTAACTCCTGCAATAATTCAGGTCCTAAAACAACTCTATTTACTGGGTCATTCCAAGAAACAGGTGTATCATATTTCCTACCATAAAGAATTTCAAATGGGCTAAGTTTGGATGATGCATGATAATGGTTATTATATGCAAATTCTTCTAAGTGTAAGTAGTCTTCCCACTTACCACGATGATCCTTAACATACATTCTCAGTAAGTCTTCCAAAACTTGATTTACCCTTTCTGTCTGTCCATCCGTTTATGGATGAAACACGGTGCTGAAATTTAAGGTTGTATTCAACCCTTTGAACAATGATCTCCAAAAGTTTCCAGTAAACCTAGAGTCACGATATGAAATTATCACCTTTGGTATACCATGTAGTCGAAAAATATGCTTCATGAATATTTCTGCAATGTCTGGAGCCTTATGAGTAGTCTTTACAGGTATAAAATGTGTTGCTTTGCTGAGTTTGTCCACTACCACCATGATAGAGTCATTTTTTTTCTGGTTTTTGGGTAATCCAATAATAAAGTCTATGCTTATCACTTCCCATTTCCAACTCGGTATAGGTAATGGTTGCAACAATCCGGCAGGATGTTGGTGTTCAATTTTCACTTTTTGACAATCCAAACATTTAGCTATGTACTCTGCTAATTCATCCTTCATTCTGGGCCAATAATATTCCTTCCTTAGCATAGTAATGGTCTTTTGATAACCTGGATGACCAAAATAATGACTTTTATGCATCTCGTTTACAATCATAATTTTTATTTCTGGTATGTCTGGTACATACAATTTTTTTTATACAGCAATAACCCATTTTCCTTCATGCTGTAATCTACCATAAAATTTTCAGAATTGTTGTTTGCTGTCTTTTCTTTTATTTTTCTATATTCTTCATCTATTTCACTCTTTTCAAGAATCTGATTTTCCAAATCTGTTGAATACGTACTGATGGCTGAAATAAAATTCAGTTTTGCCTTACGACTCAAAGCATCTATAACCTTGTTCTCCTTCCCTTTAATATGTTGAATTTCGAAATCACACTCACTTAAGAAGGTCAACCATCTAGCTTGTCTAGCGTTCAGATTTGTCTGATCTAATAAATATTTCTGACCCATATTATCTGTCAACAATGTGAATTTTCTGCCAATAAGGTGATGATGCCACATTTTTAAGGCATGAATTATTGCCAATAACTCTAAATCATAAGTAGAGTAGTTCTTCTCATGTATTTTCGGCTTTTTAGATTCATATGCCACCGCATGCCCTTGCTGTGTTAGGACTCCACCGAGTCCATCATTGCATGCATCTGTACAAACTATAAAATCCTTGTTAGGATCTGCTATCCTCAAGATAGGTGCTGTAGTCAATAATTCCTTTAACTTCTTGAAACTGTCAGAACATTTCTGATCCCACACAAATTTCTTCCCTTTCTTCTGCAAGGAAGTTATGGGGTTGGAAATCCTTGAAAAACCCTCTATAAATTTTCTGTAATATCCAGTAATGCCCATAAATGACCTTACATCTGACACATCCTTAGGAACCGGCCAGTCATTAATGGCCCATATCTTATCGGGGTCCACCGAGATTCCTTGTTTAGAAATTATGTGTCCTAGATACTGAATTTTGTCCTTGTGGAAGTCACACTTACTAAACTTAGTGTATAGTTGATGATCTCTCAGAACTTGTAAGATAATCCATAGGTGTTCATCATGCTCTTCTTTTCTTTTAGAATACACTAAAATGTCATCTATAAACACAACAACAAACTTGTCTAAGTATTTGTGCAGAATATTATTCATCAAATACATAAATACAACCAAGGCATTAGACAAGCCAAATGGCATGACTACGAACTTGTAATGTCAATACCGAGTTCTAAAAGTGGTCATGAAAATATCTTCATCCTTAACCCATACTTGATGATAAACTGATCTTAGATCAATCTTTGAAAATATCGTTGCTCCACGCAGCTGATCAAATAGATTGTCTATGCGGGGCAACGAATACCGATTCCTGATTGTCATCTTATTAAGCTGACGATAATCTATGCACAGTCTCAGGGTTCCATCTTTCTTCTTAACAAAGATGACAGGTGCTCCCCAAGGAGACACGCTGGGTCTTATATAATTCTTATCAATCAGTTCCTTCAATTGTGATTTCAATTTGTTTAATTCCAGTATATTCATTCTGTATGGGGTTTAGAATTTGGTACTGCTCCTAGTATTAACTCGATGGTAAAATCTAATTCTCTTTTAGGAGGTAATCCTGGTATATCCTCAGGAAATACATCCTTAAAATCCTTTAGGACAGGTATGTCTTCAAATTTCAGTTTGTCCTCTTTATAGATAAACTCATCGTTACTACATTTACAGCAAACAACTGACATCCTTTCCTAACTTCCCTCTTAACTTGCATGGCTGAAATCTGTCTAAGGGTTACCTTTTATTTCTACAGTTTTTCCTTCATCATTTAAACATGTAAAACTTTTTTTGTAATAGTTCAGAATGACATGATGGGTTTCTAACCAGTCCATCTCGATTATAATATCATAAGATCCTAAAGGTAAAATGTTCAACTTGATTTGTGTCTGTAATTGATTCATGGATAAAGCACAACTTTCTATAAAATATGATACTTTCCTCTTTGTTCCAGTTGCTAGTCTAACTAACCAGGATTTATTGAACTGTTATGTTTTTAACTTAAGACTTTTCACTATATCTGGTGATATATAACTTAAGCTAGCACTTGGATCAATTAAAACAGTAACAGGATGATTTTGTAGAATACCTTCAATCTCTACCATAGAGATTTGATGATCTGCTTGCCTATTGTCGAGTGTTGCATTGATTCAGGGCATCTCCCTTGCTACATCTCCGATAGTAGGTTCAATCTGAATAGAGTGAATGTTGTTAGCTTTCCTCTTCCTCAAGGGACATTCTGATGCATAGTGGGGACCTTGACACTCGAAACATTTGATGGGTTCCTTTTGCTCATTGGTCCTGGTATTATTAGGAGCATTTCTGGGTACTGTAGAATTCTGTTGTTGATTGTTTCAGGAATTATTCCCTTGATAATTTCGATTCTGAAAATTTTTTTTTTGGAAACCGGAATTTCCACTGAACCTGAATTTTTTCTTTTTCAGCTGAAAATTGCTGGGTTTATGACTTTTCCAGTTTGACATTCCTTCTCTTTTCCGATTTGTGTCATAACAGAAAACTGCCTTTCTCATAGCCTCTTCCAAGGTCTTAGGACTGTCATACTCGATTCTATCCTTAATATTGTAAGGTAGGAAACTCAAGTATCTTTGAATTTTCGGTTTTTCTTCTATGAGGTATGGTACATATCTCAGTAAATTCAAAAATTTATTGTTCATTTCCTTCATATTCATACCTCCAAGTTTCATATCATAGAACTCTTTGGATTTTTCTTCATAGTATTGTTCAGATAAAAATTTATTCTTGAAATATCTTTTAAAAGTACTCCAGTTTACATCTTTATCTTTGATGCCCTTAACTCTTTTGATGTCCAGCCACCAGATATCTTCTTTTCTGGTCAAGTTATAAATAGCCATTTTTGCTTTCAAGTATTCTGAATAATTATAAATCTGAAAAATATTTCTTCATACTGGGCAGCCATGCTTCATCTATCTCTCCCTTCTAAGTTTCTCCATTAAACGTTGGAGGTTTGATCTTTTTGAATTCCTCGGAAATTTGCTCATACTCCTTATGATTTTTCCTTCTGGGTTTGAAATATCCTTCGCTGCTATCACTTGTGTAGTTACGTTTCTTTTTACACACTTCAATAGCATCTCCCGATGAGGTTGAAATGTTGTTCACATCACTGGTTTTCATTTCCTTACTTTTATTAGCATGAGGCAGATCCTCAACTTTGGAGATATCTTCATTATCTCTCTCTTGCTCCTCAGTTGAGCACTGTTCAAACAACACTTGATTTAACTGCTCTTGTGCTTTTAGAATTCTTTCATTGTCTTGTTTCACCGATCTAATTTCTTCTTTTAACTCATGAAATGCACGTAACAGTTCTGACGAATTGTCATTCAATTCACTGTGGCCTTCTTCTGCATAGTGTTGTCCCATGCTATGGCTGTTAGGTTCAAATCTATCTTCTAACTGTTCAGCTGAGTTCGCCATACCTGTAACTTAAAATAATTTCTGTATAACATCATAATTAAAATTTTCTGCTGCATAAAATTTTATGCTGCGTGTTCTTGGACCTTTTTCAGGCCTAGAGTTCAAACATGAGCTCTGATACCACATGTAACGTCCCAAATTTTCATAAAAAATTAAAACTTTTAAAAATGGCATTAAATAAGATAAATATAGCTGTGGAAAATAATAAATGTTTGATTAGGACAGCATCAATTAAAAAGTCATTTCGTACTAATCATAATTTAATTTCCGAGTTAGCAACATTTGATAGCGACAACTTAGCACACTTTTGACAACATGATTATTGTAATAAATGTATTGACAGGTCAGAAATATGATGCGGTACTTTTATTTTGACAAGACACTGACAGTTTTCTTTTTGATATCCAAGGGTGTCCTACGAGGTACCCTAGAGTTTACTTAGCTGCAACTCTAAAGCATTTGAAATATTTCTATGTGCAGACGACAGGTAAGAAGTTCAACGATTGCATAGTTTAAAAATACGTGTGTAATTCAATTCAACGTCAAATAATGAAATGTTGTGAATTCTTTTTGCAAAACAAGGTATCTACAGGTATGAAATACTTAGTACTGCTTACTGGTTTTCCAATGTTGTCTTACAATTCATCAATGTTGAAAACAATGTCATCTAGAAAATCTACAGCTGTTAAGTTTGTTGTTGTGACCATCGATGTCGTTGTAGTTTGGCCTTTTGTCGTCGTGATAAGGTAATTAATACTAGCATAGTATTAATGTGGTAGTTGTACCGCAAAAATCCTTAAATGTTAGCATTATGAATTTATGGTATGAAGTACATAAAATTTGCACATTTTTTATGCTAATCAAATAACATTGATTTGGTTTAAAATATCAAATTGCAACCTCTATCTTTTGATATTGGCAATAGTAAGAACTATGAAAAAAATATAAACAATGATTAACATTACAATACTAATGTTTATAATTCTAACCTAAACCATAATTCAACAATGTTTAACTACATGCAATACTTATAAGCTTAGGGCTTATATATAAAATAAAATTTATTATATGAACTTTGCATATAAATGAAAACACAACGTTAATATTGTGTCTATGATCATAACTAACAACTACTATATGAACATAACAATAACGTTTTAATTCATGAATATCAATTTGGAAACTATATCGTTTGATATAAATGGTACTGACATGTATTAAATCGAAATGAATGGACAGGTTGATGGGTCTTTAAGCTCAGCATGTGCTTCGAGCTGGCGTGGAGACAGTCTATCAATACGGCATTAATGGCTCGACCCAAACTCCAGGGTGACGAGGACTGTTAACACTTCTATGTAATGCAAACAATGCAACGATGACTGCGAAAGCCACTGTGTAATGTTTTATGTTTGAAAATCCTCCAAGATGGATGTAGAATGAGCCATCGTGAGACAAGGTGGCAAGGTCGTGCTTGTGAAAATGATGGAGCAATAATACAGTTGTTGTTCGGCCCAATGTAAACTTGCTAGCACTCCTGTGATCATTGATTGTTATGAATCTAGAACGTAGGATGTAACCCTAGCATTTTCTCGTTGTGTTGATTGATAGAGAGTTAATGACTTTCATTATGCACTATTGTTTCAGGCAGCGAGGCCGATAGGCTGCTGGATGTTAGGATTAGAAGAAATGTAGGAGGTTTCAACCTCAAGACCTGTAGGTTTAAGTTGATGGTTGCAGGCTTCGTTTTGTTGTCATGGCGTTTTGATAGAAATATAGTGTCTTCGGTTTGATCTGCTATCGAGTTTATAGATATAGTTTTCGTTTCTAAATTTGAGTGGAAACAAACATTTCTGCGAAGAGAAAAGAGTACCTTGGTCTCGGTCCATTCATGGAGTTCATCGTTTGTTGGCGAAAAACGTGGAGCTTAGTCTCTGTTTGCTAAAGGTAAGCTCTTCTTTTTAAATAGATCTCAGAGATGTTTTGAAAGGTTTTTAACTTACAGCTCTTTTTAAACAATTGTATAACCCTTGGACAGTTTTGTGATAGGTACAGGGTTCGAATGTCGACTTGGGCAAGGGTTTGGAAAAGGTTGTAAACCCTCCCCTCCTGGTAATCTCCGGGTCTCAAACCCTCGTAGGTGCGCATTCGGATTTGGTTGATGAGGTTTTCATGAACTGTGTAGCAAGGATTTCCGCTATGTTTCGGCGTTGTCTAACTGTTGAATTTCTTTGAAGAACTTTTATGTTGAAGTGAAAAATTGTACAGGGAATACAACCCTCGTCTATTTAAATGTTATATGGCTTAAATGGATACTTGGTTCGTCAATGTTGTGAGTTTTGAAAACTCATTTTAAAGTTTAGAGGGTGGGGATAAACCCTGTGTGGTTTTTCGTTGGAAATGTAATGTCGATCCGATACAATGATGCTTCCTTTGTAATTGATGAAACCTGTGTTGGGTTAGAAACTTTAAACTCCAAAATGTTTATGGGTTAAGTTTTAATGAAATGGAAATGAGAGCCGAAGCTCGTTACACTCTGGATGCTATGTTTTAATCTCGGCAATGGAAAGTGTTGTTTTAAACTATTTGTTTTATGTTATTCGTTGAGTTCTATGTAAATGTCAATGACTGTCGAACTATGCACAACTGTATGCATTTTCTTAGTTAATAATCTCTGTGTATTAGAAAATGATGAAGTAGTTTGTTTTTAACTGTAAAATAAAATGAAAAAGGGGCTACGCCCAGACTCTAGTTTTTCTTCGATTGTATAAGATTCTTTCGTAAATGAACTCCAGAAAAGACCTTCAATCGACAACTAGGTTTTATTATGTAGTTTGTACATGAGTGTGTAGATCGTGTTTGTTTAACTGTTGGAAAACGATGTTATGGTTTTGGAAATACTATCTAGGGTTTGATATATGATACGAAACTAAGCTTTGAATAATAAACACAGTTTTGTGATGTAGATGGAAAATGCGATGGTTCTAAACAAGATAGGGTTTACATTATTTTCATTCTCTGATAATACTAAAATAATTAATGAAAATTTTATAGTAGGAGATTTATACAGAAACCACTATGTGTGTGTGTGAAATATGAAGAGTGTGTATTGAATGTGATTTGCAACTTAGTTCCATTGTTAGCAATTCTATTTATTTGCAGCAATACTATCTATTTACAGAATGATGTATGGAAATTTGAATTACGATAAGCAAACACTACGTATTTGTACAGAGAATAATAGATATTTGTTTTTTCATGAAACAATAAAATATTTTATAATATTTTAGATACTTTACAGTAATTTCTACTATTGTTAACTTTTGGGTATAAAATATAAAACATATCAATTACTATACTTATCTGTCTAATCAATGGTAATCCGCCTATCTTTCATCCATATTTAATTTGCTTCTCTACACTAGAGTACGATGCAAATAACAGCATGTGGAAAAATGTAGAGATTGGATTATCAATTCAGTTCATCATTAAACTTAAGATTCAGACATAAACCAAATAAGAGATCAATTCTTCTTCAAAACAAAGTTTACTAATCTTTACTAAACAGAACTACTAAAATGAAACAAATAAAAAAACAGTAGAACCTAAATTAATTATGTAGGGAAACAAACAGCCCAAGAAGACTGTTCCACCCAACCAATTCCTCAAGACAGCCAAGTTACTTGCCTTAGGACCCCCGAGCCTGTTCACTGAACCACTAGGAGGAAGAAACTTAGGAATTTAGGATCTCCACTTGTAGTAGCAATAATTGTCAAATCTTTAAGAACTAGTAGTCCAAAGGACCTGCACCAGCTCCTCTGGTTCTCCTTATCAAAATAGTTTGCAAACTTATGATTGCACTCACAACTAGCCTCCCTATTTGAATCTCCCAGTGATCACCTGATGCACATGAGGAATATTTCTGCAGAAAATATTATGTAAGAGCTGCCTGCTCAATTTGAATTTTCCTTATGTAGGCTGCCTAGGCCTTTTTAGTTGTTACTTGGTCATTAAATGAGCTGCTTGCCCACTCCCACCACCTAGGGGATAATGCCACATTATTAGGGGTAGTTGTCCCATAACCAACAGTTAGTGGTGATGTGCAATTGCTGCCATTTGTCCCATGCTTTCCAACAGCTTCCATTCCTCCTAGTGGGTTAGTGAACACTCATTTAATAGTTTCCTTGGGTGTTTGTCTCCTACTTTAATTTATTAAATAATATTAATTTAGTAATTACATTCATCCTTGACCAAACTTGGTCATAATTTCAAAACTTTGAAATTAAAATTTAACATAAGTATTTTGCAAATAAAATATTATTTTTCAGAATTTGGGTAGGTGACATTATTGCATAAGGGATTCTTGGATGGTTATTCTCGCATCCTTAGTGATAAGGGTGAATGCAATGACAGGACTGAATCACTAGAAAGGTGCTTACAGGATGCCCACATGGTTAGAAGAGAACATATTGAGGAGTGTTTTAAGTGTGAGGAAGCATCTAATGATGTGTATTCTCATATATATGTGGGAGACATCGAAGTACCCCTTGGTCATGGTTTTGTAGATGCAATATCCATGGAGAAAGAAGAAGGTCTTGCAACAACAGAAATTGAAAAATGAGAGATTGGTGGAAGGCCAAACCACCAACACACCATCACGAGGAGAAAAGATAACACATGGGAATTGTTTCAATTCTTATTTTTACATTCCTATGTGTCAGCATGATGGGGCAACCACTTCAGAGGAGAATATGAGTTTGGTTGAACCCCCAGGGGTTGAGACTCCTGAATTGGGGAGGGCTGAAAATTGGAGAGAAAGAATTACAGGTGCACTAGAGATGAATGAGCACCCCAGTTGCAGCCAAAGATATGATATTCATGATCTGAAATATGAATATCTTGCAGCCCCAAAATATAGATCAGCTTTCATAACTTCAACAGAATCAGCTGAAGTTGATCCTAGGAAGCTAGAAGAAGAGAAGGTTCATCTTCCAGAACCTCATTTCCTTGAAGGGACACTAAAGATGAATGAATGCAAAATTCAAGAAGCCCTTCAAACCCTCAATGACACCCATTCCTTAATGAATAACCTCTGTTGAAATTTGGGGGAGCAGTCTTCCATGAGAGACATGGAAGAGTTTCAGAAATCCATGGCAAGCATAAAAGGTAAATTCTTGAACCTGCTTTCTGATAGAGATAGTTTGTTGGAGCTTGTAGAATTGTTTCATGGTACATGCTTGAGGGATTATGAAGAGATCAGCAAGCTCAATGATGAATTAATTGCCACCCAAGATTCTTTGAGAAGCACTCAAAGTGCCCTCCAAAAATCCAAGAAAGAAATATTGCAGCTTCATGAAAAGTTGCGAAGATCCCCCCTACCATCCTACTCACCATTCAGTCAACTTCATTTGGCTGAAAGCATTCTTGATCATAGGGAGGAACCTCATGAGATGGTGGATCATGAGGATCATTCGTTGTTATATGTGCTTGAAGAGTGTGCATAACAGTTTGATGAGAACCAAGCACTTGACTTTTTTCCAAGGGAACTTGAGTTGTTCCTTGAAGACAGACACTCTCCCATGGAAGAGTGGGGTGACAGCACCCAGTTTGGGCCAGCCAATAATGGAGAAGTTGTAGCCATAATTCTAATAATGGAAGGTTTCATACATGCAAAGAAGGTTCACAGTTCTTTCCCACATGTCCTATATTCAGCAACACCAATGGGGAATGAACAATGGGTGAAGAAATTCTTCTGGTTTGTGTCACATGTACAACAGGAGGATCATGATCTATCCCCATGGGAGATGGATCCTATTGCAGAAGAGATGGCTGATTATAGATCATATAAATCAGCAAGCAGGATCTCTGATTCACCCACCAGATGGATGGATAGAGGCCTCACTAGAAAAGAAAATCTGGAAGGTAAAAAGTTCAATTGTTTCTGCAATAAATTTCTTATTATAACTGACATTGTCTTGAATTGTGAGCAGCAGCAAAATTATATTTTGCAGCCATTTGATTTCACTCATCCACATATGGATTGGGTGAAAGATTACATGACAAGCATGAAACTTCCTGGAAATTTTTTTTGTTAAATTTTCTGAATTTACTTCAATATGATCTAGGATATTAACTGAGAGAACAACATGTACATCATATCTACAGCATATCAATCATGGAGACAATAATGCAGGCACACAAGAGACACAAAGATTTACTTGGGGAAAACCATAAAGGTGAAAAACCCCAATAACTTCCTCAGAGATAGATAGAGCAATGATACAACCAACCAAGAGAGATAGCCATAACCTAGCAGCAGATCCTCCTCCTCCATAAGTGCGCCACTCCTCCTTGAGTGCATGTGTGAGAAGTGAGTGAGTAAATAGAGTGCCTCCCGCACTCTATTTATACTTGACTTGACTTGCCTTTTTACCTAACTCATGTAGGCTCGAACTTAACCACATAATATAATGCTGACTGGGTCGACCCCCAATACGGTGGTCTAATAACCCTTAGACCCACATGGCCGACCCCCAATAGGGTGGTCTAATAACCCTTCGACCCACATGACTTATACAGGGCCGACCCCAACAAGGTGGTCTAATAACCCATCAAGTATAAGTTACGACACTTACAATATAAATGACGACACTTCCTTATAGAGGAATAATACCATCTCTATAGGAATACAATATACATATTTTTGAAATACATTCCGAAGTTACATATACATCAACACTCCCTCTTCACTAGGAAGGTATTTCTCAGTACAGTTCTTCTAGAACAAGTCATCTTCTCTGGATCATCGTCACTAGATAATCGTCATCGAGTCATCATCATCGTCACTGCTGCTGCTATCTCAATCAATCTCTGAATCTACTCGTCATAGGAAGTTCTACAGAGCCAGTCCTTTTTCATACTGGATGTAGGCCCACCACCTGCAGGTCTTCATCATCACTGGCCATACTGTGGAATCCTCAGGACTTATTACGTGCGTCACAAAACCTCGAAAGAGCATCCCAGGCTGTTACGAGCACACGACTCTACCTATAGGATCTCCCAGGGCACAAATTACATGTGACCTCACCACAAAACCTCGAAAGAGAATCCCAGGACTGATTACGAGCACAAGGCTCAACCTATCGGATCTCCCAGGGCACAAATTACATGTGGTCACCAAAAAACCTCGAAAGAGCATCCCAGGACTGATTACGAGCACACAGCTCAACCTATCGGATCTCCCAGGGCACAAATTACATGTGGTCATGGCAAAACCTCGAAAGAGCATTTCAGGATGTTACGAGTACACAACTCCGACCTGAAATCTCCCAGGGCACAAATTACATGCCATAGGACAAAACCTCGAAAGAGCATCTGCCAGATATCCCAGGGCACAAATTACATGCCATAGGCAAAACCTCGAAAGACTATCTGCAGATCTCCCAGGGCAAAAATTATAAGTCCTCCCAAGCAAAACCTCGAATGAACATTTGCCAGATGTCCCAGGGCACAAATTACATGCCATAGGCAAAACCTCGAAAGACCATCTGCAAATCTCCCAGGGAACAAATTACATGCTTATCTGCACAACCTGATCCACGGCCACAGAGTATCAAACTGATACTCACCATACATCATCCTGATGTATCCATGATCATCCTGATCATCATCACTGCAACATCCTGCTGCATGTCATCTGGAGCAACATCCTGAAGCTCGTCATCTATGATCATCCCGATCATCATCACTGCAACATCCTGCTGCATGTCATCTGGAGCAACATCCTGAAGCTCGTCATCTATGATCATCCCGATCATCATCACTGCAACATCCTACTGCATGTCATCTGGAGCAACATCCTGAAGCTCGTCATCTATGATCATCCTGATCATCAATGCATCTACCTGATGCATACCAAGTATCTACCTGATACATATCATCATACATGATCCTCCTGATCACCAATGTATCCACCTGATACAAATACAAATACATGATACATATCACCATACATGATCCACCTGATCATACAATGTACCCACCTGATACATATACAGATACATGGTCCAGGCATCCAACATGATGCATATACAAAATACATACACATGATCCAACTGATCATATCCAGCATCTACATGATGCGTACATACATACAAAAAATGATCCAACTGATCATATCCAACATCCAACATGATGCTTACATACATAAATGATCCAACTGATCATATCCAAGCAGAAACCAGAACATCATCCTGATGCCCATTATCCAGCGCTTACATCCATAGCCATGTGAAGGATCCTCCTTCCAACATGCTTGGAATGGATTCAGCAAATGTGTCCATCACTTCTGAAGAATGCCAAGCCTCTCTCTGAAGTACTCGAACTTCACTCTGGCTAGCGGTTTCGTCAGCACATCTGCAATCTGCTCGTCCGTCGCAACATACAGAAGCTTCACAGCTCCTCTCTGCACCATATCCCTGATATAGTGATATTTGATCTCTATGTGTTTCGACCTGTCATGAAACACTGGGTTCTCGGACAGCTTCACACAACTTTGGTTATCACAGAAGATACCGGTAGCCTTCAACGGGAGATCAAATAACTCAGGCAGTAGCTTCTGTAGCCATACTGCCTCACAACTAGCTGAACAGGCTGCAATATACTCTACCTCAGCTGTACTCAGTGCCACGCAGGACTGCTTCCTGCTAAACCAAGAGATCACACCTGATCCCATACTGAAGCAACACTCGGATGTGCTCTTCCTGTCTGCAGCACTGTCAGCCCAATCTGAATCAACATAACCCTGTAGGTTAAACTTTTGATTCTCCTCATACCTGATCCCATAATCCACTGTACCCTTTAGGTACCTCAGAACATGCTTTACAGCAACCAGGTGAACACTCCTCGGATCCGTCAGGAACTGGCTCAATGTGTTCACAGCAAAGCAAATGTCTGGTCTCGTGTTCGTTAGGTACATAAAGGACCCAATCGTCTGACGATACATAGAGACATCAACCAGCTCAGATGAAGCATCACATAGAAGCTTCAGATTCGATGCCATAGGTGTGGCCATGGCCTTGCAATCCATCATCCCGAACCTCTTCAGGATCTTTATTGCATACTTCCCTTATCCAAGGAAGATTCCTTCTGCACTCTGCCACACCTCCATGCCAAAAACAAATAGTGCATCATCCCCAAGTTCTTCATCTCGAACTCAATAGTAAGCTTCCGCTGCGTGTCGGCAATCAATCTATCTTCACCATACCAAGTTCGGCACATATATGATTTCCTATCATGTGTCTCAGAACCAAGTGGCTACTCCACATACACTTCTTCTTCAACTACACCATTCAAGGAAGCTGTCTTGAATCCATCTGGTGTATCTTCTATTTCATCACTTTTATATTTCTCTATGCTGCCATCTGCAACATGCTTGATCTGATAGTTCCATTTGGAAGTCACAACAGACTTCCCTTCAGCTCTTGGGACCACATCCCAAACATCGTTCTTCATGATCGACAGATCATGGCATTCTTCCCGTATCCTGGGAACTTCAATATCTTCAATAGATAATTTTGTCGCTGAACAAATGTTGTAGTTCTTCTTTTGTAGGTGATGGCATACGATCTTTCCTACACAACAAGTTAAATTGCATGATTAGAAAACATCTCATAGTTTTCAGAACAAATTCTTACACATAAATAAATATGTCATATAGTCATGCAATTATCTTAGCCAATGCTTCAATACAACATTTATCCATATTCCATAACTTTCTAGATGCCTTCCAGTCTCTACCAGAACATTGTTAAGAGTGTGCACAACTCCCAACATGTCAGCAAAGAGGTTTCATTCTAGATAAGTAGCAATGGAATGTTGTACAGTGCCATAGGCCACTTACCCATGCATATTAGGAGTATACTGTTCATCAATGCAATTATTCTAATATGCATAATACACAACCTAATTCTAGGAACATCAGTATATACATTATTGAACAGTATTATTTAAGAAATGACAATTCAAATACTTATCTTTGTTTGTTCGTTGGGTGGACTCCCTCTGAGTCTTCGCTTCCTTGCAGGAGCTGCTGGAGTCCGAATCTGAAGTAGCTTCTTCTACACCTTTCGGTTGTGGGATGTACAGAGATGGTCAACTCCCTCTAAATATTTGCATCCTTGCATAAACCACTGGAGTGTACTCCCTCTTGATCTTTGCTTCCTGGATTACCTGTTCTTGAATCTCATATTCATCCTAGGTCCCTATGCATGCTTATTAGTATCATGAATGTGTTATTCTTGTGATCTCATATAAAATCATACATTCATTAGTATACTATTAAAACACAATAATCTCAAGCATGTATAGTTATGATCATTTCAAACAGAAATAATAAGCATTATCATTCAAGGTTTATGTAGGATTCTTATGGTTAGTCAAATCATAAGAAACATAACATGTCTAAACTTGTAATTACTCAAACCTATGACTCTTCAGGTTAGTTGAATCATCAATCAAGATAAGAGATATAAAATGCATAAAACCTGTGATTATTCAAACCTATACCATCATGATTCTTCTGGTTAGTCATATCATCAATTATGGTAAGAAACATAATATGCATACAATCATTATTAACAACAACATAAGATCCTAACACAAGGTAGGATTCTAGCTTGATATAGGAAAAACATACCTGGATTAGCATGCTAGCTATTTATGTCTAACATACCCGTATGATATCTTCTTGTTCTTCTTCAATGACTTGTGCTAGTAACCTGTATAACTCATAGGTTAACCATTACAAAACCAAGTTATACATACCTCGTAAATGGATCTTCTATGAGATCCATGACAATGGATGAGTCTTTATTCTCATGTCATCATGATCATGTGTTCTTGAACTGGAACATGATTTGTCTTCCTTGGTGTACCTTTCATGTTAGTAGACAACATAAATTTCATACAACACCATAATGCATTAGTACAATCATAAGTGTCAACACCTTAACCAATGAATATCTTCTATCATGCATTCATAATTTTGTTAAGGTGATACGACAAATCTAAAATCAAAATTGTACTAACCGTAATAACATGAAGACAAACATACCATAAACTTAATCATGAACAAATCTCAAAACATACCTCGATGAGTCATACCTGTCGAGATCGCTTGTAATCTCCTTATGTAAAGCCTTAGCCTCATCTCCCTCTGAAACAGGAACTCCTTCACTTATGCAGGTGACCAATCCATCTTCTTCTAGGATTAACCCTATCCACTTGATTTGCAAGAACTAGACCTGGAGCTGGATATGGGTTTGTCAGAGAAACCCCAAAAATTCAAACTTTGAATTTCAAACTTCCGAAAGGATAGAAATATGCGCCTTGATGAGCTGATCAAACTGGTATATTCAGAATTTGAAAACTGCAAAGTTTCACTCCTCAATTTTTCTTTTGAAACTTCTGGATTCACTGGACCTGACCCTGAACTGGGGTTTGATGAAGCCCACTCTTCTTCCCAATCAAAATTTTTGATCCAAAGCTCTAAGCTTCTATTTTTCTGAGGAGCTTCCAGCCGTGGTCACAGATTTCAAAAATTCCCATTTTTACAGAAGCCCTAATTTTCCACTTTTCTGATCAAAGTCTCGAACTAGGGTCTAATCAAGCCCGGCCTTCTGCCCAACCAAAAATTCTGATATTGGTCTCTAAATTTCTATTTTGATGAGTAGCATCCAGCCGTGGTCTCCGATTACAAAAATTCCAACTTTCTCCAAAGCCCTAAATTCCGGAAGCCATGAATGAAGGTACCAAAAAATAATTCTGTTTTGACAGAAATATGTACCTGATTGTTTCTGGTGTAACTCCGAAATTTTTGATCCACAGGGTCTGAAAAAGTTTCCTGAGATAACCTGACCTGTTATCTTTCCATCCTGATAGGTCTGACCTCAATTGGATTCTCTGAGAGAGAGTTATGCCAAATGTCGCAACGTGACCTGTTTTGGGATAAAACAGGAGAGCGAACTTGTACGGCATGCCACGTGTCACTGTTTTAACTTCGGCCTCTAAAAAAAGTTACCTGATATATCTCGGCCTGTTAACTTTCCATCCTGACAGGTATGACCTCAATTGGACTCTCTGAGAGAGAGTTATGCCAAGTGTCGTAACATGACCTGTTTATGGGATAATACAGGAGAGCGCACTTGTATGGCGTGCCACGTGTCACTGGTTCAACTTCGGCCTCTGAAAAAGTTTTTTGAGATAGTACAGACTGTGTACTACCTGTCACTTTTTACGAAATTTCATTTGGATCTTCCTAGCCCAAGATATGACCTTTTTCCCAAGGTCACCTGATTTTGACTCAGATCTGGAAGAGGCAGAAACCCTATATTGTACAGATCATAAATCACAAAGTACAATGCATTAGAGGTTTTCCTTTGGACACAAGGTACCTGGAGATTTACTCTTCGTCCTGTAACAATTTCAGATCCGAAGAATTCTCCAAAACGGATTTATAGCGAAAGTGCTACGATGACTGGTTTTTGCTATATCAAGCCCTAGCATCGTAAGTGCAACAAGTGTCATACATACCATATCATGCCTTCTTTCAGGCTAGCTCTGATACCATGTTAAATTTTCTGAATTTACTTCAATATGATCTAGGATATTAACTGAGAGAACAACATGTACATCATATCTACAGCATATCAATCATGGAGACAATAATGCAGGCACACAAGAGACACAAAGATTTACTTGGGGAAAACCATAAAGGTGAAAAACCCCAATAACTTCCTCAGAGATAGATAGAGCAATGATACAACCAACCAAGAGATATAGCCATAACCTAGCAGCAGATCCTCCTCCTCCATAAGTGCGCCACTCCTCCTTGAGTGCATGTGTGAGAAGTGAGTGAGTAAATAGAGTGCCTCCCGCACTCTATTTATACTTGACTTGACTTGCCTTTTTACCTAACTCATGTAGGCTCGAACTTAACCACATAATATAATGCTGACTGGGACGACCCCCAATACGATGGTCTAATAACCCTTAGACCCACATGGCTGACCCCCAATAGGGTGGTCTAATAACCCTTCGACCCACATGACTTATACAGGGCCGACCCCAACAAGGTGGTATAATAACCCATCAAGTATAAGTTACGACACTTACAATATAAATGACGACACTTCCTTATAGAGGAATAATACCATCTCTATAGGAATACAATATACATATTTGTGAAATACATTCCGAAGTTACATATACATCAACATTTTTTATGCTTATGGTCAAGGGAAGGCAGCTAAGCAGGAAAGTTGCCAAGTTAAATTAATGGAACATTTTACTTGCAGAGGTTGGCCTATGTGGAGGGAATCCACATGCTCGGAGGAATGATTGAAATTTTTCTCCAATGGAAGAGAGTTGAGCCATTGGATGTTTTCACTAGAAGAAACATTTTTCTATCCACTTGGTTTAGTTGGTAGTAATGTCCTTTCAGTTAGTCCTCGAGTGAAAAGGCACATTTTTTATGACAGATCCACTAAATTGATTTTGATGATTGGGAAAATGCAGTTGATACTTTGGGATCCGGGCATTCATTGGAGTGACAGATTTCCAAAGGTGACAAAAAAATTTTGGTCCTTGCAGGAGAAACAATGGGATATAGGAATTCTATTCAGTTATCCTAACTGGGTTGAAATTTTGTTTATGATTCATTTGCAGATATAAATTACAGTGCAGTTTTTCTTCATTTTTTTGAAGGCACAAGTTTAATTTACAGACTGTACAATGGATGGGGAAAATTACAATTGGAGTGGGTGCAGCAGAAGCCTGGTGGAATCCTAACATTGCTTGAGGACAAGCAATCTTAGGAAGGGAGGACTGTCATGTCCCCATATTTTTCCATGGTCCATGGGGTAATTTTGGCCTAAGTCACCTAGGCAATAATTATTTAATTAATGAGCAAGTATGGAAACTACCTTATGGAAGATGCCTAAGGTCGTATTTGGGAATTAAATGGACAAGGAGGGCCCCCCATCTAGTTATTAACCCCGTGACTAAGTCCAAGTGATTGACTAATTGAGAAATTAATTAATTGGGGAAATTTTGAGGCATTACACCATAACAATTAATTAATTACTGGATAATTAATTAATTAATAAGTTAAATTATTTTTGAGTTGTATTATTTTCATTTAAATGTTTATTGCTAATAAATGTGCCAAGTGGTTGATGACTTGGATAGGAAAATCGAATTGGTAAGTGAGCCAAACTTGCCTTAGTGTAAAGTCTCAAAAAAGCTAAGGAATCTAGTGGAGACAAGTTGGCAAGATGAACCCAGAAAGGAAACTGACAAAAGCTAGAAAAATCAGACAAAAACAGGAAAAAGGAAAGTAAAGAAAGTGGAAAGATTCAGAAAAGATTTCTGAAAGAAAATAGCAACAACCAGAAAAGCTATCTAAAGCGCACTTTCCCAAATTCAGTGAAGGAGGTGAAGGAAAGAAATTTTTGAAAGCTCAGAAGTTGCTATTCTCCTCAAGAAAGGCGCCCTCATGGCTTTGGAGTAGAATGGGAAAGTGGGTAACCTACTCTCACAGGTCACCAAGCCAAGAACTTGCTCGGCAGGTCATCATGAAGTTTATAAAAGAATCCAACCAATTCCGTTTGACAACTTTTGATCATTTATGTTTTCTCATGAGAGCTCTGATGCTTCTCTAGTTGAGTGATGTGCCTCAACTGTGCTTCTTGGGTGATGTTCCCCAAGGCCTATATTTTCTAGTGAGTGTTGTGTAGGTCCATATAAATATATTGCAGCCATTAACATATGCTTCCATCCTCCATTGAATATCCTCAGTTATTTGGATAATAGGATTCCTCCAGCAGTGATTCTATAGCTAGTTTTGGTGAAGATTCATCCATTGAAGAAGATAGATCTTCAGAGTGTGCCCAAGTACTGAATGAGAGTTGGTACAGACATTTTTGCAGACATCAGAGGTTTAAAATATCAGTAATCATCTTCATATCAGATCCATACTTCTCTTCTCACTTATTCTCACATTCACAGCTAAATCTAGAGGAGTTTTCCCTGAAGGAGAGGGATTACTTAGTGAATGCGCCCCAGTCAAGTTCAGAAGCTCAATAAGCAGAAAATTACAGTCATATGACCTGCAGATGACATGATCCTAACTCAATGGTAGAGCCACAGTAATCTTCTAATTCTTCTCTTCATTCTCCATCAAATGTAATGAATATTTAGCTTGTGGAGGCAGTGTTGTTTTGGAAGGCAGTTAAATCAATAGAAGAAGAGTTCTAATATATTATTTTTTACCTGTATCTATTCATTATATTATATCAGAGCCTTATTTAATATCATAACAGAGTTTACCATTTATTGGAGCAGTTTGATGGATTAAAATGCAAGACTAGCTAGTTAGGTGCTTATTCTATACTAGTTTCACCACTTTTACTGCCAAATCCATTCTAAGTAATATTTTCACATTCTGTCAATTGGATCTGGTCCTTAACTCAGTATAGTATCCATATAAGTCCAAAAAATCATATTTTGAAATCCTTTAGACCTTTCTTGGAAAGTTAAGAAAAATACTAGCTCAGCAATCCCGGGAGAGCCCAAAAACCCCAATTCTTCCCAAACTCTCCCAAGTATACTAAATTACCTTCCTGAACATAACCAGAATTTATTTGACTGATATAACCTCTGTTATTAACTTCAGGAACCCACCCAGTCTAGTAAGCATATGCTGGTGTTCCCAGAAAGCTTTGCGGTAGGCTTCAGCCATAGCTGATGTCCAAAACATAAATGGCCCCAGTGCTTTGTGCTTAGGAATATTTATCTGATCTGATTGGTTTCTGTTTCACACACCCCATACAAATTCCAGAATTGAATGTTCATCCCACCATCCTCATTCCTTGCCTCAATACCCCTCACTTACCTCCTGCTCCATTCAGAGAAATTGTCAGAAATTTAACTAGAAAAGTTCATAAATTTTTGGAGTTGAGTTAATATCTTGGTTGAAATTTTTCCAAGGATACTACAATTTGACTTTATTGCTTCCTAGGTGGAACCTCCGCCTACCATCAATATACCGTCAAGTATTCACACTCAAGAAACCGGTTCTTCTAGGAACGTACCATTTTCAGGACACGAAATCATGGCGTCGATCCAATATAGTATGGTTAGTCTTGCCAACTCCCCTTTAGGGTCGGAACAGTTTAAACGTGATACAGAGAAAATGCTGTCAACGACTTCTAGATATCCCCCTGCTACCCATCCACTTGACTACCGAGCTCCCAACGTTCCATCTAGCACAGAGTTTCATAACTCCTATGCTGACGACTCCGAACCTTTAGATGTTACTATACCTCATTTCTTTCCAGATCCCGAACACCCAGCTCGCACTTTCAACCCCTTACAAGATACAAATCCGGGCCAAGCCCTCGACACTCCTCCTACTTTTCAAGACCCTATGGACGTGACTCCTCATACCCCTCGGATAAATTCCCCACATTTGTTACCATCAAGTATGTTTGAAGTATCTTCCAGGGACACACCACTTATGAGGGATAACCCAGTATTCTCTCTGTCCCTGCTTGTAACGTATGGAACACTCCCTCCACAAATCGGCACCTTTGGAACCATCGACCAATCGGCACTATCTCACCTTTCCAATGTTGGAAGAACATCAAGTCACACTGCTGGATCATCCATGTTGACCGGAGGTTCATCTTCGGCCACCATCTACACCATTTCAGGAGTTGGAAAACTGACTACTGGAACCACTAATCTCAACAACCAACCCCCTCCAGGCGGACCATCAACCCAACCTACAGGAGGACAACCATTTCTTGGGAACGTTGCTCTTAGTCACCATCCCCCTCCCACCGGACCATCCAATCCTCCTGCTGGAGGGGAACCCCTTGGTACCATTCAAAGTGGGGCGATTCAACCAACACCTCCATTCTTTCCATCGGCTCAACAAGGCCCTTTACTTGGAGGATTCCCACTCGTTAATGCCCCCACTGGCACCATTCAACAACCCTCTCAACCAGCACCATCTGCTCAGTTAGGCATGTATAATACACCTGGCAGCGGACAACGTTATGTCGATATTCCAACCGGACCTCATCCTCAACATCCCTCGTCAGGCATGCTTCCTTCTTCGGGATATCAAATCCCATAGAGTGGGGGATACTCATTGTTTGGAAACTGGAATCAAGCTGGGGGGAAACCTCGCATTTCCCCCACCTTGAACTCCAGTTTTCCCTACCCTTCAGCTGCAATTACTCCATGTAACCCATCCCTTCAACCTCCACCTCTTCATCGGGGTGGAACCCATATTCCATGGACACCATTCTTGCAACCACCCCCTAACCCTGGTATGGTAAATCCTCCATCCACTCAAGGTAGTGGTAACATTCCTAGGACCCAACAACCCCAGGGAACCATACCCCAACAATGAGTAGGAAACATTCCTGGGACTCAACAACCCTAGTTTACGATACCCGCCATCCCCACTCAGGAGAACGTCCAACAAACAGTCACCACCGTGATTCCCAGTCAGACAATAAATCCCATGACATTGAACACACAACCGGTTAACCAGATGTTCTACTACCCCCAGAACTTCCAGCAGTACCCTGTGGGAAACATGTATGGGTACAACACGCAGCAGTATGTTGTGCATGGCCCCACAGGCATCCCTACGCCGTACAACTACTACTCATACCCGCAGCCCAATCGTCAACTTCCTAACTTGGCCATGCTAGACTTACCTGATTTTTCGAGTCTCATCAACGATCCTATATGGCATGAACCTCATTGGCCACCCATCCCAGCCAAACTCCCATCGAACATTGCTAAGTTCAATGCCAAGCCCAGGGAAGACCCTAAGAACCATGTGATGACCTTCCATCTTTGGTGTTCATCCAACTCATTGATGGACGACTCCATTCGGTTACGGCTCTTCCAGCGCACGCTTACCGGCACGGTAGAAAAATGGTATATCGAGTTGCCTCAACACTCCTTTCATGATTTTAATACCTTAGCTATGCAGTTTCTGACTCATTTCCAGCTCCCCATCTAGTACAGGACTGGAACAGAACTGTTAACCTCACTACGTCAAACCACTTCTACGCATATCTCAGACCATATCCATGAGTGGCGTCAACGCTGTAGGTTAATCAAGGCACCCATTCCAGACCAGTTACTCACTGATTGCTTCACGAAGTCATTTCTTCCTCCCATCGCCAGGGATATTGCCATGTGAGGGTCGGTCACAGAGGAACAAGACATTTCTTCTGCTCAGTACATGGATTTGGTGTATACCCAATCCAGAACTCTACACGAGCTTCTTCCCCATGCCACCCACATTACTACTGATCCAACTAAGCCTGCCGCTGAACCCCCTATAGACGGCATTGTCGGTTCAGTCAAGGCCCAGCCTGCTACTAAACCGATGGGGCAGCAAACTCCTGCTTCCCCCACTCCACCCCAGGCTGCTCCTAAAGCTTCTACTTCTCCTGCTCTCTCCTCCGAGGTGAACGCAGTTCAATCTATGTCACAACCATCTAGAGGAAAGAAGAAGAACAATCGTGGAAAATCCAAAAAAACTTCTAACCAGCAGGAAAACCCCAAGCCACGACCTACCCACAACGACCCCAAACCACATTGGAAAGCAAAGTTCCCCTGCCTCATTTTCCAAGAGGATCACTATACACGTGACTGTCCCTACAAGGACAAAGTCAATAAATTTTTCAAAGGATCCTCCCGCCAAGCAGTGTTAACCGATCCTTTCCCTCAACAGCAACAGCATATGGTTGCCCATGATGCCCCGCAAGGGGGCAATTCGAACAACCCACCTCGCGGAGAGACGTCTGCAAATCGCGAAATCCTGATGACGAGTAATGAAGAGATTCACATAACCACTGGTTCGAAGACATATGATAACCCCCCGAGTTCAAACAAACAACCAAAGACAGCCAAGGGCAAGTATCCTGTTGAAGATCCTCCTCTCATACCTTCGCCCAATGGTCATCTCCATATCGAGAGACCTCCTACAGACACAGTGCTACGCCCACCCAAAGGCACCATCCGAAAGGTGACATTCAATCCTAATGCGCGAGCTGCCCAAAATTACAATATTGTTGAGGACTTAGCTCAAGCACTATGTGCCATGTCGATTCTCGAGGTTCTCCAACACTGCCCTACGCAGCGCAGAACCTTACTTTTAGCACTGGGGGCAATAGACCCGGATACTTCAAACACCATCATGTTTAACTTGGAGTATGTCAAACCTCGGCTTTCCCATCAGTTAGCCTTCCAGGTTCATACAAAAATCCGTGGAAATAACATCCATTGCACTGTCTTAGACGGGGGTTCTTCCATATCGATTATGTCTTCAAATTTTTGGAGAGCCTTAGGCTCACCCGAAGTCACAACTTCTCCTACTACTCTCAGAGCATTTGACGGACATGGTTTTCAGCCCTACAGACTCATTCCTACGATTGGTGTTGAATTCGGGGGCAAAATAGTATCTATACACATCGAAGTTGTAGATGCACCATTAGATTACAATCTTCTACATGGCCGGAATTGGTTCTACGCCATGACCGCCATAGCATCTACCGTCTTTCAACTCGTACAATTTCCTCATGAAGGGAATATTGTCACCATAGACCAGTTAGATTACTGTATCCCAGACTCTCATTTGAACTCCGCCAACACTATCCCCTGATTGGATCAGCCCCGGTACCATTTCCAAGATGTTGGCGTTGGTCTTATGAAGCATTCATCCCTTATCAGAGTTTTCCTAGAGCTCGGATCCCCCATACATCCTGTCAACATGATATCATCAAATATCACCCCATCAATGATTCTTTGGTGATATCGAGTCCTATCGAGATTGAAAACTACGGCAACTCCATGCCGTTAAACATGAACCTCGCAGCGTATGAGGCGATCCAGTCAGCGACCAATTGGGTCGATCCTACTACCCATCACACAGTGGCACAGCTCTTGTCTAAGGCTAGTTCATCCTCAGCACTTATCAATCCTCTCACATTGATTTTTCCTACTGACGAATCAATCATGGAGGTTATGTGCAGTGATGAACCACCCTGGGGAGATTTCCATCATCAGTCTTCTTTTCCCACTATCCAAGCAGTTGAGCTAGATACTAAACCCAACACTTCACTCGGAATGGTTCAAACCAAGTTTCCCACTTCATTCGATGAAATATTTTCCGAAGGAAACTTGGCTAGTCTCATGACGACCACTCCCATCGACATTTTAGTGAAGCCTGGTGTTGTGGAAAACATTCATATTGGCAAGACATGTACTCCCATCGAAATGGATTTCTACGGTGCCTAATTTAAAACATTGCACGACTTTTTTGCTTGGAGTTATGAAGAGATGCCAAGAATAGATCCTTCTATCGTGGTCCATGAGATTCCAACCTTTCCTGGCGCCCGACCAACTTGGCAGAAACTCCGACCCGTCCACCCCCTTAAGGCAGCCGCTATGAAAGCCGAAATCGAAAAAAATTTGCGTGTTGGTTTTATTTATCCTGCCCCGCTGATAGAATGGGTATCTATTATCATCCCCGTAGCCAAGAAACAAGGTACGATTAGAGTCTGTGTCGATTACCATGACTTGAACAAAGCTTGTCCAAAGGACAACTACCCAACTCCATTCATCGAGCAGGTCATAGATAACTGCGCTGGGAGTGTCATCTTCTCATTTATGGATGGATTTTCCGGCTATAATCAGATCGAGATACTCCCAGTGGACCAGCATAAAACAACCTTTATCTGCCCATGGGGAATCTTTGCATATCGAAAGTTACCTTTTGGCCTAAAAAATGCCTGGGCAACTTTCCAACGGGCGATGTTGTACACATGTCACGATATCAAACATATTGCAGAACCATATCTTGATGACTTTCCCGCCCATTCTCAAACTCGGGAAGATCATCCTGATCACTTAGGCGCCATCTTTGCAAGGTGCCGTTGCTACAACATTTGTTTGAACCCGCATAAATGCATTTTTTGCGTTGAAGCTGGAAAAATTTTGGGTATCATAATTTCCAAAGACGGTATACGATTGGACCCCACTAAGGTAGAAGCTATTTTAGCCCTTCCTCCCCCCACGAACATACCAGAACTTCAAAGTTTGCAAGGGCACGCAAACTTTCTACGCCGTTTCATATGCAATTTTGCCGAGATAACAAAATCCTACATGAGGCTTCTAAAGAAGAACATCCCCTTCTTTTGGGACGATGAAGCCCAATGCTCCTTTAATAATCTAATGGCGGCCTTAACTAAAGATATTGTGATTCAACCCCCCAATTACAAATGGGATTATATTCTATATCTCGCAGCTTCGACTTCCACCATTGGCATGGTGTTAGTCCAAGAAGACACAAATGGCATAGAACATGTAGTATATTATCTTAGTAAGAGTCTTCTTGACTCTGAAACGCGTTACTCACATGTTGAAAAAATGGCTTTGGCTATAGTTTTCCCTGTCCAGAAGTTCCGCCACTACATTTTGCTCTGCTAGACCACTGTCATAACAGATTTCAATCCAATGTACTACATCCTCACACGTCAAGTGCTTGGGGGAAAATATTCCCGTTGGATTGTTATCCTACAAGAATTTGACTTGGACTCCGCCAAAGCCAAATCCAAGAAATCTTTGGTCTTTGCAGAGTTGATTTGTAATTTGCCCCGTGCTACTGAGCAACCTGAGCCCATCGATTCTCTTCCTGATGAATCATTGTTCCTCATTAGCACGTCCGACCCATGGTATGGGTATATTCTACTATATCTCCAAACCCAACGTTTTCGACCCGACCTCAACCGCGATGAATGTCGACATATCCGACATCACGCCACGTACTACCTTATATTTAACGATATCTTTACCGTCGTGGTGTTGATACCGTTCTTCGACATTGTTTAACTTGAGACGAGGCTGAACACATTCTTAATGAATTCCACGCAGGAGCATCTGGTGGTCATCTCTCTAGGATGGCTACGGCCCAGAAGATACTACCAGCGGGATACTACTGGCCCTCGATTTTCAAGGACTGCATTGAAACGGTCAAGAAATGTCCACCCTGCCAATTCTTCCATAGTAAGACACTCTCGCATCCCACTCCACTTCATCTTGTAGTTTCCATTGGCCCCTTTTCCAAATGGGTTATCGATTTCACGCACTGTAAGCCCACTTTAGTCGGGGGGCATAGCTATGTCATAGTAGCTGTAGATTATTTCACAAAATAGGCTGAAGCGATGCATACTTATGCTGAATACGGCAAAACAACAGCACAGTTCATATTCAACCATATCATAGCTAGGTTTGGAGTCCCACAATCCATCATGACCGATCATGGATCCCACTTCAGGAACCATATGATTGAAGAACTAAGCACCAAGTTGGGTTTTCATCATGAAAACTCAACCCCATACTACCCACAGGCCAATGGCCAAGTCGAAGCCATCAACAAGGTTTTGAAATGCATGATTCAACGCATTGTGGGTACCCATAAGTCCAATTGGCACTCAGCTCTTTTTTTAGCATTATGGGCATACCGAACCTAAGTAAAAAGTGTTACCAGGTTCACACCATTCCAACTGGTGTATGGCTTGGAATCCATTTTACCAATTGAATGTGAAATCTCGTTACTGAAGATAGCCATAGAGCTACTTCCCAATACCACCTCCGAAGAGGAACGGTTTCTATACCTAGCCAAGCTAGATGAAACCCACCGAGACGCTGCTTTAGCCAATGAGGCCCATACAAAATGCGTCAAAGCACAGTATGAAAAATCCATTCAACCTCAGGTTTTCAACGAAGGTGACCTCATACTCACATATGACCATATGCATGACAAACTTGGAAAAGGAAAGCTAGAGTCTATGTGGTACGGCCCCTTCATTGTAAAACATGTATTGAAGAAAGGAGCCTACGAACTCGTCGGCAACGGGCTATACCTAAAATGCTTCTATGCGTAGGTTTATCCTACGCGAGACATTTTTGTACATAATGTACTTAGTTTGTTTTCATTTTCTTCTTTTTTGTGTGTATGCATGGATCTTATCTCATGTATCCCTATTTACCTCGACTTGTGCTCCTATGCGCAGATGTCTTCCTACTACGGATTTGCTGACGGTGCGAGCCGACACACCCAGAACCTCACTTCCGCAGCATCGGTAATTTATTCTCCTACTAGCGAGTTAGTATCTTCAGGAGCCACTTGCTTGGGCTCCGCAACCAACAATATTGCAGAGTACCATACAGTCATTGGACTCTTAACCGAGGTTGCTTCCCTTGGAATCGACTCCTTGTCAGTCTTTCTAGACTCCCAACTCGTGGTATCCCATTTGAATCGTATCTATGCTGTCCGCGATCCTATTTTGCTTTGCTTATTTCGAAGGGTACGCCTCTTGGAACGATCTTTTGATTATATTTCATATCAACATATACCAAGAGAATTCAATTTTGTAGCTGACTCATTAGCTAACTACATTTTGGATTGGCATCTAGCCCGTACATGAAAAATGGGTCATAAAATAAACACGCAAGTCATTGTAAATAGATAAATCATAGAAATAGATCCATATGTATATATCATCACATATAAAAGTGTTTTTCTGAATACATAAAGTTTGTGTTTAAAAGACAAAATTTGGGATCCAATCCCATACAAAAGTTGGCTCTCGAGCCCACATATTGTGTACATGCCGCAAAAAGATAAAATACTACTGTCTAAGGAGATCTAGGAGATCTATCACGAGCCTCCTCAGATTCCTCACACCGCTGATGGTAGAAAACTATAGCCCTAGCCACCCTACGGAGGAATAGGCCAATACGTCTAGGCACGCCCACAGTATGCCGCTGAAGATGGAGAGGAACATTATCCATCCTCATAGCTGGGACTCTGACAGTCAAACCCTGCAGGTTTTTCTCTATGTCACGGACCCCTCCCACTTCTTCCTCTTCCTCTTCTTCCTCCTCCGAAGAAACCCAGTACTCGACCTCGCCTCGGCGTAATGGTGAGTAGCCTGCGGGTCTCCTTGGTCCATGATCTGCGACATGCACATGTACATACATTAGGTCTTTTCACACATTCCAAAACAACTAAAAATTCTATATTCCAAAAAATTGAGAATACATTGGTGAATTTCATACCTGAGTCATCCCAATCCTCGTCGTCGGGTAATGCCAAGTCAGTATCCTCGCGGAAGTCCACCCCTGCATAGGGGTAGTCCTTGATCATCACGATCTGCTCCTCGAGCCATGAGAAGAAGTCCTCGCCAAAGACTAAATGTTGTGGCCCCCCGAGTCGCCCTACATACTCACTCCATCGACCCATCCTCGGTTCGGTGACAGGGCGGATAGGCATGGTCAGATGCAAACGCAACAACGACACCCTCTCTAAAAGAAGGTGACCAAAATGATCCCATAACCAAACTGGTGGTTCTCTCCATTCTTACACTTGGCTATTTGCTCCTTGAGGTTGGATAGTACCCCTTCACACCAGTTGAACAATGTTGGTTCCAAACACTCCATGGCGAGATTCATTTGTGTTCGAGATGCCTGATGGGGACTCGTACTACCCGCTGCTTGGGTGATGGAAAAAAACATAGTCCTCATAGGAAGTTCTAGAACATCCTTTATGACCACCTTCCCACTTTTCTTCCCGTAACCTTGAGGACATTAACGAGCAATCAAGACATCGGTGCTCATTTCCGAAGCCTTGAATCCTGTTAAGTTCACTCAGGCCCCTCTCTTTGAGAGGCCAGTGAGAAAATAGATATCCTCGAGCTCAATCTTGAGGGTATGCTCCCCAACATGAAAAGATTGAATGTCAGGGTCCCACATTTGTATGATGTAAGTGAGAAGTTTGGCTTGCTGGTGGATACCTTTGGTCTTGAAGAATTTTAATAACCCACAGTTCCGCATCGCATTGAGGGTATTTTGATCATTTTCAGCCAACAAATCATCATTTTCATGCTCCCTCTATTTCCATCTAACCATTTTGCTTCAAATGAAGTATAAACTCTTGCAAAAGATCAAAAGAAACGTTCATGAGCAAAGTGATAGCTTGATCTCAGTCAAAAAATGAGGAAAAACAATTTATTTTTTCTCTCTTTCCGCCACTACCGTGCCTGGGATCCAGCTGGCATGGCGGTACAGGAGAACTACCACACCCCCATGTGACCCCACTGAGCGGTACTACCACCCTTTACGACACAGGAAGCCCAAGGTAGTTATAGAGGCGAAAAAAGCCCCATAGGGCTTCCTAAAAAATTGGAAAAACTTAACTGAAATTCAGATTTTAAATCATGAATTGAAAGAGAAGCTTGAAAGCTCTTACCTGGCGCAGATGGATGTCGAAATGATGCCTCGGATCTCCAGATATGGACACTTGAAGTCTTTCCCTTCAATGGATGAAATTCCTCTATGAGCAAAATAGCCAACGTGAAATGGTAACTTTTCAGTTTTACTCCTTGCGTATATAAGTCACATATTTATTTTTGCTCATTATTTTATCTTTCTAGGTTAAAACTCCTTTTCCACATTACTAATGTCTTTTCGAGCTTTCACAAGTGTTTTTTGACAGGATCTTCCTAAGCCATTCACATTGGTGATTTCTTACTTATTGACCTTCATTAGAGCCAAATTTATCTTTTTCATGCTCTGGATCAAAACTTGCAAAAGATTCCAAGCGCCTTTCACACCCGTGTCATGCTTGTCAAACTCAAGAAAACGGTGTTGAGCTTAGTCGAATTTACTCAAGCTCCTAAAACAATGAGGAAAGTATTATTTCGGTTTTATTTTATTCTTTTTTCTGGCCAAAATGATTTAAATTTACGAAAAAGACCATCGGAGTTATCTTTAAGCTCTTTTCAGACTCCCTTGTTTTGAAAAGATTGCCAAGTGCACTTGTCTCTTTCACACTTGTAAAAGTATTTGAAAGGTCATCTATTCGGTGATAGGTTACCCCTTTTTCGGCCCGTCTAGACTATTTACAAGAAAGGTATACCTCAGTCAACTTTTGGCTAGGAGAGTTCTTTCAGGAATTGTTTTACACTTTTTCGGGACTGAGGGACTAAATTTATGAAAAAGTACATCCTGGAGCCTTCTTTAAGTTTTTCAGGCTCTCTAAATGTGAAAAACTGCCATGTTTTCCTTCCTTGGAATCGTTAAAATTTAACATCGAAGGGCTCACTTTGGGATGAACCCCTCCTTTCTCAGGTTCATAAAACATGTGAGATCGGACTCATCTATGAGATGAGCTAAATCGAGCATCTGTTATCCTCCTCAAGCTCATAAAACAATAAAGAGGTACTCGTCCATCATGTCGGGGGAAATTGGGAAATGAGTCAAGTTTACCTTATTGGCAGTTTGTCAGTCGTCACCTTTGAACATGGCATGTGTTTGTCCCTTGTCTATTTTTGGGTATTTATCTATTCTCGCTGAGTTATGGTCATCATCTCGAGTCGTCTCTCTGGCCACGAGTCTACTCGTCCTATTTCTATCCTCTGCTATCAATAATCCTTGCTGCCAGGTTCTGCTTCATGCCATTATATGTTCAAAGGGTTTGCATTGTTCCAAGTCACCTATTGTGTCAAGACTGTTGCTTTGTCAAGTACATGTTCCGTTGTTCCATTGTTTCATACTATATCTCGTTCCGATTTCGTGTCGATGATGTGGGAATCATCATGGCCCACCTTTGACGAGTCTATTCTTGTTGACATCAAATCACTATCCAGGAATTAGGCTTAGGATTCAAACCATTAGTACCTTGGTACCTGCATTCCTCAATGACAGTTTTCCTTGTATTCAACAGTAGGTTTTCATCACTGACCTCTGATTGAATGATCTCTCGGATTCTCGACATCAACTCCTTTATTTGCATTTCGTTGAGATGTACTATAGATACCTTGGAAATCATTTTCATCATTGGTGATTTCCCTCGCATGTGTTAACGGTTCACATCATTGACCGGTAATAAAATGGTTTCTACCATGTTTGACTTCAACTCCTTGTAATCACATGGCTAGATTCGTATCGTTTGAGATCGAGTAGAATACCCTAGGCACCCTTTTGTATTTTTATTATGCCCAGGCTGCAATGGAGAATTCTTTTGTATTGTCACACATATCCACTTATGTATTGGTTGTGGCTGTGTCATTACCGTCTCATGGATCTACGATTGTTCTTAGTAGCCAAGATTAGTCTACAGTCTATATCATCTCAGTACTCATGGATCTGCAATGTATTGGTCGGCAGCCATGCTTTGAGTCAATTGTTTCCGAGCATGGGAATTCCCGCCTCGGTGGTATATCTGACGCTTTGTTTTGTTTCAGCTCCTTGTTCCTCCCCTCGATGTTATCTCCGCACAGTATTTGTAAATTCTTTCAGCCATCAGTCTCTTTTGACCTCACACTTTAGGGGGAATCTTTTATACCTCAATATTACACTTGACAACCTAGTGTCGCATCTTTGCACCAAATAACATAGACGGCACTTCCCCCTACTGATAAACAACCAGAAAAGAATACCATTGACTGAATACTGAAGACAAACCCTTTTTCTGCCATATGTCAACCCAACCTGGTCCTATTTGCAAGCATCACCGCCCTCTGCATATCTATTGGGGCGCGGTAGTCTGTACTACCGTGTGTTGCTCCTCCTCTAGGGCGCGGTACTACCACGTTATGCTCAGTCTTAGGGGCGTGGTAGTCCACTTATAGAATTTTTTCCATGATGTTTGGGATCTCAACCCTCGAGAGATTTTGTTGGGATTTCAAGCTTTGATTCGATCCCAACCCCCTCTCTGTTTAGCTGGCCTGATCCACGAAACACTCTATAGATACATACTTCTCTCTTGTTGGTTAATATTCCCACATGCTATAAGAGAGAGGTCTTCCATGAGCCAAATGGAGGACTTTTGGGGCATCAAACCTATTGTCATAAGCCTTTTGTGGAGACAGCTAGAGGTGGAAGCATTTGGAGCTAGAGGATTGGCTTGGACATCAAGCAACCTTTGTAAGCACTTTTCAAGCTTCTTAATAATATAACTTGCCTCATTTCCTAATTCGTGTGTATTGATTATGTTTCATTTTAATGAATTATATCTATATAGATTTGGAATTTAACTTGTAATTAAAAGAGATTTGAAGATTGTATGTGCTTGTATATTGTTTTGTCTCTATAGGTCTATTGTTAGGATATTTAGACACTTAGGAGTTAGTTAAGATCAACTTGTGTAATATATCCGTTAGGGATAGTGTGTTTCTTTAGTATGCATTAGTATGCATTTGTAAATACTTAATCCAACGGTCACGATATGTTTCCGACATAGAGTGATCCGACGGCTCAACTTCTCTTAGATCAAACCTAACCTTGATCCATGGCTTAACACCCGATTGGTCCATGATCTCTATTTAAAGAGCATGGAGGGTCATTGTTTAGTTGATCGATTATGAGAAGCTCATTTGTAACTTTCTTTCTTTGCATAATAAATTGTCCCGTAGAAGCTATTTGGCCGGGGCCGTGGAGTGTTTCCCTCAAGAGGGTTTAAACCACGTCAAAACATCGGTGTGTTGATCTGTGATTTGTTTGTGTGAAGTGGTTGCTCTTGGTGTTCGGTCCTTTGGTAGTACCCTGTGTACCCGAACATGGTATCAGAGCTTTTATCAAGTGCCACCTCTGGTATTTCTGTGCATTTCTGGGCTGTGGGAGGTGTTCCATTGCGTCCGGGGCGTCGTTTCCATTGGGAAATAGTTTTCGTTTGATCGAAAACGGTTCCCGGTTGCTCCAGAAACGCGTTTTTTACCAGATCTGAAGGTATAATGTTACAGTGACGCATTTTTTTTATTTCGTTTTTAATAAGAAAAAAAATCATATTTCATTTTTTTTTTACTGATAGATTTTTTTTTGGGTTCGGATTGTTGCTTTCCCATCTGCGTATGCTCTTTGCCGTGCACCTTGAGCGATCTCGGCAAATCAGAAACAGAAAGGGAAAGGGTTTTTCTCGGCTGCGTATGCTCTTTGCCGTGCACCTTGCGCGATCTCGGCAAATCAGAAACAGAGAGAAAACGTAGACTTTCCGGGCAAGCTAACAAGATCTAACTCCACAAGTGTGGAAAAGTTTTTTTGTTTCGTTTTGTTGTCTGTTTTGCAGGAAAAAGGGCAAGCACGCAAACCGAGCAAGAAGAGTAAAAAAAAAAAAAAAGCCAGCCCCCTTCCTCATTCCCATATTTTACATACCTTTTAATCTAGCTCACTTGGTTCAAAGTTGTTTTATTCCTTAATAGGTCTTGAGTTCAAGTCTTAGGAAGTTAATTTTAAAAAGAAAAGTGCATACAATTTCTATTTTCAAGTTACTTTATTGTAAAAGTGCATCTCACTTAAATAATAAAAAAAAAATAATAAAAATACAAGTGAGTCACTTAAGCTTTTTATTTATTGTTGCACTATTTAAAAGTAATATCATTGTAAAAGTGAAATCACTTATGTTACAAAAGTGGTTCACTTAAAGCAACTTTTTTTGTAAAGTGATTGTCAAAAGGTTCATTTTGGGAAGAGGGGGGTTCTTTTTTTTTGCTGGACATTCTCTAGCTGCCACGTCACTATTGGGGACATCTTCAACAGTTTCTTTGTTCAAGCATAACTTCATCATACAGAGTCCGTTTTCAGTGCCGTTTTTTTTGAAACCGCCTATTTTTTCAAGCTCTTCACATCCAGACTATTGGTTTCTGCTTTTACAGCCATTAATTTACAAATATGGCCGCCCATTGTGATATTCTACTTAACAGTTCCAACTATTTCTCATGGAAATCTCGTATGGAGGATGTTCTACGAAGTAGGGGACTTCTCAGAATTACAACAGGGAAAGAAAAAGAACCCACTGATGATGATAAGAAAATAAAATGGGCAAATAGATGTGATGAAGCTCGTGGATTGATTGGGATGTCAATCTCTACTGATTTGTGATTCCACATATCTGGAATTGATGAACCTAATGCTGCTTGGGACAAGTTGGAAACTGTGTTTGGTAAACACAATGAAATTCGAGGTCACCAACTCGAAAATGAGTTGATTTCTTTAAATCCAAGTGACTTTTCATGCATTCAAGATTATTTATCTAAGTACAAAACTCTCAAGCTCTTATGTGCAGAATGTAAGATTGAGAGGGAAGACAAACAATGCATTTATCATATTCTTTCCAAACTTGGACCTGCATATTCTGTTTTTGTATCTACATTTTACTCCATGAAAGCGTCATTGAATGCAGCTAGCTATCAAGAGCCTAGTCTTGAATCCTTTTGTGATTCCTTGATTAGTGAACAAGATAAACTCATTCATCTTGGAATAATCAACAATGCAGATACATCTGGGAAAGCCTTATTGTCCCAACAGAAAGAAAAGTCCAAGCCTCCCAAGAAACAAAATTTTCGCAATAATAAGTCAAACAAGGGTCCAAAACCCTCTCAGTCAAATCCTTCTTTAAAAAATGACAAAGGATCCAAGCCAAAAGGCAAGAAGACTGAGCGTCATTGCAACTATTGCGGGAAAGATAATCATGATGAATCCAAGTGTTTCAAGAAGATGGCAGCCTTGGAAGCAGCAATGAAGAAGCACCACATCAGCCTAGATTCACCTTCAGAATCTGCCTCTCATGGACATGCACTTTGTGCTTCTGGTTATTCTTATAATGCATCTTCTTCTTCTACTTCAAATGAATGGCTCATTGATTCTGGAGCATCTTATCATATGGCTAAGGATCAAGCCATCTTTTCTACTATGCATGAATGTAACACCAAACAAATATTTGTTGGTGATGATAGATCTCTAAGTGTTGTAGGAGCTGGAACAGTTCCAGTAGATAATGGTCATTTTAGTGATGTACTATGTGTTCCAAGAATTTCCTGCAATTTGTTATCAGTCTATCAGATCACTCATTCTGATGAAGGTAAAACTGTGACCTTTACACCTCACCAAGTTGTAATCAAGGATTTTAAAGATCCTCAACAGGTTCTAGCTACCGGAATTGTTGATGATATTACTAGGTTGTACAAGTTTAACAACTTTGGGTCATCACCTTTCCCTTCAGTTTTTGTTGCTCATAGTGATAACTTGAGCAAACTTTGGCATGAGCGATTTGGTCACTTAAATTATTGCTCATTGCAACAACTATGTAAAGAAAATATGGTGACAGGTCTTCCGATGGTATCTTGCAGAGATGGTGTTTGCTCTGGTTGTGTACTCGGAAAACATCATCGGGACAGTTTTGACAAACGTGCCTCTTGGCACGCCTCGGTTCCCTTGGAGCTTGTGCATAGTGACTTGTGTGGTCCTCTTCCATCTGCTTCCTTTTCTGGTTTCAAGTATTTCTTAACTTTCATTGATGATTACACCAGACGCACTTGGGTTTATTTCCTAAAACTTAAGAGCGAAGTATTTAACATGTTCTTGGCCTACAAGGCCCTTGTTGAAAAACAATCTGGTCATCAAATTATTAAGTTAAGATCTGACAATGGAGGAGAATATGTTAACAAACAGTTCACTACTTTCTGCACTGAACAAGGCATCCAACAACAACACACTGTTCCATATACACCACAACAAAATGGTGTAGCTGAGCGGAAGAACCGCACTTTAAAAGAAATGGCTAATTGTATGATCCAATCTAAGGGACTAAGTCTTCAATTTTGGGCTGAAGCCATTAATTGTGCAAATTACATAGTTAATCGCACCCCCACAAAAGCATTACAAGGTATAACACCGGAAGAAGCATGGAGTAAAATTAAACCTGATGTAAGTCACTTTCGTGTGTTTGGTAGTGAAGCATGGGCTCACATTCCGGATGAAAAACGGAAAGCATTGCAACCTAAAAGTGAAAAGTGCATATTTGTTAGATATTCTGAAGATGTAAAAGGTTATAGACTTCTTCAACCACCTTCTCATGCTATAATCATTAGAAGAGATGTTAAATTTGATGAAAATATCTTGGCCTGTGAGCCTAACTCGGCGAGTGTGCCATCTTTGGCGTGCGAGCCTGATTCGGCGTTTGTGCCTTCTTCTTCTTCTTCCAACTTCCTTGACAGGTTTCCAACTCCAGTTTCTGATGATGACAGTGAGGATGAAAATCCACCTCCGCCTGCTCATGTTCCTCCAGTTGCACCAGCACAAGTGCTTCCTCGATGGGTCCGTTCAACATGTGAAGCAACTGGTGATCTTGCCGGTGATCCTAGAGATCAACGTCGAACACGTTCTCAGTTTCAGCGAGCCTCTTCTCTTTTGGCTCAAGTTTCCGAGAATCATGATCCAAAAACTTTTGCAGAAGCTTCAGGGAATCCAGATTGGGATGCAGCCATGGATGAAGAATATCGTTCCTTAATGGCGAACGATACTTGGGATCTTGTACCTCTTCCAAAAGGAAGAAAACTTGTCAGATGTAAATGGGTCTACAGAACTAAGTATGCATCAGATGGAAGTGTTGAAAGACTTAAGGCAAGGTTAGTTGCCAAAGGTTTTTCCCAAGTTGAAGGGATTGACTACAATGAAACCTTTGCTCCCGTCGCCAAAATGAACTCCATCCGCCTTGTTCTTTCCCTTGCAGCCTTACAGAACTGGGAAGTCCATCAAATGGATGTCAAGTCTGCCTTCTTACATGGTGATTTACAGGAGGAAATTTACATGGAACAACTTCCTGGCTATGTTCAGAATAACTCTAGCCTTGTCTGCCGCCTTAAGAAATCCTTATATGGCCTTAAGCAAGCTCCTAGAGCTTGGTATGCCAAAATGGATAGCTTTCTCCTTGACACTGGTTTTTCTAGATGCCATTCTGACCCAATTGTCTATACCAAGAAAGTAGGAAACCATCTCATCATACTTGTTCTATATGTTGATGACCTTATTCTTACTGGTAGTGACCCTAAGCTTATAACCCATGTGAAATCTATTCTTAAACAAACTTTTGAAATGTCAGACTTAGGACATTTGCATTATTTTCTTGGTCTCCAAGTTCTGCAAACCAAAGAAGGAATCTTTCTTTCTCAGTCTAAGTATGCTTGTGACCTTCTTCATCGCTTTCACATGGAAGATTGTACACCAGCCCCTTCTCCCTTCCAGTCTGGAGTCAAACTTTCTGCCACTTGTACTTCACCTGGAGGAGATGCCACCTTGTATCGTCAGCTTGTTGGTAGTCTTTTATACTTGACTCATTCCCGTCCTGACCTTTCCTTTGCCGTTGGTCGAGTTGCCCGTTATATGCAGACACCTCATGAAATTCACTGGAAAGCAGCTAAAAGAATACTTCGATATATTCGAGGTACAATTCAGTTTGGGATTCATTACAGTACAGGGGGGAAACCTTTGTTGGTTGGTTTCACTGATTCAGATTGGGCCGGCGATCCTGATGATCGAAAGTCTACTGCAGGTTATGTTTTCAGTCTGGGATCTGGACCTATTACTTGGGCTTGTAAGAAACAACAAGCTCTTGCTCTTTCTTCAGCATAGGCAGAATATCGAGCAGCAGTTAATGCCAGTCAGGAAGCTTTATGGCTTCGACAGATCCTTTCAGAGTTTGGATTCGAGCAGCAACAGCCTACTCTACTTTGGTGCGACAATTAAAGTGCCATCAAGCTTGCCAAAGATCCAGTTCTACATCAACGCAGCAAACACATTGAGCTACATATGCACTTCATCAGAAATCTTGTTCATGATCGTGTTCTTGAAGTGCTCTTTTGTCCTACAGATGATCAAGTTGCAGACATCTTTACCAAGTCTCTTACAGAAGCGAAGTTTTCTAAACTTCGATCTATGTTAGGAGTTCAGGAACTTATCGTTAAGGGGGGATAGGCTCTAATGCCTCCTTCCTTCTCCTAATAGTGTCACTTTTGTAAATCCTTCAATCCTATCCCAAGTTGTTCTTAAGGGGGGATGTTAGGATATTTAGACACTTAGGAGTTAGTTAAGATCAACTTGTGTAATATATCCGTTAGGGATAGTGTGTTTCTTTAGTATGCATTAGTATGCATTTGTAAATACTTAATCCAACTGTCACGATATGTTTCCGACATAGAGTGATCCGACGGCTCAACTTCTCTTAGATCAAACCTAACCTTGATCCGTGGCTTAACACCCGATTGGTCCATGATCTCTATTTAAAGAGCATGGAGGGTCATTGTTTAGTTGATCGATTATGAGAAGCTCATTTGTAACTTTCTTTCTTTGCATAATAAATTGTCCCGTAGAAGCTATTTGGCCGGGGCCGTGGAGTGTTTCCCTCAAGAGGGTTTAAACCACGTCAAAACATCGGTGTGTTGATCTGTGATCTGTTTGTGTGAAGTGGTTTCTCTTGGTGTTCGGTCCTTTGGTAGTACCCTGTGTACCCGAACAAGGTCTATCGTGAGGACTCTGGGTTCAAAGCTACAAGCAGGACAAACGCTGAGAGTGGAGGTGAGTTACATTCTCTCTTTCCCCTTAATGTAAAATCTCTGAAATGCTATTTTAATCCATGATCCAAGATTACATTTGTTTCATTTTTGTCTTAGCATAGAGATAGCCTAATCTACTTTATCCAATGAGAGCTTCTCTTTATCCGTAGGGAGAAATATCTGCAATAGGAATGGACTGAAATATCAATGTCTGAAATGTATAGGAGTAAAAAAATATGGAATGCACATTAGTAACAACAATTGGAATTTGTTGGAGTAGCAACATCCTTGAGCAACCTATGATCAAATATACTACCAGACACTTCATAAGCAGTCCAATTAGTTACTACACTCTCCAATAACCCCATTATTAATCAAAATAAGAAAGCATATAAATAAGTTTGTACCTCAATGAATCCCATAGCTCCATGGTATATCAAAAAGAGGGAAAAATAGAGGTTTAGATATGATCAGAACATGGTAAAAGGATGGAAAAAATATGGCATTCCCAAGACCCAACAATTTTCTCGATTAGAATGTGTGTATGGCATCGTTGGTTGCTATAATCCATCCCTAATAGATACCATCTGCTTAACTGATTACATTTAAAGATATCATGGTCATGATTCTTGGGTATTGGGGGCCCTATCTTGTCCATGTTTCTTTCGATAAAATTCCTTATCTTATATTCCAATCTTGTATGTGTCATCTTTGAGGACTTGTCCTGATCGTTTCTTTTACAAGTCCTTGTTTCGTTCGATGGATATTTCAGGTGAAACATTGATGTTCTCATCACAAATTGATTTGAAACTTGGATTGTGTTCCATTGAGAATCTAGGAACTTTACTTGTCCTTTTCTCTTCCAATGGCTCTTTCAGGTCGAGTTTTGATGTCCTCATCACGACTTGATTTCACACTCGGATCGCCTTCCATCGAGAATCTAGTACCTTTACTTTTTCTTTTCTCTTCAAATGGATCTTTCAGGTCAAGCTTTAATGTCCTAATCAAACTTGATTTGACACTCATAAAATATTCCATTGGGAATTTGGGACCATTACTTGTCCTTTTCTCTTTCAATGGGGCTTCTAGGTTAATATTTGATGTCCTCAACACAACTTGATTTGAGACATGGATTGCCTTCCATCGAGAATTTGGAACTTTACTTCTCATTTGATGTTCTAATGGCTCTTTCAGGTTGAGCTGTGATGTCCTCATCACAACTTTATTTGACACTCGAATTTCCATCCATCAGGAATATGGACCTTTACTTGTCCTATTCTGCATCAGACTTCTTTCCATTAGGTTGATGTCTCTTCTAGGCTAATTTGTGATGATAATCACAGATTTATGTCATTTTCTTGAACTATGCCCATCCATTGGATCACCTTCCATTAAGAATTTTGGACCTTTCTCATCCTTATTTCTATTGATGGATTCTTCGAGGCCTTTTTCCAATAGCAGTTCATCTAACCTCTAGATCACATATGACCTCTTTCCTTGCACATTTTCCTAGAATTTCACTGTCTTTGAGCAATCCACATCTTGTTTCTCTCAATGTTGCTTTCTAGGATAAACCAAAACTTACTTATCTTAATACCAATCATAACCATTAAAAGAGATAAAATAATATTACTCAAGTGAGTTGGAGGTGCTAAAAATTTTCCATACATCATTAAATAGTACAACTTTGGGAGTTTTCTGATGGGGTAGATGCGCCCACCGACCCCTAATGTTTTGTATCAAAAACAAAAAATTACAAATATTAACTAAAATAATTTTTTTCTAACACCTTGGTAAACAAAATTTGAAAGAGGTGGGATCATAAAATTCAATCTTGTGTCGATAATGAATTATAACAAAAATATTCATGTGATGATTTCTTAATGCTAGAATTCCATGCAACTTTAATGTGCATACCCCTATCTGGTCTTCATTGTTCATTTTATTGTTTCTTCCTAGTGTGTATCCAGTCGTATTCACCCTAGTTCAGGAGTCTCCCTTACCCTCCTCTTATTATATTATTCATGGAACTTCCTTAGCCGAGAGAGTGTAACTCTTCTGATGTAGGGTAATCCTTCAAATATTTCTAGTTCTATTGAAACATTTCCATATAGGTTCTTGATATTATAAGGGCCCAACCACCCATATTTTATTTTTTAGATGATGTATTTTTTTCGACTATCATAGTGGAGGATGGATTGTCCTTGTTTAAATTGATTTTTTTAAACTTGTTGTTGTGGTATCTTTTCATCCTTCCCTTTTCCATGATTTGCTGAAATTCGAACCATAATCTGTCGTCATCTAATTTTCCAGTTCCATGAGTTTTTTTTCACTTATTGGCTAGTTTTCCATATCACTTCTACCATTATCCTTAATGATGCCCCACACTATTCCATGGGCATGATAGCTTCCTCTCTAAATACCAATCTAAATGGAGTTTGTCTTGAACCCTTCCTCCATGCTATTCTATAGGTCCAGAGTGTTGCATGTCGTCTATTATCCCAATTTGTCCTTCTCAAGCCAGACAACTTGGTGAGTACCTAACTAATATTTCATTCGTGCTTTTGATTGTTCATTTTATCTTTGGTAGTATGACCTCTTTTGTTGTGTATTATCTATAATGTGTTTATTATATGTTTAGTAACCTTCATAGTGAAGTGTGTTCCCCAATCCTACATGATTTGTATTGAACATCCAAATCCGCACAACATCTGACTTCAAATATGAACTTGGTTGTTACTTTCATTGTGGCTGCCCTTGTGGCTCTTTATGTTAGGATATTCCTATACTCCATCCTAGTCCTAATAGCATTTCCATTATTTTTCATTTCAGTCATGCATGCATTTTTGCATGCATCCATGAAATTGCATGCATGCATGCAAGTTGCATTCATCCCAGTCATCAACATGGTGTCCTCCAACACCTAGTCCCCATTTTGCTAGACCCAAGAGCTTCTTTCTGTTCATTTCTATCCCTCCTAGTTCATGATGCACCCTCCTTTCACCTACCACATGTGAAAGGCACCTTATATCACCTACCTCCAATGAAACTTCAGTTAGTTCCTTGATTTGTGGATCTATTCCCTGATTTAAGGATAGATGGCCTAGTTAACTCATTGAAACACTCTAATGGACCTCCAGAGAGCATAGATTGACTATTTTGACTCCAGTTAGCTCCTCATGATTCCAGTTAGCTCCTCATGCACCCTCCATCAGTGCTCCATGCATCAGTTACACCTACCACACCCAGTTAGACTCAGTGTGACACATGGTTGATGGTTACTTGTGCTTTGATGACACTCTACTGATCTGATGATCAGTTCATGCAGGCTAATTCGAATTTCCATATTGGCATTCGAATCCTCTCCATTGTATTATTTATTATTCATATTATCATTAATGAATTAGTGTGATGTTATTATGCTTCTATCTGAGTTCTATTGCATCTATGTTTTGCTGCTCCATTCTACACTCTTCTTCTATTTTCCTGCTTAATATTTCTTGTGAGGTATACATCAGCTCTTAAATATGCTGTGAGGGTTTTCACATGCTATCAGAGCATGTTGAGAGTATAGTATATCTCCATTCCTGAGAGGTTTTTGCAGGTTATTACCAATATTTCGAGTGCAGCATTAGTTGCAACAGTTTCTTCACTTTTGCAGCAGTAGCAGTTGCAGATATTTTCTATTGGTTTTTTGAGGTATTCTGAAATAGCTTCCATGAATCTGGAAGGAATTCCTCCTCTTTATCCATTCAACTATGATGAGTGGAAACCAAATATGATAGCACATTTGAAGAGACACAGTCTCTTTGATTATTGTTTTGAAAGAGAGTTCGAATCCTCTGAAGAAGAGAATGATTGGTTAAATGAAGGTACAAATCCTATGCAACAATGATGTATGCTATGTCTCATTGCATGGTAACCCACTTCCTTTCTTCTGAATCTCCAAAAGAGATGTGGGCCCATCTGGATGAAATATTTGGCAAACAGAATGAAGGGATTGGGCCAAACCATTTCGAGATCAAGCCGACTGATGCATTCGCCCTCCTTGATGGTCTCTCTGATCATGAATCAGTATCAAACATATCTCATAATGAAGTTGTCCACGAAGAAGAAGAACTTGCAGATTCTACACTCATGCTCTCAATATTTTCTATTTCGAATTATGTGCCAGCTCACACTCTAGAAACTGCAGAGGTTCTTAAATCCTCTCTTGCACAAGAGTCTGTTGGTTTTCCTAATTATGATCTCATGAATGTTTCGGAGGTTAAATCAACAATTGGAGGAAATACATTTTCTCTCCTTGGTCACTCACCTCTTATGTATTATTGTAAGATCATTTGTACATGCTCTAAAAAGTTTATTGAAGATGTAGGGAATTTCCATTCTCTTGGGATAATTTCTCATGCATTTCATGGTTTTGATCTCACCTCTGTTGGTTCAAAGGAGATCTCAAGAAACCATTTATCAAGTCTTGGAGATGATTTGAATTCCAAGCAACTACTATCATGTGATGGTTCTTTTGGGCATGATCTCGCCTATGATGGTTCAAAGGAGATAAAAAAAGACTATCTACACATTCATGGATTTGATCCTACCTCAGCTGATTCAAATCACAGGTTCCAGGATCATCCTCATACCTTTGGATTTGTTCTCATCACATTCGGTCTGAAGAGAAAGTACAAGCACATGTCTCCATATTCGCTTGCATCCACTGAAGGAGATCACAAACACATGTTTTTGGAGCATGAACCACTTCTTCCCAAGAAGAAGATACCTCCAGACATATGACTAAGCATCACACCTGCTTGAGTTTGGAGCATTTATATTTGGTGTTCCCTACAGTATTTTTGAGGGGGAGGGTATTTTTACCATGAGGTTTTTCCCCATTTCCTTGTTTCATGGACTGTTCTTTATTCATTGTATTGGGTGATCTTTGGTCTTAGTTACCAGGGCCCAAGATGGATTAAAGGTGGGTGTTAGGATATTCCTATAATCCATCCTAGTCCTAACAGCATTTCCATTATTTTTCATTTTAGTCATGCATGTATTTTTGCATGTGGTCATGAAATTTTATGCATGCATCCCAATCATCAACATGGTGTCCTCCAGCACCTAGTCCCCATTTTTCTAAGCCTAAGAGCTTTTTTCTATTCATTTCTATCCCTCCTAGTGCATGATGCGCCCTCCTTTCACCTACCACACGTGAAAGGCGCCTTCTCTCACCTACCACTAGTGACACTTTAGTTAGTTCCTTTATTGATGGATCCATTCCCTGATTTAAGGACAGATGGCCTAGTTAACTCACTGAAACACTCTGATGGACCTCCAGAGAGCCTATATTGACTATTATGACTCCAGTTAGCTGCTCATGATTCCAGTTAGATCCTCATGTGGCCTTCATCAGTGCTACATGCATCAGTGACACATGGTTGATGGTTACTTGTGCTTTGATGACACTCTATTGATCTGATGATCAGGTCATGCAAGCTAATTCGAATTGCCACCTTGGAATTTGAATCCTCCCCATTGTATTATTTATTGTTCATATTATGATTAATGAATTAGTGTGATGTTATTCTGCTTCTATCTAATTTCTATTGCATCTATGTTCTGCTGCTCCATTCTACAGTTTTCTTCTATTTTCCAGCTTAATGTTTCTTTTTAGGTATACATCACCTCTTAGATCTGCTGTGAGGATTTTCACACTTTACTCTATCCATTTTTTAAACAGGTTAGTGGAAGCAGTAATGTACTTGCATTGGGTTCCTTTGGTGGGGAGAAATGGTACAATGAATTCGATTCTCTAATATTCAAAGGGTTGCATTGGTAATATGGGATTTAAATCATGATGATGTCTGGGTTGGGGTTTGGTTCCAACCTTTGGACATTGTTCACATTTTCTTACTTTTATAAAATAATCCTTGAATGGTGTGGGATACTAGAGACCCACACATAAAATATTCTAATTAATTTTGTTTGTTGAGAAATGTCCTTTGGTTGTCCCATTGTGAGCCTCTACAACTACCTATTCTACCTCTACTAGTGGTATACATATTCGTATTATCCCATCCATTCCTATCTATATAATGTTCCTTATATGAGATTAAATATTACTTCCTTTTGTACTGGGCTTCTTCTTTGTCTTATGCTTATACCCTTGGGTGGTTTTCCATTTTGCACGAAATGTAGTGCATGTTAGAAAATTGAGAATATGCATGAACATACAACAATATGTTTGCTAACATGCAAAGAAAATATCTAATAGTATATCCTTCTATCCATACAAGCAACAAATAATAATGTAACAAACAAGAGACGAGAAAATAATGATACACCGAATATATGTGGTAAAAACACAAATGGGGAAACATCCACAAGAAGATAGTCTTCTTTATTCTTCTAAAACATCCATTTGATAATACATGACATCCTCACATAAGCATCAAATCACACTCCATATTCACTTCATGTCACAATGATGTTTCTCCAACATACCCAAAACGATCTCCTTCATCTCTAATATTTAAATTCATGTATGGAATATTTAAATCCCATAACATGTGGGACAAATGGCTTTCCACATCCCTTATATAAAAAAATGGTAATACGAGATTTTATTGCATGATGCATGTGGAAAAAATCTATTTTATAATATTAGAGTTATTTGTGCCTTTTGACCAACAATACCACACAATTCATCATTGCACATTCCAACACTCCCCCTTAATAATGACTAGGAGAAGGAAAACAAATGAATGAAGGTGGCATCATATTAACATCCCCCTTGATGAAAAATTCCATAATTCCCCATAAGATGTGAATATGAACACACTTCCCCTCATGGATTTGATGAATATAACAATGTCTTCTCAACGAATCATAAAATTGCACCCAAGCCAAGTTCTTCAATAAAATCTTACAGAACACCACAAAAATGTATGACCAATACAACAAAAAGTGTGGCTAGTGGACAATCATCACAACTGTAACTCAAATGATTGTTGAAAGAACTTTGCAATAGACCTCATCATGAATACAATAACCCCATATATATTGATTGAAATGTTTCTAGCATACAATATTCGCAACAAAAGAATATACTGAAGATTACATTGCAAATACAATATCCCAATGGTCTATCCATAAAAAAATGTGTCAAGCAGTCAGTATTCACAACCAAGATGAAAGATGCAAGAATTCTGTAGTAGACCTCATTACAAATACAAAAACCATACATCTATACATTGAAATTTTTCCAGCAAACACTCCACAACCAAAGAATTGCACTGAAGATTACATTGCGAATACAAAGACCGCAATAGCCTATCCATCGAAAAATGTGTCCAACAAATAATTATCATGACTTGTAGTAGAATATGGATGTTCATTTCATACATTATTATTGGAATCTGGTGATTAGATGGTATTTGATTACATTACATTAGTTCTTAATTACAAATTCACATCTTGGATAAAATGGAAAAAGGTTTCAACTTTGTCCCCATCAAGGATAAGCTGAAAATATGAACAATGCAGAAGAACCAGATATAACTACAACAATATGCTTAATATAGGAAGGAATGAGGGTGTTCCCATGAAGATGGGTAACAATTTTTGGCAAGAAGAGGGTGCGAGTATGGAAAAAAAATGAGCTCGATCGATCTTTTAATAAGCCCTCAATCGAGATTTTAAAAGTTTGATCGAGGGCTTAACCAAGTGCTCGATCGAGCTATTTCAAAAACCTTGTTCGAGAGTTAAGAAAACCCTTGATCGATATTTATAACTCGATTGAGGGTTTTCTTAACCCTTCATCGAGCTTTCTAAATAGCTCGATTGAGCTATTATCACTAGTAAAAAATACATAAAAGTCTGTCGAAAGAATATAGAAAGTAAAAAGTATCTAAATCGACTTTTTAGTTTAATTGCAACTAAACCCTCGATTGATCTATTTAAAAATGCACTCAAAACGATCGAGGGATTTTAAGACCTCAATTGAGCTAATAGGTTGATCGAGGGTTTTTAAGACCTCGATCTAGCTAATAGATTGATCGATATAATAGCTCAATTGAGGACTTGAAGAACAAGATTTTAGCCCCCTTTTTCTGCAAATTTAATTTTATTGGCCTCTTTGCCAAGCTTAAACCCTATCATGGGATGCATGGGATGCACCTTAGGTGGCATACTTCATACCAATGGATTTTCCAATGAAAGGTCTATATATTGACATATAATTTTGGGTTTTTGAGTTCATATGTAAATTTTTTAAAAAAAAATTTCAAGCTTACACTTACAAAACCATGTCCACAACTTCGAATCAGCGCAAAGAAAAATAAAAAACACACAACCAAAAAATTTCAAAAACTATATATGCCCCAGACAAATGCATCCCCTTTAAAAGGATATTTTTTGTTTTTTGATTTTTGTAACCAATAAATTTTTTTTATGTGCCCACACATGTACAAAATGCGAATAAAAGTTTTAATGGCCAATTTCAAAAATTAATAAAAAATATAATTTTCCAACATAAATTAATAAAAAATACGTACGTCCTAGTGCATTTTGTGTAGATTATGTTGATATATTATTTTTTAAAAATTATGCATTTGTCACTAAATTATTTTACAAGCACCCAAGCCACCTGTTAACGTTTCCTAAAATTTACAAGAACAAACCTATTATTAAATGAAATTTTGGCATATTAAGTAATATTTATTTTAAAAAATATATATTGGTGGAAAGAAAACATAATTCCCTACAATTTGTTTTTTGTTGCATGTTAAAATTCACAAGGAATATATGAGTTTTGAGGGATTCAATTTAATAAATGAGTAAAAAAACAAATTTTCATTGTCACTTTTGGCCAAAAATTATTACCCATATTCATGGATTCACCCATGAAAAAACCTAGTTGTTCCACAACTCTTCACAAATACTCATGTGGAGAAACTAAAATAAACAAAGAGTTAATCTGCACAACATAAATGCCAAGAGTAAAACGTCTAATGAACATGATAAGCCCATAATAATCAAGAAAAATATCTGACATGATACATGAAAGATAAAGGAGCATATGAAATTTATTTTACACTACAAGGGTTAGCAAGATCATACAAATAGATAGCGAGCAAAATATGATACCAAGATACAATATTGAACAAAATATGATCAAATAAAAAATGATATTACTTAAATATATGAAAATAGCCATTAAGCAACTAAACCTTAAGTACAAGTTCATTTCTTATGGCCACCATGTTAACATACTAGAGATACATGCCCCTTAAAAATGTCAAAACATATTCCACAAAAGAACGTTAGAGACCAGTAGATCCTTTTCTGAAGATCCCTAAGTTGTCTTCAAGCGGGCTGTTCGAGGGGACTAGGTCAGCCTGTCGACTAGGCTCTCAGCTCGACCATTTTGAAGTATATATCGACAGGTCGCATCGACTAGTATAGGTCGGGTCAGTCGGTTAGACCGACAGACGGTTATGTAACTATATTGAATGATATATATATAGGCTGTTAAGCCGATGTACTAGTTAGATTGGTTCTATGTTGTATTCTGCTCTTGTTGGTTAATACAAAGGCTTGTGCTTCTCTCTATATGTCTCGTCTCTTATATCTGTATCATTGTGTATGCTTGCTTATAACATATAATGTATCTATGGTAACCACATAAACCTTGGGACTGTTAGTTTTTCAAAATTTACTTCAATCTGATCTAGGATCTTAACTGAGAGAACAACATGTACAACATATCTACAGCATATCAATCATGGACACAATAATGCAAGCACATAAGAGACACAGAGTTTACTTGGGGAAAACCATAAAGGTGAAAAACCCCAATAAATTCCTCAGAGATAGATAGAGCAATGATACAACCCAAGCATAAGAGATAGACATCTCCTAGCAGCAGCTTCTCCTCCTCCACAAGTGTGCCACTCTCCAAAGAGTGTGTGAGAGAAGAGAATGATCAAATAGAGTGCCTCCCGTACTCTATTTATACTTGACTTGACTTGCCTAATAACCTTTACTAGGTCGGCCTTAACTTAACCACATAACATAATGCTGATTGGGTCGACCCCCAATAGGGTGGTCTAATAACCCTTTGACCCACATGGCCAACCCCCAATAGGGTGGTCTAATAACCCATCAATTATAAGTTACGACACTTACAATAAAAATGACGACTCTTCCGTATAGAGGAACAATAACATCTCTATAGGAATACAAACACTTCCATATAGAGGAATAATACCATCTCTATAGGAGTACAATATACATATATGAAATACATTCCGAAGTTACATATACATCAACACTCCCTCTTGACTAGGAAGGTATTTCTCGACACAGGTCTTCTAGCACAAGTCTTATTATTTGGATCATTGTCATCATCACTACTGCTACTATCTCAATCAATCTCTGAATCTACTCGTCATAGGAAGTTCTACAGAGCCAGTACTTTTTCATACTGGATGTAGGCCCACCACCTGCAGGTATTCATCATCACTGGCCATACTATGGAAATCTCAGGATTTATTACGTGCGTCACAAAACCTCGAAAGAGCATCCCAGGATGTTACGAGCACACAGCTCTACCTATCGGATCTCCCAGGGCTAGTATTATATGTGACTTTCGCAAAACCTTAAAAGAGTCTCTTTACTAGCAAGAACCCTAAAGAGCATCTGAGGCCTTTTTCATCCTGTCCAGATCTCCAGGACTTATTACATGTGACCCCCACCACAAAACCTTAAAAGAGTGTCTTGCCAAGCAAGAACTCTAAAGAACATCTGAGGCCTTTTTCATCCTGTCCAGATCTCCAGGACTTATTACATGTGGTCATGGAAAAACCTCGAAAGAGCATCCCAGGACTGATTACGAGCACACAACTCAATCTATCGGATCTCCCAGGGCTAGGATTACATGCCATAGGACAAAAACTCGAAAGAGCATTTGCAAAATCTCCCAGGGAGCTATTATATGCCAGTGGCAAAACCTAGCAAGAGAATATGCAAACCTCCCAGGGCTAGGATTATATGTTCTCTAAAGAAAAACCTCGAAAGGGCATTTTCCAGATAGTCCAAGGCCAGTATTACATGCCATAGGAAAAAACTCGAAAGACTATATGCAAACCTCCGAGGGCTAGGATTATATGCTTATCTGCACAACATGTTCCACGGCCACAGAGTATCATCCTGATACTCACTTTACATCATTCTGATTTACACATGATCATCCTGATCATCATCACTGCATCATCCTGATGCATGTCATCTGGAGCAACATCCTGAAGCTCGTCATCCATGATCATCCTGATAATATAATGCATCCACCTGATGCATACACAGTATCTGCTTGATACATATCATCATACATGATCTACCTGATCATACAATGTATCCACCTGATACATATACAAATACATGATCCACCTGATCATACCTGATACATATCAACATACATGATCTACCTGATCATACAATGTATCCACCTGATACATCTACAAATACATACACATGATCCAACTGATCATATCCAGCATCCAACATGATGCGTACATACATATACATATAAATGATCCAATTGATCATATTCAACATCCAACATGATGCGTACATACATATACATATAAATGATCCAACTTATCATATCAAGCATCCAACATGATGCATACATACACATATAGAGCAGTAACTAGAGCATCTTCCTGATGCTCATCATCCAGCGCTTACATCCATAGCCATGTGAAGTGTGGAGAACCTGCAACAATTAATGAATAAGAATATGGGAAATAACAAAAATGACAGAACTCTGAATCACTTTTATATTGATTGCAGGCCACTTCGAGGGGGAAACCTCCTTTGAGCAAGCTCAATACAAATAAATTCACGGTGTCTTCATAGGCCTCAACACACACTTATATACTAAGTCTAGGCACCAATACAATGGGCGAATTACAAAGAATATGCGCCAAACAACAATAACACAACTATGGATCAACAAATACTACGGGACGACTTACAAAGCATATGCATCCAACAAAATTATACTAACAAAGTAAATAGAAGGGTTGACATGGGTTCCTGAATCCCCTCTCCCTTAGAAAAAGCTTTGTCCTCAAAGATTTAGATGTGGAAATTGATGTAGAATTGGATGGAGTGGTTCCCCTATAGCATCTGCGGGTTGCATTCCGGACCACTGACGCCTTTTCAGTTTCAGGAGGATTGCTTGGAATGCTGAAGAAGAACCATATCACCTATGTGAAAAGTGTGCTCTGAGCGGTGCTGAGCGGCTTGTTGTTTCAGTCAAATTCTTGCCATGTGAAGATTGTCCTGCAAAATGAGAAGAATCTGATCGCAGTTTCGAAGAACCGATTCAATTTCCTGAATTGGGGAGCTGCTGAGGGTGTATGGAATAAGAACTGGCAGTGCCTGTCCATAGACTGCTTGATATGGTGTCCTTGTAGATGTGGTATTGTACCACTAGAGCGCTTCTAGAAAATCCATAGAAATAGCTGTCCAAATCTGTGTAGGGATGGGAAAGGGTTCGAGCAGTCCCGAAAGGAGTGTCGTTTCACCCTTATTGACCTGGCAAGTATCATAGTCAACCACCATCTGTTGAATTGGCAGTTTCAGTCCCTGCCAAAAGAAGTTACATTGTTCCCGAGTCATACTTTTGGAGGAACCCAGAGTTCCCTGCCAATGAAGAAGCATGGAGTTCATAGAAGAGATAACCATGTTGAACATATTGCAACCAGTTTGGAACAAGAAGAGAAATAGCTGTAACAGAAAATGGGTCATCAAATGTGCGAGAAGGAGCATCTGCCACGATATTGTCCTTACCCTTCTTGTAAGTGATCGCATAGTCATAACCGATGAGGTGGATAACCCATTTCAGGTGTGCTGGGGAGGAGACCCATTGTTTCAGGAAATTTTTTAGACTCTGGAGATCAGTCTTGATGCAAAAATAATTCCCTAATAGGGATGGCTGCCACGTCGGTACTGCATGCAAAATAGCCATCATTTCTTGCTGAGATGTAGACACGGCTAAATGCTTACCGGAAAGGTCTCTTGAAGGCGCAAATCCCACTGGTGCAACAAATACACCTTCATATCTATCTAAGGAAGTCGTGGAGACCATTGATGGGTGCATCTAAATGGAATGGAGCAGAGCGATGACACCATGTGAATTCTTCTTAAGGATCTTTTCCAGGTGATGTGAACTGATGATGCAGAGAGATCCTAGTTATAAGCCTGTAAATTTGTGTTGTGTCCCATTGACTGAAAACTGCATCCAAAGTTCAGCAAAATCCCATAAGATGGGGCCAAGTGTGCATAACCATTGAACGCCCAAAACCACATCACATCCGCCTAAGGATAAGGCAAACATGTCAGAGCGCGGGTTATAATATTCCAGAGAGATACGCACATTGTGACACTTTCCCTTGCAAGGTAAGGTGCCTCCATTAGCAATCATGACTTCAAAGTTGGAGCAAGGATGGACAAAACAATCAGCATGTTTGGCGATCCGGGGGTCAATGAAGTTATGAGTGCTATGAGAATCAATGAGTATTATAAGAGGAAGCTTCTTGAAATAACCCCTGACCCGCATTGTTTAGGTGGTGGTGACGCCGGATAAAGCATGGAGAGATATCTCTGGTTGTTCATCCTGAGATGGGGGGTCAATAGGAGGCTCCTGAATGTCGACCTGAGCATCCATTGGGTCTAGAGCTTCTTCACCAATTTTAGAGGCAGGTGGAGAACCCATATCCAATAGATAGAGCTTTTGTTGAACACATCTATGTCCCCGAGTGAATTTCTCATCACAATTATAACAAAGCTCTTTTTCTCTGCGTGCCTGCATATCTGTTTCAGACAAATGCTTGATAGGAGTTGGTCGAGTTGCTTGCGGAATGGGAGGTCGTTGAGAACCCATATTTTGGAAGGGAACAAAAGTGCGTTTGGAGCGTTGTTGGGCTGCAATCTTGTCTTCTGACAACTTAGCTAACCCTAGGGCTTCCATCATTGTGTTGGGACAGAACATTTTAACCTCTGACCGGATTTCATCCTTAAGACCATTGATAAAACAACTCCTGTAGAATTCATCAGACAAGCCTTCTATGTGATTGGCTAGTTTCTCAAATTCGGTCTGATACTCTCTCGCAGTGCCACTTTAACAGAGTTTAGTGAGTGCTCCGGTGAAATCATCAAAAGCACCGAGACCAAATCGTTGCAAAAGGAGTTGGAAAAAATCTGTCCATTTTGGCTCATCATGAGCCTTGATGTACCAACGGTACGATTGAAGGGCTTCCTATTCCAAATGAAAGGATGCAAGTGGAACTTTTTGCACATCAAAAGTATTATGCAGACTGAAATACTGTTATGCACGATAGACCCATCCAGTCAGATCAGTACCATTGAAGCGAGGAAATTCAAGCTTCGGACCACGGAAATGGCTGGAAGAAGAGAACCCAGTGGCTGCAGAAGATTCTTGTTGTCGGTTATTGTTCATGGTTGAATGTTGAAGATGGAGGCTGAGAAATTTTTCATCCAGATCTTGGATTTTGGTTTGGATGGCTGCAAGTGCTTCCTCCATGGTTTTTTATCTGGTGCGGGTGACAACCATAACCAGGATTTTTTTTTTGGGGGGGGGGAATGGATAGAAAAACACAAACAAAAGATTATTTAGTAAAGGGAAATTTGGATTTGGGAAAAAATCGGAGGGGTAATTGGGGTTTGACTAGGTTTTGGAAACTTTCTGATGGATAGGGAAGCAAACAATGGGGATTTTAGAAGCGGGGTGAAAGAAGGAGAAAATTTGGTAGAGAGGGACAAAGAAGTAGAATTATGAAAGGAATTTGGTGGAAAAATTTGAAGGCAATTGGGTAAAACCCGAAGAAGTTATGGCAAACCCTACAAATAGACAAATGTGGGATTTCGGGCTTTGGGAAATGGAATTTGGGATAGGGTCCTCAATAATGAAATATGCACAATGGGATTGCAGGGGTGTCAGTGAATTTTCAAGGAAAACGAAGTGAAAACAAGGGAGATATGGCCAAAAAATAGAATTTTATACTTTTTTTTTCCAGGAATGGATCCGTAACGGCGCGGAAGAGATTTTTCTTTCTTTCTTTCTTTCAGGAATGGATCTGCAATGGCGCAGAAGAGATTTCAAACAGATAGATCTGCAATGGCGCGGAAGCGATCGAAAACAGAGGGATTTGAAACGGCGCCGACTGGATCGAAAACGACTGGATCTAAAATAGATCTGAAACGGCTGGATCTGGAACGACTTTCAGAATGGATCTGAAACGACATGGCAACAGTTCAACTGAAAATAGATATGGACCCTAGGTATGTGTGGCTTCCTAACAGTTCGTGGGTTTCACTTGGCCACCAATGCTGTCTGACGGCTTGCATATTAGGGCAATACCCCTCACTCCACGGCTCAAGTAAAACTGATAACCACTTTTCCAGAAACGACAACTCTTGGTTTACCTCACGAGTGGGAACTAGTCAATTAGGTAGGGTTCGTTGCCATTTTCGCTGGCAGGTCCTCTCGATGGGCCAACTACTTTGGGGTTCCTATTGTACTCCTCATAATGAGTTTTAGGGCTTATGCCCAAGTACTTCCCACAATTAAGTGGATAGGGATTATTCCCAGATCCGAAGCTTCAACAGATGCGAAAAAAAAAAATTGACAGAAATTTCACCCGGCGAGCCCAAGAAAGTGGTATGATACCAGATGTGGAGAAACTGCAACAATTAATGAATAAGAATATGCGAAATGACAGAAATGACAGAACTCAGAATCACTTTTATATTGATCGTAGGCCACTTCGAGGGGGCAACCTCCTTTGAGCAAGCTCAATACAAATAAATTCACGGTGTCTTCATAGGCCTCAACACACTTATATACTAAGTCTAGGCGCCAATACAATGGGTCAAAACCATGGGCCAATACAAACTATAGATCAACAATACTATGGGCGACTTACAAAGCATATGCGCCAAACAACAATAACACAACTATGGATCAACAAATACTACGGGATGACTTACAAAGCATATGCGTCCAACAACAATATACTAACAAAGTAAATAGAAGGGTTGACATGGGTTCCTAACATGATGCATACATACACATATAGAGCAGTAATTGGAGCATCGTCCTGATGCTCATCATCCAGCTCTTACATCCACAGCCATGTGATGGATCCTCCTTCCAACATGCTTGGAATGGCTTCAGGAAATGTGTCCATCACTTCTTCCTCGAAGTGTCATTGATCTGAAGGACACCAAGCCTCTCTCTGAAGTACTCGAACTTCACTCTGGCTAGTGGTTTCATCAGCACTGCAATCTGCTCATTTGTCGCAATATACAGGAGCTTCACTGCTCCTCTCTGCACCATATCCCTGATATCGTGATATTTGATCTCTATGTGTTTTGACCTATTGTGGAACACTGGGTTCTCAGACAGCTTCACACAACTCTGGTTGTCACAAAAGATACTAGTAGCTTCTAGCGGGAGATCAAATAACTCAGACAGTAGCTTCAGGAGCCATACTACCTCATAACTAGCCGAACATGCTGCAACATACTCTGCTTCGGCTATACTCAGTGCTACGCAGGATTGCTTCCTGCTAAACTAAGAGATTACACCTGATCTCATACTGAAGCAACACCCAGATGTGCTCTTCCTATCTGCAGCACTGCCTGCCCAATCTGAATCAACATAACCCTGCAGGTTAAACTTTTGATTCGCATCATACTTGAGCCCATAGTCAACCGTACCCTTCAGGTACCTCAGAATAAGCTTTACAGCAACCAGGTGAACACATATTGGATCCAACAGGAACTGGCTCAATGTGTTCACTGCAAAACAAATATCTGGTCTCGTGTTCGTCAGGTACATAGAGGACCCAATCATCTGACGATACATAGTGACATCAACCGGCTCAGATGAAACATCACACAAAAGATTTAGGTTCGATGCCATAGGTGTGGCCATGGCCTTGCAGTCCATCATCTCGAAACTCTTCAGGATCTCTACTGCATACTTCCCTTATCCAAGGAAGATCCTATCTGCACTCTGCCACACCTCCATGCCTAGAAAAGAGTGCATCATCCCCAAGTCCTTCATCTTGAACTTGGCAGCAAGCTTCATCTTCGTGTCGGAAATCAATCTATCCTCACCTGTTACAAACAGGTCATCCACATACCATAGTAGTATCACTGGATTTCCTTCCTCAACCTTGTAGTAAAGCTTGGAATCCGCTTTACTCTTGGTAAAGCCCAAACTGGATAGAAAGCTGTCTATCCTACCATACCAAGTTCTGCACATATATGACTTCCCGTCATGTGTCTCAAAACCAAGTGGTTGGTCCACATACACTTCCTCTTCGACTACACCATTCAAGAAAGTTGTCTTGACATCCATCTGGTGTATCTTCCATTTCATCACTGCAACCAGAGCAAGTACTGATCTGATGGAAGTGTGCCTGGCTATAGGTGTAGAACTCTCTTCATACTCAATCCCTTTTTATGGGAGAAGCCACGAGCTACAAACCTCGTTTTGTATTTCTCCATGCTACCATCTGCAGCATGCTTGATCTTATAGATCCATTTGGAAGTCACAGCAGACTTCCCTTCAGGTCTTGGGACTGCATCCCAAACATCATTCTTCATGATCGACTCATACTCCTCGATCATGGCATTCTTCCCGAATCCTGGGAACTTCAATATATTCAATATCTTCAATAGATAACTTTGTTGCTGAAACAAATGTTGTAGTCCTTCTTTTGTAGGTGCTCGTAGACGATCTTTCCTACAAAACAAGTTAAATTGCATGATTAGAAACTTCTCATAGTTTTCAGAACAAATTCTTACACATAAAGAAATATGTCATACAGTCATGCAATTATTTTAGCCAATGCTTCAATACAACATTCATCCATATCCTGTAACTTTCTAGATGCCTTCCAATCTCTACCAGAACATTGTTAAGAGTTTGCACTACTCCCAACATGTCAGCAAAAAGGTTTCATTCTAGCTAAGTAGCAATGGAATGTTGTACAGTGCCATAGGCCACTTACCCATCACATGCATACTAGTAGTATACTGTTCATTAATGCAATTATTCTAATATGCATAATACACAACCTAAGTCTAGGAACATAAGCATATACATCATTGAACAACATTATTTAAACAAACAAATATGTAAGAAATGGAAATTCAAATACTTATCTTTGTTTGGTTGTTGGGTGGACTGCCTCTTGATCTTTGCAACTCCATTCTGATGTGGATTGTGAGAAGTGGTTGACTCCCTCTGAATATCTGCATCCTTGCAGAAACTACTGGAGTGTGCTCCCTCTTGATCTTTGCTTCCTAGATTACCTGTCCTTGAACTCATATCCATCCTCGATCACTATGCATGCTTACAAGTATCATTATTGTGATATCCTCGAGATCTCATACATAATCATACATTTATTAGTATATTCTCAATACTATCAAAACACAATAAGCTTAAGCATGTATAGTCATGATCATTTCAAATAGAAATAATAAGCATTAGTATTCAAGGACTCTTATGGTTAGTCATATCATAAATTAAAGTAAGAAACATAATATGCCTTAACTCGGGATTACTCAAACCTATACTTTGACTCTTCTGGTTAGTCATATCATCAATTAAGATAAGAAACATAATATGCATACACCCATGATTATTCAAACCTATGAATCATCATTATCAATCATGCCATGCATACTTATATAAGAGATCTTATCACAAGGTAGGATTCTAACTTGATATAGGAAAAACATACCTGGATTAGTATGTTAGCTAGTTATGTCTAACATACCCACATGATGTCTTCTTGTTCTTTTCAATGACTTGTGCTAGTAACCTGCATATCTCATAAGTTAACCATTATAAAACCAAGTTATACATACCTCATAAATAGATCTTCTAAGTGATCCATGACAATGGATGAATCTTTGTCTTCATGTCACCATGATCATATGTTCTTGAACTAGAACATGATTTGTCTTTCTTGATGTACCTTTCATGTTAGTGGACAACATCAACCTAATACAACATGACAATGCATTAGTACAATCATAAGTGTCAAAAACCCTAATCAATGAATATCTTCTATCATGCATTCATAATTTTATTAAGGTGATATGACAAGTCTAAAATTAACCAAGATTGTATTAACCGTAATAATATGAAGACAAACATATCATAAACTTAATTATGAACAGAATTCGAAACATACCTGTATGAGTCATACCTATCAAGATTGATTTTAATCTTCTTATGTAAGGCCTCAGCCTCATCTCCCTCTGAAACAGGAACTTCTTCACTTATGCAGGTGACCAATCCATTCTCTTCAAGGATTAACCCAATCCACTTGATTTGCAGGAACTGGATCTGGAGCTGGATTAAGGTTTGTTAGAGAAACCCTTAAAATTCAAACTTTGAATTTCGAACTTCTGAAATGATAGAAAGATGCGCCTTGATGGGCTGATCAAGCCGGTATATTCAGAATTTGAAAACTACAAAGTTTCACCCCTCAAATTTGCCTTTGAAACTTCCGGATTCACTGGACATGACCCCTAACTAGGGTTTGATAAAGCCCACCCTTCTGCCCAATCAAAAGGTTCGATCCAAATCTCTAAGATTCTATTTTTCTGAGGAGCTTCCAGTCGTGGTCACAGATTTCAAAAATTCCCATTTTTACAGAAGCCCTCATTTTTCACTTTTCTGATCAAAGTCCCGAACTAGGGTCTGATCAAGCCCGACCTTCTTCCCAACCAAAAATTCTGATCTTGGTCTCTAAATTTCGATTTTGATGAGTAGCATTCAGTTGTGGTCTCCGATTACAAAAATTCAATCTTTCTCCGAAACCCTAAATTCCCGAAGCCATGAATGAAGGTGCTCAAAAATAATTCTGTTTTGACATAAATATGTACCTCATTGTTTCTGGTGTAACTCCGAACTTTCCAATCCAAAGAGTCTAATTTTTTTTTCTTTGGTAGCCCTACCTGTCATATTTTCAATCCCATAGTTCTTACCTCAATTGGATTCTCTGAGAGAGAGTTATTCCAAGTGTCGCAACGTGACCTGTTTAAGGGATAAAACAGGAGAGCGAACTTGTACGGCATTCCACGTGTCACTGGTTCAGTTTCGGCCTGTGAAACAGTTACCTGAGAAAGTAAGATCTATGTACTACCTGTCACTTTTTACAAGATTTCATTTGGAGCTTCCTAGCCCACGTTATGACCTTTTTTCCTAGGTCACCTGTTTATGACTCAGATCTGGAAGAGGCAGAAACCCTAGATTGTATAGATCATAAAACAAAACGTACAATGAATTAGAAGTTGTACTTTCGACACAAGGTACATGGGGATCTGATATTCGACCTGTAAAAGTTTCAGATCTGGAAACGTTTCCAAAATGGATTTATAGCGAAAGTGCTACGATGATGGGTTTTTGCTATATCAAGCCCTAGCATCGTAAGTGCAAAAAGTGTCATACATGCCATACCATGCCTTCTTTCAGGCTAGCTCTAATACCATGTTAGCTTTTCAGAATTTACTTCAATCTGATCTAGGATCTTAACTGAGAGAACAACATGTACAACATATCTACAGCATATCAATCATGGACACAATAATGCAAGCACATAAGAGACACAGAGTTTACTTGGGGAAAACCATAAAGGTGAAAAACCCCAATAAATTCCTCAGAGATAGATAGAGCAATGATACAACCCAAGCATAAGAGATAGACATCTCCTAGCAGCAGCTTCTCCTCCTCCACAAGTGCGCCACTCTCCAAAGAGTGTGTGAGAGAATAGAATGATCAAACAGAGTGCCTCCCGTACTCTATTTATACTTGACTTGACTTGCCTAATAACCTTTACTAGGTCGGCCTTAACTTAACCACATAACATAATGCTGACTGGGCCGACCCCCAATAGGGTGGTCTAATAACCCATCAAGTATAAGTTATGACACTTACAATATAAATGACGACACTTCTGTATAGAGGAACAATAACATCTCTATAGGAATACAAACACTTCTGTATAGAGGAATAATACCATCTATATAGGAGTAAAATATACATATATGAAATACATTCCGAAGTTACATATACATCAACAGGGACTACAACATATGGTTCCGTTGTCGGTTGATGAATTAAGAAATATTAGCATGACCTATGATTTCAGAACAGGAGATTAAGGATTGGTGGGAGAAGAGAATCGCGAATTATCTGTAGAAGTATGTGCGACGAAACAAGCTGACGATTATCCAAGCAAGGGAACAATTCTTCTCGGAGACACATGAGAAATTCGTAGAGTCCGTGCCGACTGCCTTGAAGAAGCTTCTGTATGAAAATACCAGCTGATGAAGCAGAGAGGAAGCTGTTTTCGAAGTTGATCAATGAAGGACGCATGAATCTGGTGCGAAAATATTGAGGATGACTTCTGTGAAGAGCAAGTGATTGAAGATCACGTCTCTGTAGACGAAGTTAGAAGAAAGTTCTTCACCAAACTAGCTGATCAATTTATGTGTTCTCTGTCGACCTTATTGTTCAAGTTTTTTATCGACAAAGGCGTTGCGCATATTGTAAAGACACGACCGTTGCTGATCCCCCCCTTTAAAACTCTAATTAGGAAGAGAAAGAACGTAAGTGGGAAAGATTTGTAAAGGAGCGCGAATGGGAATTATTTTTGAACAAATGACAGTCTCTACTTCCCAATGATCTAGAAAACTTCGGGCCGACATTGGGGGCTGACGAAGCATTTTCTGATGTACTGAGTTTGATGAAAAATGACATATGACAAGGAGACATGACTAACAGTGGATGTAATTCCGATAAAGAAAGACTTATGAGTCATAAAAGCACCCCAGACATCCAGAAAATTGAAAGAGAAAAAAGGAGACAGCGACATGAAGAGCAGAGGGAGCAGGTGATTGCGCTCTGTAGGACATGAGGATCAAGCGTCGCAACAGATGTAGAAGAAAATATTCCAGAGCCAAGTTGAGCCCACGATGATCGGGGCATCGAAGAAGGCCTGTCGTCGATGGATGAAGACTTGTGGATAGAGCTTGGTAGAGCTCTTCAAGTTCATATACCTGAAACGGTAACACCTCCTTCTCCATTTCATTTAACACAAAGTGTCTGGGTGCAAGAAATTGTCGAAGAAAACGTTTGTCTCCATGTTGGTCAATCAAGAGTCTGGAGTCATCGAAGTGAAGAAGGAGATGGAATCAATAGATTATTGATCCATCGGCCAGAAGAAGGAAATTGGGTGTCCTTTCAACCCAAATTTTTGAATAGAAGATTTCATCTAGTATACTCAGAACATGAAGAAGCACGCCCCTGCCAATACCAAATTTGAGTGACTTGTCGAGTACGTCGGAGAACCCGAGGTTTAGAGAAATCCCGTTCGAACAGAACTTTAATTGGATTTCGACAGAAGTAGTAGAAGAAGACAGACCCGACGAAACAGAAGAAGTTCTAGATACTGGTTTTGAAGACAGAGAACCCAGTCCTAATAGACAACTAGTTCAAACTAAAGAAGCACCAAGTTCTGGTTGTGAAAATAATCCACCTACACCACCATCTAGTTCTCAAATCGATACACCAGCAGACATGTCGTACTCAACAACACACCTTCCATTCTATGAAGGTGATGAGGATCCAATATGAAATTGGTTTGTGTGCGAATCGATATGGACGGAGAACCAACTCACTAGTGAAGAATGACAGATGGCTCAGTTTGTTGGTTCACTGAGAAAACATGCACTAACATGGTACATGGGATACATTGCAAAGACACTGAATGCAACCAAGGCACAAATTAAACAAAGCTTTCTGGCCTTTTTCACAATAGAAGATGCAACATACCTAGCGGCCGAATGACTAAAGACAACAGTCCAGAAGCCGACATAAACTATCAACGAGTATAATAAGAGGTTCAAAGACCTCCTGAGCAAACTAGACTATGAGATCGAAGAAAATTTATTGATTAAATGGTTTATTGCCAGTCTCATAAGTAAAATAAAAATACATGTATGTCGACAAAGTGTCAATACTTATGCAGAAGCATTAAAAGCAGCGCTGGAGATTGCAATGGATGACGAATACCCTCTAGTCTCCATGGACAGACATGTCGACAAATTCCTTGAAAGTATGGGGCAAGCAATCCGAAGTATGACTTTGAAAGGGAAAGAATTATGGTGTACCACATGTCCAACTGCAAGGCATACCAAAGACTCTTGCCGAATTGAGGATTGATGACAAGAAGTTAAACTTATTCAAGCTAGATGCTTTTGCGATATGTGCAAAGGATATGAATCACATACCACAAATGATTGTCCATACAATATGAAAAACAAGAAAGAAAAATGGTGTCAAATATGCGAAGTCAGTACACATGCGATTGAAGAATGTCATCTGAATTTGAAAAATCGACAAAAGTACCATGCAGTGTACCAAACAAACTCTGTCGAGCAGCATCACGATAGAAACATAGGAAACGATACGTTTGAAAGAAATGATGGAAGGAATAACCGGTACAATCAGAACAAGAATGACAGATACCCGAGGTATAACGACCATCGATATGATCGGAAATACGATGGTTTCAACAGGCGCGGAGGATACCAGAGTCATGGTCGTGGCAGTGGTGGTCGCAATGTTTGACCTAATCGTCCTGGTTTATGTTTCACATGTTTCAGTGAGGATCATCGGCATGCAAAATTCCCTTATAAAGAAAGAACTAATCTTAAATTTGTACAAAGTCTGGGGTAGGCGATCACTTTTTAGAGGATTGCCCTACCATGATTGAGAAAATAAATAATAAAAAGAATGTTCATGTCTTATCTTGTGTACCAAAATATGATGTGCTTCGTACTAGAAACTTGCAAATTGTCAATCGGCAAGGTACTCACATTGGTCAAGATAAGCCATAGATAAGTAAAATTGTCGATAAAGAGGATTACCCAAATCCTATGAAACAAAAAACTGTGGACAAAAATGCATCTGAAATATTTTGTGATTTGGAAGCACACGAAGATATTGAAGAAAATCGACAAAAAGCTCTAAATGAAGTGTACAATTTGATTTCAAATGATGAAGCTATAGGGAAATTGATTGATTTGTTGCATAATCTAAAGCATAAAAATGTCGAGCAAAGAAAAACCAAAAAAAATTTATGACTAAATCAAAAAGAAAAAAATGATGTTGACCCGTTGGTTGACCTCGACATAAATGGATATCATGTATGACAAGTCGTACTAGACTTTGGCTCCCAAGTGAATATCATGACTCGTGATACCTAGGACCAACTCAGGAGACCATAATTGTAGGAATCAGTCATTTATCTGAAGCTCGTAGATCAAGGATTAATTGAGCCGATTGGATTATGGAAAGGAGTTGAAACTTCCATCGAGGGCATCTCGACAAAAGTCGACTTTGAAATCATTAATCCCAAAGATGATGCAAGGTCTTTCCCAGCCTTGGTCGTTCGACCTTGGGGGCGAAAGATGAAGGATTCAATTTCCTTAGATACAAGTCGCATCAAGTTGAAAGGCAACGGATAGAAGGTTATCGTACCAATCTTCCCATCTCAGGGAGAACCATGGTCGGAACCTGTAGAAGTAGATAATGATATTCGACAGCGTTATCGAATAGACAATAACGAAGACCGCATTGAGCCAAATTCCCAAGGAGAGCTTCACCTTGGTGATCCTGTGTCACTCGGTTATAATTCCAATGCAGAGCTCTACAACTGGCAGATCAAGAACTATGATCTTCATGCAAAGGAATGATAGACAGTGGAAGCCATCTCAAAGAATCAAATGAAGAAGTCTCTCTCAATATCTTATACAACAAAGATATTCGAGCAAAAAATGCAAGCATATCCGACGCTTGTTCCAGACAGAAGTTCACAAACATGTAATCTGACATTGAGGTACAAAGAACGTGATTCACCTGCTGTACATGTCGAACAGGTATCAAAACATGCCAGAGAGCAAGGCCGACTACAAATTCTAGTAGAGACATTCACTGGTCAAGCTGCGAGATGATGGGACACCCATCAGTCGAAACTCCACACCTGGAATACCACATCGACTTTTTTTGTAGAAATATTTGGAGGAAAGAAACTGACGACTCAGGACAACATCCCTATGTTTACACAGGGACAAAATCCGGAAGTCCATATCGACTATTGCGAAAGATAATGGAGAAAAATGAGCTATAAAGATGAAAGGGTATGGCCTCACCTCTTCCCCAGAACACTTGATGATTTACCTAATAAGTGGTATAAAATGGAAGAGGCCAAAGGGGAAACTTTCACTTGGAAAGACTGAAAGAAAATTTCATCAATGATTTCCATTTTTATCCAAAGGAGGAGAAGTTGGTTGAAGTGATTAAAACTATCAAATAATTTTTGTAGCTGACAGACAATTCAGTACTTGCAGAAAAGCAGCATATTACTCGCTGACCTACCACTTGCTATAGAATAACGTCGACAGAAAGACATCATTCGACAAGATTAAGCTTAGAAACGGAGAAATCAGTCGGGAAGAGTTTTCAATGGAGACAGGATCACCCCAACACGTCAAAGCATGTAAAAACAATCTTCAGCACAGATATTGTCGAGAAGGACGAACCTGAAAGGTTGTCAGAAAAAGACTTCCACCAGCATTCACGCAAATTAAAGAAGGTGAAATCCTGATAAGTGACAGTCGTGTGCTATAATGGATGGACGTGAAGATTAAAAAAAAAGAAGTAGATATTTCAAAGGACGACCTACCGAAAATGGCAAAAAATGGCGATTACTAGAATGAAGAACAAACAGTCGAAATCACAAGTCTCGTCAAGGAATTTCAAGATGTATTTTGCTCGGGATTACAAAGAATTGAAAGGACTTGTTCAGGAGACGAGAAGATGAAAATTGATATTAAACCAGATGCCAGACCAGTAAAGAAAAGACCCTACAAACTTGCTCACAAGTACAAATATATTGTTAAAAAGGAGATCGATAGCATGCTCGAAGTAGGAATCATATATCCTATCGACCAGTCAAAGTGGGCAAGCCCAATGGTTTTTCACCGAAGAAACAAAATACGACATGATTGAGAATCTGTGTTGAATTTCTTGAGCTGAACAAGATAACACTCACAGACCCCTTTCCAACCCCTTTCGAAGATGAAATTATTAATGAAGTTGCAGGGCATGAGTGCTATTCTTTCACGGATGGATTCTCTGGGTACAATCAAGTTCCTATTGCAAACGAAGATCAGAAAAAGACGATAGTCGTGTGCGAGTTCGGTTCATTCGCGTACAAAGTCATGCCCTTCGGTCTGAAGAATGCACCAGCGGTCTTTTCTCGGATTGTCGTCAAGGAATTTCAAGAATATATCTACAAAACCATGGATGTCTACTTTGACGAATGGACAATCTATACAATGCTAAGAGATCATTGCAAATGGCTTCGACTAATGTTGGAACGCTGTCAGCAAGTTGCTGAACATTAGAAAGTGCATTTTTGCTACACCTATCGGCATATTGTTGGGCCATGTAGTATGCAAGGAGGGAATAAAGGTCGACTATGCCAAGATAAAAATTATTCTTGACCTAAATCCTCCAGTCAATCCAAAGCAAGTGCAGATCTTGTTAGGTCATACGCGGTATTACAGGAAGTTCATCAGACATTACTCCGACACGACCTATCCTCTCGAAGAGTTGCTAAAAGAAGATCAATATTATAGGTGGACAGAGGAATGTGATGATTCATTCAATACTTTGAAGAGAAAAATGGTCGAAGCACCTATCCTCCGATTTCCAAATTGGTCGATAAAGTTTCATGTGCATATTGACGCATCTGGAATAACAGTCAGCGTTATTTTGACACAACCGGGAGAAGATGGAATGGATTATCCTAATGCATTCATTAGTTGGAAGTTGAAGAAAGATGAGAGAAACTACTCTACGGCAGAAAGGTAAGCATTAGGTATGGTATTTACACTGCATAAATATCGTCATTATTTATTGGCTAATAATTTTGTATTTTATATAGATCATCAAGCGTTGAAATACTTAGTCAATAAACCATTGCACCATGGGAGGTTATGTCGTTGGCTTCTACTGTTCCAGGTGTTTGAGTTCGAAGTAATTATCTGACCTGGAAAGGCTAATTTCGGGCCAGACCACCTATCGAGAGTCAACACTAGAGAGGAGCCAACAGGAATTGAAGATGATTTGCGGGATGCACATTTGTTTCGTATTGAAGCAGTCCCTTCAGAACTTGTTGAAATTGCACAATTTCTCGAGGATGGACAATCTCCTGAAGGAATGTGTTAACACCCAAAAAGTGCTCACTACCTCATCTACCCCATTACATGACTCATTTGTCCATATTTTCTACCATAATTGCCTCCAAAACCTTAAAATACCATTAAAAATCCTCCAAAAGGCCAAAAAACCATTAAAAAAGCCTCTAAAAAGGCCAAAAAACCCCTTTTCCCCCCAAAATAATCCAAAATTCCTCCAAAATAGCAAAAAACCTCTAAAAAGGGAATAAAAAATACAAAAAAGAGGAAAAAGAGGGAAAAAAGGAAGCAAAAACCCTATATAGCTGACCTAAACCATATGGTGCCCAAAACCATGGGCCAGCACTCCACCACTAAAAAACCTATAAATAGGTGATGGTGGCCCCTCACTTCACATCCACAGTCATCCATATCCTTACTCTACCAAAATCACTCCTGAAACCCTAGCTCACCCTTGAGCTTCTTTCACATTTGAGTGCCCCTTTGGCCCATTTCCAAAACCCTTTGGAGAAGGAGAAAGGAACAACACTGGAGCTTGGAAGCAACCCTCTTGGACTGCTGCAAAGGCTTCATCAACCTCTACATCTGAGGTATATTCAATACAAAAATCAATTTTTATAATCTTGTCATTTCTTTTTATGCACATGCTTAGAGTAGTTTACTATTTCATTTACTGCTTTTATTTACTATTTTATGAACTGCTACTAAGGGGGCCCTTCTCCTTAGTAGGTGCTCATTTGCACAAGCTAGGGTGAAAACCCTAGCTACAGTTTTGGTGACTCCCCTAGTGTTCCTTTGAATTTCTGGTTATAGTTTTAAACGTTTTTAATTTTCTGCAATATTTTTCTGTTTTTTTCCTTTCGGCTGCCGTAAACCGCGTCTTTTTCCCCGCACAGTTGCGTTCTGACCGCGTCTTTCAGACTGTTACCTACGATCCAACCATGGCTCTCAGACTGTTACTGATGATCTACCGGCGGTTTTCAGTCTGTTACCTGCGATCTGACCGCGGCTCTTAGCCTATTTCGTGCGGTCCGACTGCGGTTGTTCACCCATTTTCCTACGGGTCGCCTGCAGCTTGTAGCCTTTTTTCTTCTACCCGCCTACGCATTTCGGCCTTTTTCCCACGTCTCGCTTGCGGCTTGTAGCCCTTTTTCTGCTACCCTCCTGCGCATTTCAGCCTTTTTCCTGCATCCCGCTTGCGGCTTTTAGCAATTTTCCTGCTATCCGCCTGCGTCTTTTGCCTTTTTCCCGCATCCCGCTTGCGTCTTTCAGCCATTTTCCTGCTATCCGCGTGCGTCTTTCGGCTTTTTTCTCGTGGCCCGCTTGCGGCTTTCAGCCATTTTCCTGCTATTCGCCTGTGTCTTTCGGCCTTTTTTCCTGCGGTCCGCCTGCGCCTTTCATCCATTTACCTTCTATCCGCCTGTGACTTTCGGCCCTTTTCCCGCAGTCCGCCTCCGTCTTTCAGCCAAATTCCCGCAATCTATTCGCGACTGTCGACCTGTTTCCCGCGGTCTGACTGCGCAGATTTTCCACAGACCCGCAGTTTATTTGCTGCACTTTTTCCCTATTTGAACCCACCACTTTGCTGCAATATTTTCTACACCTGCACAGCCATCTATCCTATCTGTAGTTTTACTTCCCTACAGCCTATTTTCTGCAGTATTATTTATGTTCCATGTACAACATTTTTTTTTAAATTTCAGCATTTTAATTAAAAAGAGAAAATTTTGCATTTCAAAGTTTAAATTCTGCATTGTTATTTTTAGTTAGAAAGTTGCCCACCCCATGGCACTTTTACTTGGGTTCATTATCTCACATGCACACACTTTGTGACCTAATTCAAGTGAGCCCTAAAATACTACTTAACACAACCAACATTCTAACCCCACTTGGGGAACACATAAGAATCTTGTAGTTAGGTAGGATCGGGGGGATAGGCATCCAAATAACACCCCTTGGTTGCTTACACTTGAGACATAGCTGTTGTTCATTAGGGAACCAAAATCCCCTAGTATTTTTTGACACGGTTTAAAACCAATTTATCGGGAAGGTCTCTCCCCTAGGAGGGTTGAAGTAGCCAAACTGGTTCCGAAAGCCCGAGTGGAATATCACAATCCATTCAGTAACCGAAGGATACATTTCGTAGTTCTTGGTGTATCACCCGTATGGGGATACAGCGACGATAGAACCAAATTGCAGATTCACCCAACCGAATGTGTCATGAACGGGGTATCTTAGTTGCTTTTCTTCTAGGATTGACTACCCGGTGTCCCTCCTGGTAGGGGGATATCTTTAGCCACTTGGATCTACTATCCATATTGTCTAACTTGGATTTCATCACCTTGCAGAGGATATGTCTGGTTGAGTCAGAATACTATTTAGCTAGGTGTTTGCATGCTCCCTTACCTCCTTTTGGTCTAGCGAGTCCACTATTTTTATTTTTTAGGAAACCTACTGCTTGTTGCTATTCTGACAATTTCTGTTGATACTCCACTTATTGTAGCACAGCTATTACAGTAAGTGTTTTGAGTTGGTTGTTGGCCTGAGTGTCATATTTTTTGCGCTCTCCTTCTTCCCACTCGGTTGCATTAGGGTTTTTGAGTTATTTCACTCAACACAACCCCCGGATACTTGACACCATCTGTCACCATTGAGTCCCCGAGACATTCTCGGCACCTCCGGGGTGAGCCCCCATAGCATGGTTCACTTGACATCACCCGTCATAGACGTAGATCTTCATCACTTGATACCACTCATCATAGATCTCGAGCTTTGTCACTTGAATCCACTCGTCAATGACATAGAACTCCGTCACCCGATCTAGACGCCCCTTATTTTACCTCTGATTCTGAGGCAGAGTCCGAGAACCCCACTTACACTGCACCAACCAGCCCCATGGCTGGCATGAATTCCAACCCTTTCTTTGTAGGGACCATTGGTGGAGCATCGACCACCACATCAGCTACCACTCTCGCTTTGGGTATGCCCTCAATGGGGCCCACATCTACCATTCTGATCACTGTACCCATTCTAGTAGCTAGCATACCCATCCCCACTCCATCAGTGACTCACACTACCCTTGGCGGTGCAGGACCATCCCATACCACATTCGTTCCTCCACCTGGGGGCAACATTGCAAACCCAGCCCCTCCACTCGGGGGCATTGGCCCCAACATGGTCACAACCACTAGTATGTAACATCCTTCTACTAGTTTTCCATTCATGGATAGTCTCAACCTTCCTAACCTAGCTAGACTGACTAACAATCCCATCAGACATGAACCTGCGTGGACTCATATGCACACCAAGCTTCCCTCTGACATCCCTAAGTTTGAGGACAAGGCGGGTGAGGACCCCCAGAACCATATTATGTCCTTCCATCTATGGTGTTCCTCCAACTCCATAGTGGACGACTCTGTCCGCCTCCGTTTGTTACAGCGCACCCTCACTAGATCTGCAGCTAAGTGGTACATCGAGCAACCCCATGGGACCCATGCCACCTTTGCTTCCCTTGCCTCGAATTTGCTACAGTTCTTTCAGTTACCTGTCCGCTATGACGCAGGAGTTGAGATCCTACTATTTTGCAGACAGAACACGGCTACCCACATCACCGACCACATTCATGAGTGGCGTCGACCCCGCAGCCTCTGCAAAATCAAGTTAGACGACCATATCTTCTTAGATTGGTTTCGAAAATCTCTCCTTCCTGTCATTGCCAAGGATGTGGCATCCGATCAACCCCAGTCCGAAGAAGAGGCCATCCTCAAAGCCCAACAATTTGACCTTATTTAAGCCCAGTCGAGTTATCTATATTCCATCATACCTGACGCCCCTCGCGGTGATTCCTCTCGACACGATGCGCCGGGGGCATCCCATGCCGCAGATGGCATCATTGGCCGTATAGCCTCACATAACCAACCCTTTTCCATAGCACGTTCTAGCCCTGGCCCTCACCTTTCATGGGCTACATCTCAGTCCGGAGCAACCAATTCGTATGCTCCCATGGCACATCACCATCATTCCCATGGACCCTCGTGTCCACCTCAGTGCTTTGGCCATGTCACCACGGCTTACGCCCCACTAGTTACACCTCAGCCATATTACCACCCACAAGCTACACCAGCTCCTGTATCCTCTCAATCCCAACCCGCTTATTACCCGCCACAGACAGCCCCTGCGGCAAACCCACAACCCATTCCGCAGACATATCAACAACTCCCACAAGGTTCAGCACCTGCGCTGCCTCCACCTACTTATTATCCACCGCATCCTGCTCCCGCACCTACACAACCCCAGAACCCACCTGCTACCCAAGGGCAAGTGTATGCCCAATAGAATCCGCAGCAGAACCAAAATAACCAGCACCAACAAAGCCAACAAAACTGCGGCAAAGGCCGTAACCATGGAAACAACCCCCCTCCAGACCAAGGCAGTCAACCTCCCAATCCCCCAAACAACAATAACGCGGCACCTGCCAACCAGAACCCTGATCGGCCGCCCAAACAAGCCAAAAATCCTAATTTGCGAACAAACCATCCTTTTTCTATTTGCGGGGTCTATGGCCACTACACTCATGCTTGCCCACATTTGGAGCGAGCTCGGAAAATCTGGACCGATAATGCCCATCGCCAAGGGCATGCAGCTCCTCAGGCGCCGCCCAACCCCCCACCACCTCAACATCAACCCTTGGTGTTACAAAATCCTTTACCAACCCAAGGCGTAGTGAACACTCAGCCATTGGTTCCCCCTCAAGGAAACGTGCCACCACAACAACAAATCACTTATGCTGCTCCTGATCAACCCATGATAGATTTAGGTACCCATCACTTGTTAATGATGTCATCCACCGATGTCAACCTTCAAACCTGTCGGAACCAATATGGCTCCACCCCTGAAGCCCCTCCTGCCGACAAAAACACTAACGCTCATCCCACTGATTAGTCATTACGTATTGTTATGTGGAATTCTGTCCTACGGATAAGTCAAAATTCCCTTAGGCTAAAGTAGACTCTAACTAACTCTAGGCTAAGAACAGACAAAACAAATGCTACCTTGAATCCCTAGATCTAACAAATATCTTAGGATTAAAATGCTGAAGAGAATAGAAGGAATTTAACTGACCTTATATCCAAACGCTTGCTTTTGGTATTTGCTCCAAGCTCCAAGTCCTCACAAGTAAACCTGTTAAGATGGAACCAAAACACAAGTATGCACTATTCTCTAGCAACCTGAAACATGAGTTGAGATCTAAATCTATGAAAGACACAAATCATATGATCAAAACAAGATTAACACAAATGATTTGGGAAAACAAGACAAGTTATTCCATTACAACTTGAAGATTACTTACAAAGGGTGCTTGATGTCCAAGCCAATCCTCCAACTCCAAGTGTCTTCTCCTCTAGCTATCTCCACAATGCTGCAAGACCATAAGTTTGGTGCTCTCAAGAGTCCTCCTCCCTTTTCCCAATGGCATGCCTCTCTTTTATAGTGAATGGTGAGGTTAACTAACAAGATAGATGGGTGGATCTAAGGAGGGATAAGTGGATCAGGGTTTCTAATCGAAGGAGATGAGTTGAGATCGAATCAAGGAACCCAATCTTCCATTATCTTCGAAAATCCAAAATCCCACAAGCCAAGGGCAAAAAGCTATTAAAAGGGTACCGCGTTTTGCAAAGTCTGCAGAACGCGGCACTGCCGCGCTTTGAGGAAAAAGCAGAACGCGGTAGTGTCTAGTACCGCGTGTTGGGAAGATAGCAAGGCGCGGTAGTGTGTAAAAATAAAGTCCGAGGTGGGTCAAAAACTTGCCAGGGTGGATTCACCTTCAAGGTTGACTCATCATCTGTCTCTTCTGGATGGTTTTAAAACAGTAGGGAAAGTGTCGTCGACTTGTTTTGTGATGGGGATGCGACACTGTGAAACATTGAGGTATAACAGATGCCCCCTAAAGTGTGAGGTCAGAAGGGACTGATGGCCGAAAGACTTTATGAATATAATGTGCAGAGATAGCATCGAGGAGAGCGACACGGAGCTGAAATGGAAACAAAGTGTTAGATATACCACCGAGGCGAGCATTCCCATGCTCGGAAACAAATGACTCAAAGCATGGCTGCCGACCAATACATTGCAGATCCATGAGTACTGAGATAATGTAAACTGTGGACAGATCATGGCTACTATGAACAATCGTAGATCCATGAGATAATAACGACACAGCCACGACCAATACAATAAGTGGATCTGTGTGACAATACAAGAGACATCTCCATCGCAGCCTGGACGCAGTCAAGATACAGTGATGCGCCCAGGGTCTTCTACCCGATCGCATAAAGATACGAATCTAACCATGTGATTACAAGATGTTGAAGTCGAACATGGAAGAAACCATTTGATTACCGGTCAATGATGTGGACCGTTAACAAATGCGAGGGAGATCACCAATAATGACAATGATTCCCAAGGTATCAATAGTACATCTCAACGAAATGCGAATGAATGAGTTGATGTCGAGCATCCGAGAGATCGCTTGATCAGAGGTCAATGATGTGAACCTACTGTCAAACGCGAGGAAACCTGCCATTGAGGCATGCAGGTACCAAGGTACTAATGGTTGATCTCTAGGTCTAATTCCCGGATAGTGATTTGGTGTCGACAGGAATAGACTCGTCGAAGGTGGGCCATGATGATTCCCACATCATCGACACGAAATCGGCACATATGATAGGATGATGAAGCAATGGAGTATGTACTGACACAGCGGAGGCCTGACACAATGAACGACTCGATACAATGCAACCCTTTGAACATATAACGGCATGTAACAAGACTTGGCAGCAGGGATTATTGAAAAATAGAGGATAGACACCGGATGAGTGGACTCGTGGCCAGGGAGACGACCCATGATGATGACCATGACTCAATGAAAGACGGATACCCAAATATAGACAAGAGATGGACACATGCCATGTTCAAAGGTAATGACTGACAAGCTGCCATAGATAAACTTGACTTGTTTCCCCATATTTCCCCGACATGATGGACGAGTACCTCTTTCTTGTTTTACGAGCTTGAAGAGGATAACAGATGCTCGGTATAGCTCATCTTGTGGATGAGTCCAATCTCACATGTTTTACGAACCTGAGAAAGGAGGGGTTCGTCCCAAAGTGGGTCCTTCGATGTTAATATTTTAACGAGCCCAAGGAAGGAAAACTCGGTAGTTTTTCATATTTAGAGAGCCTAAAAAACTTAAAGGAAGCTCCATAATGTACTTTTTCGTAAAATTTAGTCCCTCGATCCCGAAAAAGTGTAAAACAATTCCCGAGAGAACTCTCCCAGCCGAGACTGACTGAGGTATACCTTTCTCGTAAATAGTCTAAACGGGCCGAAAAAGGGGTAACCTATCACCGAATAGACGACCTTTCAAATACTTTTACAAGTGTGAAAGCGTCAAGATCACTTGGCAATCTTTTCAATTTTAAGGAGTCTGAAAAGAGCTTAACGATGGACTCCTGTGGTCTTTTTCGTAAATTTTAAATTATTCTGGTCCGAAAAAAGAATAAAATACAACCAGGATAATACTTTCCTCATCGTTTAACGAGCATGAGTAAAGCTGACCGTACTCGACACCGTTTACTTGCGTTTGACAAGCACGACACGGGTGTAAAAGCGCTTGGAATCTTTTTCAAGTTTTAAATCCAGAGCACGAAAAAGATAAAGTGGGCTCAATATGAAGGTCAAACTACGAACAAATACCAGTATGAATGCATCCCATTTCTACCGCAGATCCTGTCAATGAATGCTCAAAAATCGAGCATTAGCAATATGAATAAGGGTTTATTAATTTGAGATAGTAATTAATTAAAAAATATGAAAAAATGCTATATAAGGCATGGTAAAAATAGAAATTACTATTCATTTGTGTTTTTTACCCAAAGGAGGCATTTTTACCCATTTTGGAGCAAAATTTCAAGGATCGATACCGAGAGTTCTGGGACACCATTTCGACCGTCGTCTACGGCAGGTAAGAGTGCTTGAGCCCCTCTTTCAATTCATGCAAGAAATTTTTACTTTCACCAGGGGCAAATTAATTTTTTGGGAAGCCCTTTTGGGCAAAAATCGCCTGCCGTACTGCCGCGCGGGTCCCCTATCGAAAAACGCGGCACTGTTGAACAGTGCCGCGCTGTAACCTCAAAATGAGGCGCGGCACTGTGGACTGCCGCGCGGCAGGGTGCCCTCCAGGTGCGGCACGTGCGAAATTTGAGTTCAAAAAATCAAATTTTCCTCAATTTTTTGCTGGAAGTAAGTTGTTAAATAGTTACTAATTACTTTGTTTGCCCTTTTGTACGGATTTGCAACTTATTTGGAGCAAAATGGTGAGTTGGAAAGAGAGGGAGCATGAAGCGGATGATTTTGCAGCCGAAAATGACCTACCAACCGTGACCGCATTGCGAGAATGTGGTTTGCTAAAGTTTTTCAAGACCAAAGGGATCCGCCAACAACCTAAACTCCTTACTCACCTTGTCCAATTGTGGGACCCCGATATCGAAGCTTTCCGAGTGGGAGAGCATGTGCTTGAAATCCAACTCGAAGACATCTACTTCCTCACGGGTCTCTCGAAAAGAGGGGCCCGGCCTAATTTTACCGGGTACAGTGCTTCAGAATCAAGCACGGATGATTTGATTGCTCGATATTGTCAGGCGGGTTCAAGTAAGAAGAGTGGGAAAGTGGCCATAAAAGAGGTCACAAATCTTCCTTTCAAAACTTTGCTATTCACTATTACACGTGCAGCAGGAAGCGTGAGTCCACATCAGGCAACCCGCACACAGGTAAATCTCGCAGCAGAGTGCATGGGAGGAACAGTTTTCAACTGGTGTGATGCAGTGTTGTCCAACATGAAGGAACAGGTGCACAAATGTAGAACTGGGAAAAACACCCAGTTTGGGTATGGGAGCATCCTGGTTACCTTCTTTCTGGCAAGAGTGCCATTACTGCGTCCACAGATATCTATGCGTCCTCGTCCGCCTACTGAGCCATGGATGGCTCGATGGAGTGACTACGCTGGACGCCTCGGGGGACCTCAGCGGCTAGCTTTTGGAGAGGACTTCTTCTCTTGGCTAGAGGAGCAGATAGTCATGATTGACGATTATCCCTATTCAGGGGTAGATTTCCGTGAGTATATCGACTTGGCTTTGCCAGAAGATGATGACTGGGACAACTCTGGTATGACCTTCATGGATATGTATTTTTTGCTTTTAAATATTTAATTTTTAATGCTTTTTTAGAATGTGTAAAAGACTTCTAATGTATATTCGCATGCATGTTGCAGATCGTGGACCATAGAGGCCAGCTGGATACTCTCCACTACGTCGTGGCGGTGTAGACCGTCAAGCTGATCCTGTCGAAGAAGAAGATGAAGACGAGGCAGGAGGTGTCCGGGACATTGAGAGGAACCTGCAGGGATTGACTCATGGTATCCCTGCTATGCGGATGGATGACGTCCCTTACCCCCTCCAGCGTCATACCGTAGGTGTACCTGGTCGTATCAGTCGACTTCTTCGCAAGGTGGTTCGAGCCGTGATGTGTTACCACCAGCAGCGGGAGGAGTCCGATGAGGGATGTGATAGGTCTCCTAGATCTCCATAGATGGTCTTTCGATCTTTTTGCGGCATGTACACGATATGTAGGCTTTGAGGGCCAATTTTTGTATATGGGATTTGATCCCCAATTTTGTCTTTGACACAAACTTTATGTATTTTGGAAAAAACACTTTTATATACAGTGATATGGACCTATTTATGATCTAAATATTTACAATGACTTGTGCATTTTCATTTTTTATGATGTGTTTATGTATGGGCGAGATGCCAATCTAAAATGTAATTAGCCAATGAATCGGCAATACAATTGAATTCTCTCGGTATGTGTTGATATGTGATAAAGTCAAATGACCGTTCCAAGAGACGTACTCTTCGAAATAAACGAAGTAATGTAGGATCGCGAACTGTGTAAACACGGTTTAGATGAGAAACCACGAGTTGGGAGTCTAAAAAGACCGACAAGGAGTCAATCCCGAGTGAGGCAACCTCTGTCAAGAGACCAATGACTGCATGGTACTCTGCAATATTGTTGGTTGCGGGACCTAAACAAATGGCTCCTGAAGAAATCAACTCGCCAGTGGGGGAATAGATTACCCATGCTGCGGAAGCGAGATTCCGGGTATGTCGGCTTGCACCGTCAGCGAATCCAAAGTAGGTAGACATCTGCGCATAAAGGCACGAGTCAAAGTAAGAGTAGATACATGAGATCCACGCGCACACAGAAAATAAAGCAAAAAGCAAACTAAGTACATTATGTACAAGAAGTAACCCGCGTGGGGTAACCTCACGCGTAGAAACGCTTGAGGTATAGCCCGTTGCGGGGCCGTGCCAATGGCGTACCATCACAATCGACTAGTTCATAGGCTCCTTTTTCTAAGACACGTTTTACAATGAAGGGGGCGTACCACATAGATTCAAGTTTACCTTTACCAAGCTTATCATGCATCTGATCATATGTAAGCACGAGGTCACCCTCATTGAAGATCCGAGGTTGAACGGATTTGTCGTATTGAGCTTTGACGCGTTTTTTGTGAGCTTCATTAGCCAAAGCGGCGTCGCGGCGGGTTTCATCTAGCTTGGCTAGGTATAGAAACCGTTCTTCTTCGGAAGTAGTGTGTGGAAGTAGCTCTATGGCTATCTTGAGTGATGGAATTTCACATTCAATCGGGAGAATGGCTTCCAGGCCGTACACCAATTGAAATGGTGTAAACCCAGTCGCACTTTTCACTGAGGTTCGGTATGCCCACAGTGCTGAGAACAGAGTTGAGTGCCAATTGGATTTTTGGGTACCCACAATGCGCTGAATCATTCGTTTCAGGACCTTATTGATGGCTTCAACTTGGCCATTAGCTTGTGGGTAATACGGGGTTGAGTTTTCGTGGCGAAAACCCAGTTTGGCACTTAGTTCTTCGATCATATGGTTCCTAAAATGGGAACCATGATCGGTCACAATAGACTGTGGGACACCGAATCTAGCTATGATATGATTGAATATGAACTGCGCTGCTGTTTTGCCGTCTTCAGCATATGTAGGCATCGCTTCAGCCCATTTTGTAAAATAGTCCACAGCTACTATGACATAGCTATGCCCCCCGGCTGAAGTGGGCTTACAGTGCATAAAATCAATGCCCCATTTGGAGAAGGGGCCGACGGTAATGACAGGATGGAGTGGAGCAGGGTGCGAGCGTGCTTTACTATGAAAGAATTGACATGGCGGACACTTCTTGACTGTTTCAATGCAATCTTTGAAAATCGAGGGCCAGAAGTATCCCGCTTGCAGTATTTTCTGGGCCGTAGCCATCCCAGAGAGATGACCGCCACATGCTCCAGCGTGGCAGTCATTGAGAACGCGTTCCGCTTCATCTAAGGTCAAACAGCGTCGAAGGACAGTGTCGACACCACGTCGATACAGAGTATCGTTCACTATAAGGTAATATTTTGCGTGATGTCTGATACGTCGTCGTTCATCGCGGGTGAGATCGGGACGGAAGCGTTGGGTTTGGAGATATAAGAGAATATCCCCATACCATGGATCAGACGTGCTAATGAGGAACAATGATTCGTCGGGAAGAGAATCAATGGGTTCGGATTGTTCAGTAGCACGGGGCAGGTGACAAATTAACTCAGCAAAGACCAGAGATTTCTTAGACTTGGCTTTGACAAATTCCAAGTCAAACTCTTGAAGGATGACAATCCAACGGGAGTACTTGCCCCCAAGCACTTGTCGTGTGAGAATATAGTACATTTGATTGAAATCGGCGATAACGGTGGTCCGGCGGAGTAAGATGTAGTGACGGAACCTCTGGACAGCAAATACTGTTGCCAGAGCCAGCTTTTCAACATGTGAGTAGCGAGTTTCAGAGTCGAGAAGACTCTTGCTGAGATAGTACACCACATGTTCTATGCCGTTGTGGTCTTCCTGGACTAACACCATACCAATGGTGGAAATCGAGGCTGCGAGATAAAGGATGTAGTCCTGTGTGTAATTGGGGGGTTGAATCACAGGATCTTTGGTTAAGGCTGCTTTTAAATTGTCAAAGGAGCGTTGGGCTTCATCATCCCATATGAAGGGGACATTCTTCTTGAGAAGCCGCATGTAGCCTTTTGTTATCTCGGACAGATTGCAGATAAAACGGCGTAGAAAGTTTGCATGCCCTTGCAAACATTGAAGTTCTGGAATATTGGTAGGTGAAGGCAGGGCTATGATAGCTGCTACCTTTGCGGGATCTAGACGTATCCCGTCTTTGGAGACTATGAAGCCCAACAGTTTTCCGGCTTCTACACAGAAGACGCACTTATGCGGGTTCAAACGTATATTGTAGCGCCGGCACCTTTCGAAAATGGCACTCAAGTGATCTGGATGTTCTTCCCGGGTTCGAGAATGAGTGGGAAGGTCATCGAGATATGGCTCTACGATATGTTTGATGTCATGGAATGCGTAGGACATCGCCCGTTGGAAAGTTGCCCCGGCATTTTTGAGGCCAAAAGGTAACTTCCGATATGCAAAGATCCCCCAAGGGCAGATAAAGGCCATTTTGTGCTGGTCGGCTGGGAGGATATCGATCTGATTATAGCCAGAAAAGCCATCCATAAATGAAAAAATAACACTTCCGGCACAGTTATCGATAATCTGGTCAATAAACGGAGTTGGGTAGTTGTCCTTGGGACAAGCTTTGTTCAAATCACGGTAATCAACACAGACTCTGATCGTTCCTTGTTTCTTGGCTACAGGGACGATGTTGGATACCCATTCTGTCAATGGGACAGGATAGATAAAACCATCACGCAAAAGTTTTTCAACTTCTGCTTTAATGGCGGCTGCCTTACGAGGATGAACGGGTCGAAGCTTTTGCCGAACGGGTCGGGCGCCAGGGAAAGTTGGAATTTTGTGGACCACAATCGACGGGTCGATTCCTGGCATCTCTTCATAACTCCAAGCGAAAACATCGCGGAAAGTTTTAAAGTAGGCATTATAGAACTCCGTCTTGAGAGGAGTACATGTTTTGCCAATGTGTACATTTTCCACGATACCAGGCTTTACTGAAATGTCGATGGGAGTGGTTGCCATAAGATTGGCCAAGTTGCCTTCAGAAAATACTTCGTCGAGGGAAGTGGGGAACTTGGTTTGAACCATCCCAAGTGAAGCACTGGATTTGGTGTCAGGCTCAAGTGACTGAATGGTGGGGAATGAAGATCGATGATGAAAATCTCCCCATGGTGGCTCATTACCGCACATAACCTCTATGATTGATTCGTCGGTGGGAAAAATCAAGTTGAGAGGATCAAACAATGGTGGGTGTGTATAAGTTTCAGTCGAGAGCTGTGCCACTGTGTGATCAGTAGAACAGTCGACCCAATTTGTGGCTGATTGGATCGCGTCATATGCTGCAAGGTTTCTGTTCAAAGGCATGGAATTGCCATAGCCTTGGATCTGAGTAGGACTCGGGATCACCCATGAATCATCGGATGTGGTGACATGCGATGAAATCATGTTGACTGGTTGAAGATGGGTTCCCAGCTCTGGAAAAACTCCAATGAGGGATGAATCCTTCATGAGACCAACACCTATGTCTTGGAACCGGTACCGTGGTTGATCCAATAACGGAACGGTATTGGCGGAGTTCGGATGGGAGTCTGGGATACAGTAATCCAATTGATCGATAGTGACAATTTTCCCTTCGTGAGGAAATTGTACAATCCGGAAGACTGTAGATGCTATGGCAGTCATGGCATAGAACCAGTTCCGACCAAGTAGGAGGTTGTAATCCAAAGGTGCATCTACGACTTCGATGTGTACGGATACTGTTTTGCCCCCCAGTTCAACACCGATTGAGGGGATGAGTCCATATGGTTGAAAACCATGTCCATCAAACGCTCTAAGGGTAGTGGGAGAAGTTGTGACCTCAGGTGAGCCGAGGGCTCTCCAGCAGTTCAAAGACATAATCGACGTGGAAGCACCCTCATCTAACACTGTGCGGTGGATAACATTTCCACGGATTTTCGTATGCACCTGGAAGGCTAACTGGTGAGAAAGCCTAGGTTTAGCGTGCTCCAAGTTAAACATGATGGAGTTTGAAGTATCTGGGTCCAATGCCCCCAGTGCTGAAAGTAGGGTTCTACGCTGCGTGGGGCAGTGTTGGAGAACCTCGAGAGTTGACATAGCGCAAGGTGCTTGAGCCAAATCTTCAACAATGTTGTAGTTTTGGGCAGCTCGCGCATTCGGATTGAATGTCGCCTTTCGTATGGTGCCCTTGGGTGGGCGTAGCACTGTATCCGTAAGTGGTCTCTCGATATGGAGATGACCATTAGGGGGGGGAATAGGAATCGGATCTTCAACAGGAGACTTGCCTTTGGCTGTCTCCGATTGTTTGTTTGAACCTGGAGGATTGTCATACGTCTTTGAACGAGTGGTGATATTAATCTCCTCATTACTTGTCATTAGGATTTCGGGGTTTGTGGACGTCTCTCCACGGGAAGGATTGGTCGGGTTGCCCCCTTGTGGGGATTCTTGGGAAACCATTTGCTGTTACTGTTGGGGGAAAGGGTCAGTTAGCACTGCCGGTCGAGAGGATCCTTTAACGAACTTATGGACCTCGTCCTTGTAGGGACAGTCACGCGTATAATGATCATCTTGACAAATCAAGCAGGGAAACTTAGCTTTCCGACGTGGTTTTTGGTCATTCTGGGTAGGTTGTGGTTTGGGGTTCTCCTGCTGGTTCTTCTTGGGTTTACCACGATTGTTTTTCTTCTTTCCTCCGGATGGTTGTGATGTATATTGGACTGCATTCACTTCGGAGGAGACAGCAGGAGAGGTGGAAGCTTTTGAAGCGGCCTGGGTAAAAGCGAGGGAAGCAGAAGCTTGTTTCCCCCGTCGAGTTGGTAGCAGGCTGAGCTTTGACTGAACCAACAATACCATCAATGGGTGGTTCAGTGGTAGGATTTGTAGGATCAGTGTGAACGCGGGAGGCATGTGGAAGAAGTTCATGTAAAGTACCGGATTGAGTATATACTAAATCCATGTATTGTGCTGCCGAGATGGCTTGTTCTTCCGTAACCGTTCCGCGCATAGCAATATCTCTGGCTATGGGAGGCAAAAAGGATTTTGTAAACCAATCAGCAAGTAGCTGATCTGGAATAGGTGCCTTTATTAGCCTACGGCGTCTTCGCCACTCGTGGATGTGATCCGAGATGTGTGTGGAAGTGGTTTGACGCAGTGAAGTTAGCAGTTCTGTTCCAGTCTCATACCGGATGGGAAGCTGGAAATGTGTCAGAAACTGCATAGCCAAAGTGTTGAAATCACGAAAAGAGTGCTGTGGCAGCTCGATGTACCATTTTGCTGCCGTTCCGGTAAGCGTATGTTGGAAGAGCCGAAGTCGGATGGAATCATCCATCAAGGAGTTGGATGAACACCAAAGATGGAAGGTCATCACGTGGTTCTTGGGGTCTTCCCCGGGCTTAGCATCGAACTTGGGAATGTCCGATGGTAGTTTGGCTGGTATAGGTGGCCAGTGAGGTTCGTGCCATATAGGATCGTTAATAAGCCTCGACAAATCAGGTAGATCAAGTGTGGCCAAGAAGGGAAGTTGACGGTTGGTCTGCGGGTATGAGTAATAACCATGCGGTGCAGAGAAACCTGGAGGGCCCTGCATAGCATGCTGCTGTGTGTTATACCCATATGTATTTCCCGCGGGATACTGCTGGAAGTTCTGCGGATAGTAAGCCATCTGGTTAACCGGTTGATTGTGAGCAACTGGTTGGTAAGTGTTCTGCTGAGTGGGTATAGTACCCTGAGGCTGTTGAAACCCAGGAATGGTTGCTATTCCTTGTTGGGGAAAAGTTCCTTGGAATTGTTGTGTTCCAGGGATGTTGCCACCATACTGTGTAAGTGGAGGATTTCCCATAGCAGGGTTGGGGGGTGGCTGCGACGGTGGTGTCCATGGAAGACTCGTTCCTGCTTGAGGAACGAGTGGAAATTGAAGTGACGGGTTCCATGGAGTTGTAGCAGCCGAAGGGTAAGGGAAACCAGAATTCAAGTTGGGGGGAATCTGAGATTGCCCCCCAGCTTGGTTCCAGTTTCCAAAAAGTGAGTACCCCGCACTCTGTGGGATTTGATGATCCCAAGAAGGAAGCATGCCTGACGGGGGAGATTGAGAAGAAAGTCTGGTTGGAATACCGGCATAAGGTTGCCCACTGCCAGGTGTGCTGTACATACCGTACTGAGCAGAAGCTGCTGGTTGGGAAGTTTGTTGGATCGAGCCAATGGGTTGTCCTCCAGCAGTTGGGTTGGATGGCCCTATATGAGGAGGCTGTAGACTGGGAACTGGGTTCCCAGCAAAAGGTTGTCCTCCAACTGGTTGGGTTGATGGCCCACCAGTTGGAGGTTGTTGACTGACAATGGGGTTTCCAACAAAAGGTTGTCCCCCAGCTGGTTGGGTTGATGGCCCACCAGGGAGGGTTTGTATGTTGGAGTTAGGGACCGTTGCAGTCGGTTGTCCACCTCCTGAAATAGTATAAATGGTGGCTGAAGGTGTTCCTCCGGTTGAAGCGGAAGATCCAGCAGTATGACTAGGTGTTCTTCCGCCGCTAGCCAAATATGATAGCATGGATTGGCCAACGGCGCCAAAAGTACCGATTAGCGGAGGAGGTCGTCCATATTGGACAGGTGAGGACGGAGAAAAAACTGGGTTATCCCTCATAGAATGTGCACCAAACATTGGTGATGACAGCAAATGTGGGGAATTTAGCCCAGGGGTATCGGCATCGTCCATAACATGTTCAATGATAGGAGGACCAACAAAAACTGGGTCCGAGTTCATATCCTGAAAAAGATTTTGGGGATCCGGCAGGAACCTAGGTGTAGTAAAGTTCGAAGGTCCTGAGCCGTCTGCAAAAGAGTGATGAAATTCTGTGCTAGACGGGACGTTGGGATCCCTATAGTCAGAAGGACGAGAAACAGGGGGGTATCTAGATGCTGTCGAAAGCATTTGCTCTGTGTTGCGTCTAAATTGTGCCGATGCTAACGGAGAGTTCGCTAGGCTAACCATGCTAGACTGGATGGAAGCCATGATTTCGTGTCCCGGTGGGATGTTGGGTAGATGTAAAGTGCGAGGTACGTTGCTATAAGAACTTATCTCCTAAGGATGAACACTGGGTGACGTAGTAATAACAGGCGGAAGTTCCGTCTGGGAAGTAATGAAGCCATAATCAGGTTAAAAAGGTGTGTCGGGTAGACGAGTATCTTCAACGATCTCAACGTATCCGCCTGGGACTGAAATTAAGCCAGGTATATCCTGGTCGGACCCTTCCGTGGTGCCAATAGATCCGTCTATATCATCGTGAAAAGTGTCTGATGGACGGGAAGTGTTGGCATCCGGTAGAAGGATGACCTCTGGTCTAGCACTCTGGGTTGTACTAGGTTCAGCTGCTGTAACTGTGTCCACTGTTACAGATAAATCTGGAATGACAGTGGGTGAGGTGACAGTGGAAGTCTCAGACATGCTAGTGGTTATGGAAGCTGTAATAGATTCTGAGACTGTGCTGTGTGTGGCAGTTACGGGCGTAACTGAAGATGTTGTACGTATCGGCGGTGGGATGTTGCCTCGACCAGCACCGCGGCCAGGAGGAGTAGGAATGCGTGATGTAGGCAGACCAGAAGTCCGTGGCGGTGGTGGTGGTGGAGGGCTTAGGCCCTGTTGTCTTCGTGATTTTCGTGGTTGATCTGACATGATGACAGGAAAATGAAAATCGGGGGCAGTACCGTAAACAAATAACTCAAAAACTCTAATGCAGCCGAGTGTGCAAAAGAGGAGCTAGAAAAAGCAAGGCTCACAGGCCAAAGAGCAAGCTCTAAAATCTATACTGAGACCGGTGTCTCAATAAGCGAGCTAATCAACAAAATGGCCAGAATGCCAACAAGCAGTCCCTACAAAGAAAAAATGACCCTCTACAAAGATGAGACGCCAAGCAAACTCCTAACTAAGAGCTGGAGACCTCAACAGGTTGTATCCTTCGCAAGGTGATGAAATCCAAGTCGAACAATACAACATGAGAGACTGATATAAGAAGGATATCCCTCTACCGAAAGGGATCCTGGGTAAAAGAGCCCTAGTAGAATAGATACTAAGCTACCTCGTTCATGACACGTCGGAAAAGGTTTTGGGCACTTCAGCCTTCCGAAGAAGACAGCGATCGATGTTTCCTTAGGGCTAAGTGGAGTGCGGTATTCCACAGAGTCCGTCCGGTTCTCAATCTTGCGGCCGTTTAACCCCTGAACAGTTGGAAACAGTCAGGAGGCCCCTCCACAAACTAGCTGTGACCGTGTCAATAAGTACTAGAGGATTTTAGTTCCCTAAAGACAACGACTATGTCTCACATGAAAATGACAAGGGGGAATTATTTTGATGCCTATCCCCGGTGTCCTACCTAACTACCAAATTCTTTTGATTTCCTCAAGTGAGGTTAAAGTTGGTTTAATTAGGGTGATTAATTTTAGTGGCTTTCTTTACTCAATCGGGTAGTGGACGTGAAACTTGATGGTGTTATGACGACTCAAACCATGCAAAATGAGAATGAATCACAAACAAGCCTTTGTCTTCGATGAAATCTAGCTAAGGTAAGGATAGAGGTTCTTCGATCAAATATGCATAACAATTTTCACAAGCAATCAAAGTAAAAGATTTTTCTTTTCTTTTCGATTTATAAACAAAGCCAAACTGAAGTAAATACTCTTTTCAATGCACTGATTCTACAATGCTTCTATAATGAGAATTTCTATGGCAAAACTAATGGTTCATTTCTCTATGCAAAATACCACTAGACTTTTTCAATTTAAACAACAAAATTTGCTCTCAACCAATGATCTTTTAAATTTACTGAAAATGATAATGACAATATGACTGTAAAACTACAGTGTTCAGTAACAGAAGACAGTGGTGTTGAGTTGGTTGTGGGGAAAAAGTCAAGTCAAATGCAATAAAGTTGAAAAATGACCAATAAGTCAAAAGTGCCACTTAATTCAATCAATCAATCAAACTCACAAACTAGGTGATAAGCAGACCATACAGACTGGAAATTAACCAGGATGTTAACAGGCAACAGTAAAGACTATCTGAGGCAGGGAGAAACTCAGGAAACCAAGCAAAAATTAAAAAAAATTTACACACTTGCAGACACTACCGCGGGCTATAGCCTGACTGAAGCGCGGCACTGTGTAACTGCCGCTCTGGTATTAATGCCTAGGACGCGGTACTACCGTGCTGGAAGTGGTTATGAGGGCGCGGTACTGTGGCAAGAGGGAAAAAAGCGCAACTGGAAAAGAAAAAATAAAGTTTTCAGGGTTGTTGCTAACCCAGGGGACTCAGTAATTGAACAGGGAGATAAATACTGCGAGGAGGAGTGAATAAGGGTAAAAAAAGACCAAGATTCAAGCTGGTTTGAAATGCAATAAAAACTCACAATTCAAAGATAAATGACTGTGAATTGAACCAATCAAGCAGTAATCAAACCCAGCGGAGTCGCCATTCTTGTTATGTGGAATTCTGTCCTACGGATAAGTCAAAATTCCCTTAGGCTAAAGTAGACTCTAACTAACTCTAGGCTAAGAACAGACAAAACAAATGCTACCTTGAATCCCTAGATCTAACAAATATCTTAGGATTAAAATGCTGAAGAGAATAGAAGGAATTTAACTGACCTTATATCCAAACGCTTGCTTTTGGTATTTGCTCCAAGCTCCAAGTCCTCACAAGTAAACTTGTTAAGATGGAACCAAAACACAAGTATGCACTATTCTCTAGCAACCTGAAACATGAGTTGAGATCTAAATCTATGAAAGACACAAATCATATGATCAAAACAAGATTAACACAAATGATTTGGGAAAACAAGACAAGTTATTCCATTACAACTTGAAGATTACTTACAAAGGGTGCTTGATGTCCAAGCCAATCCTCCAACTCCAAGTGTCTTCTCCTCTAGCTATCTCCACAATGCTGCAAGACCATAAGTTTGGTGCTCTCAAGAGTCCTCCTCCCTTTTCCCAATGGCATGCCTCTCTTTTATAGTGAATGGTGAGGTTAACTAACAAGAGAGATGGGTGGATCTAAGGAGGGATAAGTGGATCAGGGTTTCTAATCGAAGGAGATGAGTTGAGATCGAATCAAGGAACCCAATCTTCCATTATCTTCGAAAATCCAAAATCCCACAAGCCAAGGGCAAAAAGCTATTAAAAGGGTACCGCGTTTTGCAAAGTCTGCAGAACGCGGCACTGCCGCGCTTTGAGGAAAAAGCAGAACGCGGTAGTGTCTAGTACCGCGTGTTGGGAAGATAGCAAGGCGCGGTAGTGTGTAAAAATAAAGTCCGAGGTGGGTCAAAAACTTGCCAGGGTGGATTCACCTTCAAGGTTGACTCATCATCTGTCTCTTCTGGATGGTTTTAAAACAGTAGGGAAAGTGTCGTCGACTTGTTTTGTGATGGGGATGCGACACTGTGAAACATTGAGGTATAACACGTATACCTCCGGCTCCACTAGATGGCGCCTCCAAAGCACCTCTCTTCCCACTTCGCTGCATCAACAATAATCCCAATGCCCGCGCTATGTCTAATTACAACATTGTAGATGACTTAGCCCAGTCTCCCGCAGCCATGTCTGCGTTAGAGGTCTTAAAAAATTGTCCTTAACAGCGCAAGACTTCGCTCTCCGCCATTGGTGCTATTGACCCAAATGATTCATGACTGATGGCCTTCTATTTGGACCAATCCGAACCACGCTTGCCTTCCACTTTAGCGTTCCAATTTTCTGTTTCCGTTCAGAATCTTGTCATCCATCGGTGCATTATCGATGAAGGTGCCTCTACATGTGTTATGTCCACATTCATTTGGCAGAAGTTGGGATCCCCTACTCTCCAGAAGTCCACCACTGCGTTGCGAGCCTACGACGGTCGTTCGGCTCAACCCCAAGGTCTCTTAGCTAATGTCCCCATCCAGTTGGCTGGGAAAATCGTGCTCATTGACATAGAGGTCATCAATGCCCAAGTTGATTATAACCTCTTACTTGGCCGCAGCTACATGTATGACATGCGGGCGGTTGCCTCATTCGTTTTTTGTACCATGATGTTCCCCCATGACGGACACATGGTCAAGGTCGATCAACTCACATATTACGATCCCAATGTCCCTGCTACACCCGAAAATGTTCTCCCCATGGTTGAACAAAATGTTGAGGTGCATCTACCTCGTTGGTTTCCTCTGTGGGACCCGGACTTTACTCAGATACACCGATGACCTCAACATTCCAATCCATTCCACCCCCGTCACTTGAGACCAAAATATCTGACCTATGTACCCTTTCCCACAATACACAAACACCCAACAATCAACCACCCTTGTTACCCAAACCACCACTGGTACCTAGTCATATTGGTGTTACACCCATCCACACAATCCCCTTCCTATTCCCTCCCTCGGGAGTAGTAAGCGCCTCGGTTATGGCTACTCTCAGCCTCCCCGGGTTAACCTTAGGATTACCCGTGTGGTATATTTCACCTCCCGTTCCCCCGCCGACACCAAATGTCATCCTACAACCGGTGCAACCCATCGCCACTATTAGTCAACCACCTCCCGGTGTCACTACCCCTTCGTCATCTACGAATCCACCCCCTCTTATCAAACACACTGGGGGCAGAGGCCCACAAACATACACTATTGTACCCCCGCCCAAAACAGTTAAAAACCCCCCCGTGTTTCGTGCTCCTCCCAAATGCTCGTTGTGTGATGAGTTATGCCATCCGACTCATCAATGTCCACAATTACCTGCATTACAGGAACACATGCAAATGCTTGACGACGACCCCAACATCCTAGTTGTCCAAATCGACCCTACCTGTAAGCCTCATGATAAATCACTACTTACCAACCACCCTTGTGCAATATGCGGCATTTACGGCCATTACTCCCATCACTGTGCTGATCTCCCAGATTACAGAGCAGCTCTCTACGAGATGAATAATTTGGACCTCGACATGGTGCCCCCCATAATTGAGGAGATGCACCCCCCAGTATCACCCTCATCCGGTGAGATTAATACCATCTATATGATCTCTTCCACTACCACTCCCTCATCAACCGATTTGACAACTCAAAGTTTCCGCAATGATGAGGAGATTCTAGAGGCTCTCACTGCCCCGGATTACCCCTGGGAAGACATGCACCATCGTTCCTACTTCCTCCCAAAAGAGTCCTCCTCCACCACAGCCACCCAATTTGCGGTTGAGTCCAAAGATTTCCTCCCCACCAAAGTCGACTGGTTTAAGGATCCCATTCCCGCACCTGATGCCTTTGAGGAAGGTAATATGGCCAGCATCTCATCCGTCATCCACATCGATATCTCTAACCCACCTGGTGCTCTTGAAATCATTACATTAGGCACCTCTTGCAGTGAGTATGAGATCGGAGAGTACAAAAAAAATTTCCAAGAGTTCCATGATATCTTTTCCTGGTCCTATACCAAAATGCCTAGTCTTGACCCTGCTATTATAGAACACCACATTGACACATGGCCAGACGTACCCCCCATTCGCCAGAAACAGCGCCCCATTCATCCCTCAAAGATCCCTGCCGTTAAAGCAGAGATTGAGAAACTTCGCAAAGCAGGATTCATTTATCCTATTGCATATACCACTTGGGTTTCTAACCCCGTCCCTGTTAACAAGAAACAAGGCACCATCAGAGTATGTGCTGACTTCCGTGATTTAAACCGAGCTTGTCCCAAAGACAACTTCCCCATGCCATTTATTGACCAACTCATCGATGCGTGTTCGGGGCATGAAGTCCTCTCTTTCATGGATGGTTTTTCCGGATACAACCAGATTCAGATCCGCAAGGAGGATTAGTAAAAGACTGCCTTTACCACCCCCTGGGGCACCTTTTCCTATCGCGTCATGCCTTTCGGCCTCAAAAATGATGGTGCCACCTTCCAGTGGGCCATGAATTACTGTTTTCATGACTTGGTTCATATCCTATTAGTCTATCTCGACGACCTTACAGCTCGTTCCCGGAAACAATCAAACCACCTTAATAACCTCCGGCAAATCTTTCTGCGTTGTCGCAAATATCAAATCCGCTTGAACCCACACAACTGTGTCTTTTGCGTTCTGCCAAGCCGGTTGTTGGGTTTCATTGTTTCCCAGAAAGGAATCACTATTGATCCCCTGAAAGTCCAAGCCATCATAGACCTTCCCACTCCTCGCACGCTCCGGCAGCTCCAGAGTCTGCAGGGGAGATCTAATTTCCTCCATCGCTTCGCTCTTGATTATGCCACCATCGTTCATGGTTTCTTACGCCTGCTTCGTACCCACATACCATTTGTTTGGGATGACCAGGCAGAAGCTGCATTCGAAGCCCTTAAGAAAGCTCTCACACAAGCCCCTTTGATCTCCCCTCCGGATTTCTCTCAGGACTTCATCCTTTACGTCTCGGCATCCGATCATGCCGTGTCTGGAGTCCTTGTTCAAGAAGATGTTGCTCACCAGAAGCATGTCATTTATTATGTTAGCCTGACCCTGTCTGGACCACCCCTACGTTACCCGTATGAGGAAAGACTATCCCTTGCTGTGGTCTTTTCCGTCCAAAAATTGCGACATTACATTTTACTCAGTCAGACCACAGTTGTCACCGACTCCAACCCCATGGTCTATCTCTTGAACCAGCGCCTCCTGCAAGGTCGTGTTGCTAAATGGGTAATTATCCTCCAAGAATATGACCTCACTTTCACAACCCCTAAGAGCACTAAAGCCCTCGCACTTTCCTATTTCATCACCGATCTCCCATCCCTTTTGTCGTCCCCACAAATCTCCGACGATTTACCCGACAATCACTTGTTCATCATCTTGTCTGATGACCCATGGTACGGTGATTTTTTGTTATACCTTCGCACACAGAAGTTTCGACCCAACATAAATCGTGATGGACATCGTCATATCCGTCACGAGGCCTCTTGATATCTCCTCTTGGGCGATGTCTTTTACCGGCGAGGGGTTAACACGATTCTCCATCGTTGTCTTACACATGAGGAAGCCGAACAAGTTCTCAATGACTGTCATAGAGGTGCCTACGACGGACATTTCTCTGGAATGGCCACCGCCCAAAAGGTCATCCACGCCGGATACTTCTGTCCCACACTCTTTACCGACTGCATCACAGCAGTCAAACATTTCCATAATTGCCAACTTTTTTCCCCTAAGGCTCGAACACCACCCTCTCCATTACACCCAGTCATCACTATTGGTCCCTTTTGTAAATGGGCCATCGAATTCATGGAATGTAAACCCTCATCCGCCAACGACCATAAGTACATCATTGTCGTCGTCGACTACTTCACCAAATGCACTGAAGCCATGCCCACCTTCAATTGTAAAGCTGACCTTGCTGCCCGTTTCTTTTTTAGCCATGTTATCACTCAATTCGGGGTCCCCAAACAGTTGGTCTCAGACCATGGTTCACACTTCGAAGATTCCATTTGGCGCGAGTTATCCACCCTACTGAAGTTCGAACATCAGTATTCCTTTGCTTACTACCCCCAAGGGAACGGCCAAGTAGAGGCCATTACCAAAATTTTAAAAACCATTCTCCAACATACTATTGACCGGCATAAGACCAATTGGCATCACATGTTGTTCCTTGCATTATGGGCTTACCGTACATCAACTAAGACAGCCACCGATTTTACCCCGTTTCATTTAGTTCACGGTGTAGAGTCTGTCCTCCCCATCGAGTGTCAGATACCTGCCTTACACATCATCGTCGAGCTTCTCCCAGACACCTCCCCACTCGAGCAATGTCTGCTATCACTAGAACAAGCTGATGAAGACCGTCGTGCCACCCTCTAGACCATTGAAGCTGCCAAGAACTGCTCCAAAGCTGGTTACGACAAACATGTCCACCCTCGAACTTTCCGTGAAGGGGACCTCGTCCTCGCTTATGACCAAGCCCACGACAAGACTGGTAAAGGAAAGTTTGAATCCATGTGGCAAGGCCCTTACATCATGCAGACCTGGCTTGGAAATGGGGCATACATTTTAAATGACTCAGAAGGTCACCCTTTGCGCAACCCCCGTAATGGGTTGTATCTTAAACGCTTTTATCCTTAAACAAACCTGCGCCCCATTGGTCCGTATTGTACAGTTTGCTCTCTTTTTTTTTCACCTTTTTTACCGCAACCTTACATTCATCATTTTTGCATGATCACAGATGGACCATCTTCCACCTCATTACATTGGCTTCGCTGATGGAGCAAGCCGCTGGTCTCCAAACCTAGCTTCTGCAGCATGGGTTTTATATTCCCCTTCACATGAGTTGATTCACCTTGACGGAATATGTATAGGCGCTGCTACCAATAACCAGGCGGAGTATGATGCTGTGACCGGTCTCCTGACTGCTGCCCTTCACATGGGCATATGTCACCTTCATGTGTTCCTTGACTCCCAGCTACTTGTCTCCCAGTTCAACAACTACTACCAGGTGCGTGATCCCTGCCTCTTTGGAAAATTCCTGCGCACAAAACAACTCAACCGACAATTTGAATCCATAACATTCACCCATAGTGTCGCAGATCAAATGGCTAACAACATCCTAGATTGGCATATCAATCACACCATGTAAAACATCCATCATGCATCATCATCCCATATCATCTCATCAAAAATATATAAAAACCCAAAAAGATTGCATTTACAACAAGGGGCATCCACGTGCCTATCATCACATAAATATTTGCATCCATGTGCAAATAACATAAACACATTACTATACAGGCGCATCCACGTGCCTATCCTACATACATAATTTTCCATCCATGTGCAATACATAACATAAAATACACAGGGGGCATCCATGTGCCCATCATCCTACACTACTTGCATCCACGTGCAGTACAAACATATAACAAACCATAAGCGCATCCACATGCATACACTAAATCATCATCGCAAAAAGGTGCATCCATGTGCATATATATATATCAAAAAATAAACGTCAATGTGCTACACATGTCCTGAGTACCCCCGTACTCAGCTATACAAAAAATATCTATACATCGACAAGCCTCATAGAATACATGTCGTAGCTACAAAATCGGAGGGGAGTCCTCTGTACTCCCTACTGAGAGTCATACCCTCCATCATTTCCTGCATCATCTGCCTCTGAGTCCTCACCCTGCTCCTCCTCCGGCAGCTCCTCATCCCCTGCAAGCTCCTGTGCCCAGTCCCTATCCGCCAAAATGGCCACCCGGATCGCGATCAATCGGAACTCCCGTGGCGCCCTCAGACAGTCCTGGATCACCTCCGGATCCACATCCCACCACCCATCATCAGTCACTCCAACCAGCAAATGATCAAGAAGCATCCGTACAGAATCCAGAGTCCCCTTAGCGACCCGTCGACGCACCTCCCCTCGGCCCGGCAGGGCTGGTATCGCCACATGCACCCTGCAAGCTACATGTCCTGGTGGTGGTCTCGGGCCAACATCTGTAGATCATACATCAGTCAGTAACAACATATCAATATCTCAAAACCTGACACCAACAAACAATCAATCAAATCAATACATACCATCTGGTCCCCATGCCTGCCCTGGAGGCCGTGGTGCCTCCGGATCTCCTGTGTAGTCCATCTCTCTGTATGGATAATCATCCAGCGTCAGTGGCATCTACAACCACTATAGGTAGAGCTCCTGGGTGAAGTACCTTCCAACCTCACCGCCACCCCGTCGGTGCATCATCTCTCCCCACTGCACCATGCGCAGCTCCATAGGCACTGCTACCCTGATCGGCACCCACGGCCGCAGTGTAGGTACCCTCTCCATGAAGAAGGCACAAATAAATGATCCATAACAGAATCGCTTGCCAGATTCCTTCACCAAGGTCGCTGCCATTGAACACAAGTGAGGAACATATGGCCCCAAGCATAGTATACACCATCCAGCACCTGCTCCACCAGCTGCATCTGGCCCCCTGACAGCTTCTCAGGCGACTGGGACACCAAAACCTGAAACACGCATGCCGCGATCGCCCGTACTGATGGCTCCCGCAGGTCCACAACTCGGAGTGCATTCCTTTGCACCCTAGCCTCCGGACCATAGTTTCGCTCCAACATATCCTCGATATCCACGTCAGTGGATACTCGTGGCTGTGTATCAGCCACCCTCCCCAGACAGGGCAACCCCGTTAAGAAATATACATCTGCGAGGGTGAGATCCACCCTCTCTCCCTACACCCTGAACGCATGTATGTCAGGCTCCCAAAAGCTCACTAATATGTTCAGCAGTAGCGCTGCTGAACACATCATAGGCACCTGTGCGAACTTCATTATCCCGCACAACCCCAACATAGACTGCACATGCCGATCCCTTGGGATGACATCCACTATGTCATCCGATACCTCCCGCTCTCGCCACAGCACTGACGACATCCTGTCAATCACACAATGCACACTCATCAGACTCATGTCAAAGAAATAACCCTTCCCCCCCTGGGAAAACCCTAAAGCTCGATCCCAATCACAGCTTTAGGGCCCCTTGCCACGGTCTCAGACCACGGCTATCAGGGCTACAGTCACGGTCTAGGACCACGCCTGTAAGAGCCAAACTCGCGATCCCAAACCACGAGTCTAGCCTTGGAACTTGCGGTACAGGACCATGTATTTCGACCCAGAACTCGTGGTCCCCGTCCGCATGATTAGACCTGGCACCCGTAGTTCCACCCTACAAATCCGCGGTCCACACCACGTGGACCGTACAAAAAACTCCCTGGGACCCACTACCCCCCCGAACCTAATGACAAATGCAGGTATGAGTTTATCGGAATACCTGTAACTCCCGGATCAGAAAACGGCCGGTCGGATCATCCAGAAACACCAACTCAGCTCTGGTCCACTCTGATCTCTAGTCAAAGTCAACAAGTCCAAATGACACTTGTCATGTTGGACCCACTTACTATTTATAGTCCGTTGACTTTATCTTGTTTTGGCCATTATGAACCCATACGGAGTCCATTTTTCGAACCGTTTCCACCACTGGAATCAACACGACGAGACCGTCATGATGGTCGACTCATTTTCTTATTTTTTCTGCATCGTTTTTTGAGCATTTTTCTAGATGCCACTAGTTGCCTTGGTTTGCGTGCCACTTCGAATGTTCTCTGTTTTTGATATACTTTATATCATCAGATTCATTTTTTCGATCCCGTGATGATGCTTGAGATCATTTCTCACTCTCAGCCCCATATTTTTGGAGTATTTTTTCCCAAAACACCCCCCGTCGCCTCGGTTTACAGGCCACATCGGCTGTTATCCATTTTTGACACTTTTTATATCGCCGGATCAAGTTTTCCGAGCTCATGATGATGATTGAGATCATTTCTCTCTCTAACAAAGTACAATTTCAACATTGTGTCTCGACACCTTACTGCCTCGATTTGCGTGGCACATTGGCCGCCATCGGATTGTTCCACTTTTTAACATGAGCCATTCACTCCTTTCATACTGCAATTATTTCGTTATTTTGCCACCATTCATTATCCCGCAAGGAGGCCCACCAGTGTTCCCCCCTACCCTCGTTCTTGGTCATCATCAATGTTCCTTGATTGAGCACTTCCTCCTTGCCTAACCATTCCTTTTGTTCGGTATAATTTTATCCCTTTTTCGGGCTGGACAAGTCCTGTACGAAAAAAGCACTTAGGGAGTTTCTGTTAAGCTCTTTTCTGACTCCTAAAACAATGAAAAGATCGCCGAGCAATCTTGCTTCCTTTCATGCCTATTAAAGTACCTGAAACGGCGTCTATCTAGTATAAGTTTAACCCTTTTCGAGACCTGGTAGACTAATTACGAAAAAGGAATACTCTAGTCACACCGGCTAGAAGAGTTCATCATTGCATCCTTTTATGCTTCTTCGAGCCTTGGAGACTAACACACGAAAAAGAAACCCCCTGGAGTCTTCTATCACTTTCAGACTCTCTGAAATTGAAAGCAACCACGAGCATGAACTGTCCTGGGCTCATACAAATCCACACGATAGTACCATTCCATTCTTTCAGGGTCTTCTTATCGCTTTCAGACTCCTTAAAATTGAAAGCAACCACGAGCATGAACTGTCCTGGGCTCGTATAAATCCACACGACAGTACCATTTTGAACACACTTCTTCTAGTTCCTTAAGCCATGAAGAAGTTCCCCCCGTGCCTCTTGGCACTGTGATCGATCATCTCGGCAGCACCCCCAATAAGGTCGCCTTTGTTTAGAGTTTTCTGCAGTCTCCTGCCATTTTACCCCAACTTGAGTATTACTCATCCCAGTCACTATCCTTGATCCATTACAGCTATGATCCCTTTCCCACCAGTCAGTTTTATATGCTGCCCAATCATCCCCGTCATCATACTCTGAACAAAGGAAGTTTGAGTCCACCCACTCTACTTGCCCAGTTATCCCCCACCCTCACAGTATGTCAGTCCTACCATCAGTACTCTCACACTTCGGTTCTCCACCTCATGCTCCTATCAAGGAAACATCATTGCCTTGCTAGTTGCAGGTCTCCCTCTATCGACGATAGCCCCTCTATTCCATAGGATAGACCCAGATGTCCCTGCACCTTGGACTCATCACCATCTGTGGTAAGTTCCTACGGACCATTTTGAGAGGAGTCATTAGTGCCTCTCTGAGTGGTTGTTTCTCACATGCTCGACTTCAACACCTTGATTGCATCGTTGAGAATCGCACAGGGTATATATCCCTTCAGTTATTGGTCGAAGACCCTGGATTTCCCCCGACTCTAGTACATTGGTGAGTCACTTCGAAACTTCAGTTATATGTTCCCGTGGATGTCCAAGTTGCGTAGGCGATTGTATTCAGAAGCCATCCAGTTATATGCTTCCTTGAGTACCCAGTTCAGTTCCAATTCAGTGTACCATTGAGGGTATGACTCCCCGTCACTATGATCCAGCAGCTCATCAGTTCCTCTGGTACCCCACTCAGCAGCACTGTTGTTATTCCAGTGTATCAGTTCTTCAGCTCAAACATGGTCATCCCAGCAATATGTCCCAGATTTGTGTCCCCTTTGGACTCTCATGATGTACACAATGGTTCTCTATGTATCTTACAGGTCCCCCTTTTTGGGCCTCATTGTTGTGTTTTATATATCTTCATACGAGCATGGGAATGCCCGCCTCGTCCATATATTGAGATTCTTCCTCCTTTGAGGCCATGCATATTTCAGGTCCCCATTTATTGGACCCCCTTGTTATTATTCTATATCTTGATACGACCATGGGAATGCCCGCCTCGTCCATATGTTTAGATTATTCCTCATTCATTATTGAGGTCGTCTACTTTCAGTTTTTGCAGTTTGTTCGAGACCGTTGTTCCGGGCTCTAGTTCGTTTCTTCTCCTCTCCACATCCCAGGAAAACCATAAAAGACTTATGATGTCTATCGGACATACGATGAGATCCTACCCTCACACATCAGGGAGCAATCTTTTAACACCCAAAAAGTGCTCACTACCTCATCTACCCCATTACATGACTCATTTGTCCATATTTCCTACCATATTTGCCTCCAAAACCTTAAAATACCATTAAAAAGCCTCCAAAAGGCCAACACACCATTAAAAAAGCCTCCAAAAGGCCAAAAAAACCATTAAAAAAGCCTCCAAAAGGCCAAAAAACCACTTTTCCCCCCAAAATAATCTAAAATTCCTCCAAAATAGCAAAACCCCTCTAAAAAGGGAATAAAAAATACAAAAAAGAGGAAAAAGAGGGAAAAAAGGAAGCAAAAACCCTATACAGCTGACCTAAACCATATGGTGCCCAAAACCATGGGCCAGCACTCCACCACTAAAAAACCTATAAATAGGTGATGGAGGCCCCTCATTTCACATTCACAGTCATCCATATCCTTACTCTGCCAAAATCACTCCTGAAACCCTAGCTCACCCTTGAGCTTCTTTCACATTTGAGTGCCCTTTGGCCCATTTCCAAAACCCTTTGGAGAAGGAGAAAGGAACAACACTGGAGGTTGGAAGCAACCCTCTTGGACTGCTGCAAAGGCTTCATCAACCTCTACATCTGAGGTATATTCAATACAAAAATCAATTTTTATAATCTTGTCATTTCTTTTTATGCACATGCTTAGAATAGTTTACTGTTTTATTTACTGCTTTTATTTACTATTTTCTGAACTGCTACTAAGGAGGCCCTTCTCCTTAGTAGGTGCTCATTTGCACAAGCTAGGGTGAAAACCCTAGCTACAGAATGACTGAGAAAAAGAGGAAGATTCTTGCTATGAAAGAAACTCCTTACACTCTGATCAATGGATTCATCTATAAAATTGGCTTGGATGATATATTATGTCGATGTGCACTTGAGCATGAACGACAGAATATACTTTCAGAAGCTAATTTTGGACCGACCGGAGGACACTATCATGCAGACATAACAATGAGGGAAATTCTACAAGCTGGACTTTGGTGGCATTTAGTTCATAAAGACTGTCGAGAGTTTGTATGTAAGTGTGATAGATGTTAGCATGTGGGCTGACCGCTGCCAAGAACAGAAATGCCATTGGTTTCGATTAATCCTAGTCGGACATTTGAAATTTGGGCGATCGATTTTATTGGACCATTTCCAGTAATTGGCAGGAAAACAAGTGCATGATATCTTATCGCCATGGTAGAATATGTCACCAATTGGGAAGAAGCAGATTTAGTCGAAACATGTTCAAGTGAAGTTGCTGCCAAGTTTATCTATGAAAATATCATAACACGTTTTAGTGCCTGTTAACATTGATAAGCGACCAAGGTATGCATTTTGTGTGCAAAACCATTGAAGCATTGACTAAGGAATTTGTAGTTGATCATAGAATAAGCACATCTTATCATCCTCAATCTAATGGCATTGTGGAAACATTTAATAAAACACTAACAAGAGGACTGACAAAAATATGAAACACAGAGAAGGACGGCTGGGATGATAAAGTACCTATTGTTCTCTGGGCATATAGAATAGCATACAAAAGAACGACAGGACGAAGACCCTTTTCACTTGTCTATGGACAAGAAGAAGTCGTCCCATTGCATTTTCGACGACAAGCACCAACTATTGTAGCAGTCTTACACATTGATGTCGAAGATGCTCGAAAAGAAAAGTTATTACAACTATCGAAGCTAGATGAAAGCCGACAGATGGCAATAGAACATCAACAAGTCGAAAAAATACAACAGAAAGCTTGGCACGATAGAAACATCAAACAAAAAAACCTATCAGTTGGGGACTTGGAACTACTTTATAATAGCTATGTTAAAGGGAAACCAAAGAAGCTACATACAGAGTGGATGGGACCCTACATTATCGAAACAATAAATCCTAACGGTTCAGTCCGACTGAAAACATTACAAGGAAGTGTTTTTAAGAAAGATGTAAATGGCGCCCGCCTGAAAAGGTACAAATCATTAAAATTCAAAAAAAAAAAACAGTTAGAAATAACTGAATGAGAGAAAGTACTATAAGCAATCAAGCAAACAACAAGGCTTGACAAAAGCAGAATGACGAGAGATTGGTAGAATAAGGATGGAAAAAGAAAAGAAAAAATCTTGGTGCATAGTCATTGGTAGTATAGACATCGACAAGAACGTCGACGAGTTGTTGAGGAAATGCAAACACGACAGAAATAATGGAGCACCGACCGACAAAACCCATCTAGAGAAGCCCGCCGACATGACACAGCAAGAGAGGTGTTGTGACATCATGATGGAAAATAAGTAAAGGATAGAAGTAGTCACGATGTCAGAAGTAATGCACCTGATAGGGTGTCGATAGCCTGTCAGCTCAATTTAATAACTCCATCAAATCAACCATCAATACAAGCCTCTACATCTCGTTCACGTGTGCCGAGTAGCTCCACCATAAATCCTGAGCTTGAGGATTCTTGGGCACTCTTTTGTCGAGAACTTGAACTTCAAGATACAGAGATCCCTGACCCCGTTGAAGCAAATTTCGCATTCTTGAACCATGAATCCACCATGGCTCCAAGGAAAACCCTAATGACAACCAGGGCTGTCGCAATGACGGTCAGAGAGCTAGAAAAAGAGCAATCACCATTGGAAACAAGATTACAGATGATTCGGAATGCGAAGGCACTAGAAACCAGTTGGAAGAGAGCTTGGAAATATATTGAAGATGTAAAATTAGTCACAGTAGATCTATTGAACAAGCAAATCAATCACAATGATGTAAAACAAATTGGAGTAAAAACTGTGCAAGAGAGATGCATTAGCGCTCTATAACTCAGAATAGTGAGAATACAATACAATACTGTAACAATGAATGAACAATTCAAATTAACCAAGGAGGTCATTCGAATCTACTACATGGAATAGATTGGCTCCAACTAGGTGTCTCATCATCAGAATAGTGGAGTCATCAATGCACAAGTAACGGTCAACTAGGTGTCAAACCGAGTCTAACTGAGTGTGGTAGGTGGAACTGGCACATGTAGGAACTAACTGAGTGAAGGAGGCTCAATGGAGGGTGCATGAGGAGATAACTGGAGTCAGAATAGGCAGTCTATTCTCACTAGAGGTACACTGGAGTGATACAATCAGTTGAGAGTCATTCTAGCCTCAAATCAAGGAAATAACTCAACTAACTGAAGTGAACTGGAGTGGTAGGTGAGAAAAGGTTCCCTTCTCAAGTGGTAGGTGAGAAGAGGGCGCTTCCCTGGCTAGGACAGCTAAAAATGAATGGAAATAAGCTCTCAGGTGCTGGAATACTGGGGACTAGGTGTTGGGGGCATCAAACTGGTGACTGGGATGCATGCGGGTGCATGCATGCAAACTACATAACTGGATGATGATATATCCTAACACCCCCCCTCAAGCTATACTATGATGTAAAAAATAATAACTGAATAGGGCCCTCGTTACTGAGACCAAAGGTCACCCCAATACAATAATAAAAAAATGCTAGAAATAAATCTAAGTGAGGGAAGAAGGGAAAACCCAATGGGAAGAAAGCACCCCCCTCAAACTGAACATAGAAGGATATAATATGTCTCCACCATGATGGAACTCACCCCCAATAGTTAACGGAGGTAAGAGAACTTTTTCTCAGTGAAGCTCTTGGTGAAGATGTCTGCAATTTTCTCATCGGTAGGGCAATATTGCAGAACAATGGTGTGATCATGCACAAGCTCTCGGATGTAGTGCATGTGAATCTCAATGTGCTTGGTTCTCTTCCACTGTACTAGATCTATGGAGATATTTATATCACTTTGATTGTCACAAAAGATGACAGTCGAAGTAGTTCTACCAAAATCAAACTCGGAAAGAATACCCTACAACCAAACTGCCTGAATGCAAGCATTGATTGTCCCTCGATACTCTGCCTCTGCTGAAGAAAGTGCAATGGATTCCTGCTTTTTGCTTGACCATCAAATAGGGCCATGGCCAATCATGAAAACATATCTGGAATTGGACTTCTGATCAATGCTAGCACCCGCCCAATCTGAATCAATGAAACCAATGAAATCTAGCTCAAAATCTGCAGCATAGTGTATGCCAAAATGTCTCGTACCTTGCACATATTGCAAGATCCTTTTGACTTGCCACCAATGAAGCTCATGGGGCTTCTGCATATACCTTGATACAGCACTCATGGAATAAGAAATATAATGCCTTTAATGTGTCAAGTATAGTAGTGAACCAATCAACTTTCGATACATAGTGCAATCTGCAAGCGGTGTAGAATTTCCCTCTTCAAGATTGATTCCTGAGAGGAATGGGAACATAGATGCCTTACATTCTTCCATATTAAATTTGAATAATAGGTCTGAAGCATAATTTTTCTGATATAATTTGATCCCATCAAAATTTTGAGCTATCTCCAAGCCCAAAAATTGCTTTAGCAAGCCCAAATCGCTCATGTCAAAAGCTAGATTTAAGGTAGTTTTTAGCTTGTTGATTGTAAGGAGAGTGCTACCAATAATGAGAAGATCATCAACATAAAGAAAAATAATCATAAAATTACCTTTAACTTGCTATAGATACACATTCAGATCAGATTTTCATCTTTTGACATTTTGAGCAAGAAGGAAGGAGTCCATCTTTGCATACCAAGCTCTTGGAGCCTGTTTTAATCCATACAAAGATTTCTTCAATCTGCAAACTAATGATGGATGTGATATGTATCCTTCTAGATGCTTCATATATATTTATTCATTTATATCTCCATGTATAAAATCACTCTTCACATCCATATGGTGGACTTCCCAGTGCTTGGATGCGGAAATAACCAAAACTAGGCAGATGGAATCCATCTTTGCAACCGGTGCAAAAGTCTCAGTGTAGTCTACTCATTGGACTTGGGAGAAACCTTTTACCACCAGTCTAGCTTTGTATTTTCCGATAGATACATCAGCAGCAACGTTCGTGCGGTAGACCCATTTACATTGGAATAATTCTCTTCCAGGTGGAAGAGAAACTAGCTCCTATGTAGCATTCTTTTGAAGAGAACTGTACTCTTCATCCATGGTGATTTTCCATCTCAGATATCAATAGGAATGATAATATCATTTAGTATTTGAAACTATCATCAAAAATAATTTCTCAGATAGAAAAGGATCAGAGAAAGAAAGAGCCATACCTTCTCTTTGAAAGTCTGCTCGAGTCCTCCTTGGATCAGCACGATTTTCAATGTTTGGACCAGCAGAATCGAGTGTATTTTGCACCCACTTTGGCAAGTGTGGAGGCACAACTAGATCAGATTCTAAAACTGATATATCATGTTCATCAAAGTCTAATAAAATATCATAAATATCAGAACCAATACTTCATCATCTTCTTCAAATTCTTCTTCTGGTGGAGGCGGTGAATCGACAGTTTCTTCCTCGACTAGCTCTAGATTTTGAAGCGGTTCTTCAAACATGACACTTCGCTCAATGAATATCTTTTTGGATCTGATATCCATGAGTTTGTATCCCTTTTATTCTTCAGCATATCCCAATAGGATGCATTCAACACTTTTCGGATCCAAATATCTTCTATTTTTCGATGGAATTCTAGCCCAAGCGGTTGAGCCAAAAACCATGAAATTGGACACATCAGGTTTGTGACCTATGTAAGCTTCGAAAGGTGTAACATCAGTCAAAGATGAATGTGGAACCCTGTTTTAAATGTATGCAACAACATTCATGGCCTTGGCCCAAAGGTTTTCATCCAAACCTTTTGATTCAATCATACAGGTTGCCATCTCTTTCAGTGATCTGTTCTTCCTTTCCGCTACACCGTTCATCTGAGGTGTGTACGGAACTGTGTGATAGATCTGAATGCTGCTTTCAGCACAAAGTTGCAGCAACTCTGATTTGAGATATTCACCTCCATTATCATATCTAAGAGCTTTGATCTTCCTTTCAGTAGCAGTCTCAACAGAAGCTTTAAAAAACTTGAATTTTTCTAGTACTTCCAACTTGTTTTTGAGGAAGAAAACCCATGTAAATCTGGAGAAGTCATCGATGAATGTCAGAACATTCCTTGATCCATTCATGGATGTATGTGGCAGAAGACCGCTGATATCAGAATGTATCAGCCCCAAAATAGTAGAATCTTTTCTAGCTTTGCCTCGGTCAAATTTGTGCTCGGGGTGCTTCCCAATGATGCAACCTTTGCATATTCCCTTCGAGGATTTGATCATCGGAGCGCCATCAACCATGGAATTTTTCTATAGAAGTTGTAAATATTTATAATTTAGGTGTCCAAAACTCTCATGCCAAATCCTACTGACCTCATTTCCATGTGTGAGAAGAGTAGTGGGCTTGTGTTGTGGCAAAAAGTGAGAAAACTCATAAGCTTTTGCGGTGTGATTTGCTTTTCCAACCGCAATAAGTTTTCCACTTTGAATATCAGAAATTTCAAATTTGTTAGGGCAGAATACAACTTTATTTGGTGTACCAGTGTGATTCATCAAATAAATGGAAAGAATATTCGAAGCTAAGGAAAGAACATAGAGAACATTGTGAAAACTGCCATTCTCTAAATGAATAGTACCTTTGCCCTTTGATGAAATCTGAGAGTCATCCCCCATGTGGATGGGAATGGTGCTTGATAGATCATAATCTGATAGAGAATCTTTATTTGTAGCCATGTGGTTCGAACCTCCAAAATCAATGAGAAGAGTGGAGGAATTCGAAACTGTTGCCATGAGTGCATGACCTCTTTCAGGATGATCATTTTTATCCTTCTTCCTTGCACTGTCAGGAAGGGTTATGTTGTTTTTATCCAAGAGAAGTGCCATTTGATCTATTGTCTTCTTCATGCATGAGCTTTCAGGATGATAGCCTTTGCTGCAATAAGAACATTTTGACTTCTCTTTGGTCTCTTTTCCTTTTTGCTTGTTTCTTGAACCGGATGGCTCATATGCTTGCTTGTTTTTCTCTATTTGCTTGGATGAATCAAACTTTGGCTTCTCTTTATTTTTCTTCCCTTTTCCATTCATAGCTTTGGATCCTACAGTAAACAATTCTTGGTCTCTGGAGCATATGGTCCCCATTTGAATGAGTTTATCATGCTCCTTCGTCATGGATTCAATGAAGGCACTTCAGGTAGGCATTTTCCAATTCGGAATTGTGAGCTTTCCAGAATTGAATGTAGAGACAAATACAGAATAATATTTTCCAAGCTTTGAAAGAATAGAAAGAATCAATTGTTTATCATCGTTTACAACTCCACTTTGCTTAAATAGCAATACCAAGTGCTTAAATTTGGTCAAGAAATCATTGATGGTATCGAAATTCTCAAGATTCAAGGCAATCAATTCATTTTCCAATTGAAAAGACCGCATGTCATCTTGCTTCCCAAAAATATTTTCAAGTTGCTCCCATACTTCCTTTGGAGTAGTCAATCCACTGAGGTGAAAGTGAATATCCTTGGAAATATTGAGGCAAAGAAGACCATATGCTTCATCCAATTTGTTGAAGTGCTTGGATTTCTCAATGAGTGTATTTGGCTCAACTTCGATGCCCATGGTGACTCTGTAGTACCCTTTTGAGTGCAACATAATCTCCATGTCATTATTCCATTCAAAATAATTGAAGGGAGTGAGGAGCTTTGAAGAAGAAGAATCCATCTCAATGAAAATGAGTGCTAATAGATGAGTTATAAGCCTACAAATCACAAGAAAACAAGAACAATAAGGTCGAACAATCCACCCGTTTTAGAGTGGCATCACACCCGGCATAGGAGATCAAGAAAGCTTGAATATCCAATGATCTATATCAAGGAATTCTATGGAAAACGCACATCTTTTGGAGTTGATTGGAGAGAAATTTCAGCCTTGCATGCACATGGACAAATGCACATGATATTTTGCATGTCGTTGTGTAGTATTTTGAGCAAATTCACTCAATTCTTCATGTAGAACACCTACAGAAGAGAAATCCTGTCCCTTCCATGGGTCTGATACCATGTAAAATTAGTCATAGCAGATCTATTGAACAAGTAAATCAATCACAATGGTGTAAAACAAATTGGAGTAAAAACTATGCAAGAGAGATGTATCAGTGCTCTATAACTCAGAATAGTGAGAATACAATACAATACTATAACAATGAATGAGAAATTCGAATTAACCAAGGAGGTCATTCAAATCTACTACATGGAATAACTTGGCTCCAACTAGGAGTCTCATCATCAGATTAGTGGAGTCATCAATGCACAAGTAATGGTCAACCAGGTGTCAAACTGAGTCTAACTGAGTGTGGTAGGTGTAACTGGAACATGTAGGCACTAACTGAATGAAGGAGGCTTAGTGGAGGGCGCATGAGGAGCTACCTAAGGTCAAAATAGGAAGTCTAGTCTCACTGGAGGTCCATCAGAGTGATACAATGAGTTGAGATTCAGTCTAGCCTCAAATCAAGGAAAGAACTCAACTAACTGAAGTGAACTGGAGTGGTAGGTGAGAAAAGGCGCCCTTCTCAAGTGGTAGGTGAGAAGTGAGCGCCTCCCTGGCTAGGAGGGCTAAAACTGAATGGAAATAAGCTCCTGGGTGCTGGCAGACTGGAGACTAGGTCTTGGAGGCATCAAACTGGTGACTGGGATGCATGCGGGTGCATGCAAATGCATGCATGCATGCAAAGTACATAACTGAATGATGAGATATCCTAACAGAAGATTGGGGGAAGGAATAAAACGGCTGCTGGAGGGAGGAAGCATAGCGGTTGCAGACTGCCACAATCCTACATTATATGAAGGCACCAATTGTAGAAAGTTTCGGAGGGCTCAAAGAATTCATTGCACGGTTCATTGTTAGCAGGTATCACAATGGAAACTTATACTTTGATGTTCCAGTTGAAATTGATGGGGAACTTATCCACAAAATTAATGGTTTGTCACATAAGCGAGATGTTGTACCGACAAGTTCAGGTGTGGACTTGGTCGATGAATTTGTAACTACCGTTGCTGGAAAGAACTCACGAGGCGCAGCTGTGAGACAGATCATATATGGAAATTACAAAACTACTGCTAAGATTGTGTCGCATGCATTATCACGAACAGGAAGAGGATCAGACTTGAAAACGCATGTGTTGGAAGCTGTTTAAAATATGGCGATGCGCGGTAAAGTTTACAAGTGGGAAGACTTCTTGGCCGACATAATCAAACACACATGTTATAAGTACCAAGAGGAAGGGACCAGTATCCGATATCCATCTGTAATCATATGGATTTCCATGACCCACATCCGGCCGTGAGGAAATAAGGATTTTGCTCAAGAGCGAAATGTCCTTATGGAGAATTTCCGATGCTTCTCAGCAGGAACAAACCGACATGGACCATCGACAATTAAAATTTGGATGGAAGCATGGTTTCTAGATTTTAAAACAAAGGAGACAAGATGGAGAGTACCTCAGAACATTCGACGGAGTCTACCTTTGACAACACATATCCAACTTTCTTTGGATGACACACCGGTCTGGTATATGCAAGGACCAGTAGGTAAGGCAAAGCGCCTCGACTACTATCCATCAGTAAATGAAATTTTCATGGAGTTAAGTCAACAATCAAATGAAGTATTGGCCATTCCGCCCCAAGCAAGAAAATTCAACTCCACTTGTGTCGAGCCGTTGATAGACGCAGAACAGGAAGAAGCATATGAAAGTTGGTTATATATGAACACTTTCATTTATTATCCTGAACCGGTACCTAATCCCAATGTACTGGCACTTACACTTACTCCACATGAAGATTCAACAGAAGCAGTAGAGCAGTCAAACAACACTACAAAGTCCGACAATCCAGAGCATCTCTTGAGGGATGAAAATATTCAAAGGGTAGCAGGTGAACTACTTACAGCTCGACAGAACAAGGTGATACCAACACAAGGGAAGGGAAAAAGAAAAGTAACTTTTTAGGAGCCTACGGAACAAGATGAAATCGAATTGTATGATACTGCCACCCAGATTCTCGAAGACGCAGCCAAGAATAAGTTTCCTATAGAGGAGCAGTTCAGGAAGTTTGTAGAAACAGATAAGCGCAAGACACCCAGAATTCTTCTCAAGAAACCAAAGATTCCGGTCGAACCTAAGGTCGACCTAACCATTACTACTCCCCCTTCTTTCCTGACCTTAGTAGAGGAAGAAAATATCCCTTTAGGATTACCTGCCCTTGTAACCCAGTAGATGTTGATCTGATTCAGTTCATCGCCAAACTTCCATTGCTATGTCCTAACTGGCGTGAGATGGTCACCCAAAAACCATTCTTTGCAACCATACCAATCATTCTACATAACTTGGCTCCCCCCAACACTATTAGAACCAATAATTTACCTTTACCATCCATAGTAGGAGAAGTTGTCGGTCACAAAAAGACCCATCGTATCAAGAACCCCGACCCATTAGGTCTAATCTATTCACAAGAAACATCTATTTATACCCCTCTTCCAGTCACACCACTCCAACAACAATTGAGTCTACCTCAACCTGCAGTCGATCATAGTGAAAATTCCCCACAAGTTGTTAATTCCCAAGTCGATTCTATAGTTCAAGAAATCGATTCAAGTCTCGTTGATCCGAGTCCGTTCGGCAATACCACTTCATTGAGTCCACTTATGACATCAGTTGACCCTCCATCTATCCCGACAAGTCAGTTGAGTTTCCCTACCAACGGATCCAAGTCTAGTCCGGTACTTCAGTAGCAAAACAAAGAGGCAATAGTGATAGAAGCAGTCGAAGCCACTACAGTTCAAGCCAAGGAAACAATCACAGTTCAAGACATTGAAGCTGACACGACAGAAGCACCTGAACAAACCAGCATTCAAGACACTAGTACAATCAATATCGACACGTCCAACATACCAGGAAACATTCCAGTAAGTGTCAAAACTATTGAGAATGAAGTTCCAATTACTACAGAAGCAGAGCAAAGCATACAAGTCTAGACATAACAAGTTGTTGCTAGTATACAAGTAGCTATAGAAATTCATCCCGCAGCAGCCGACAAAGAAAAGGGGCTAGAGCAGCCAATCATAAATAGAGAAAAGGAAAAAGAGAAAAGCAACCAGAAGAAACATAAATATAAGAAGCATAGAGAAAGAGAACTTCAGCAACAAAAGAAAAAGCGACAAATACAACAAATCCAATCAGAAAATACCCCCTCAGTTTACTTGGATCAGTTTGGAGCTACTGCCAATTATTTTCCATAGTTGGCATCTTAAGAAGAGATTGATTTAATTGAATATATAATCCTCCAAAAGTAGAGACATCGCCGACAGGAGACAGAAGACCAGATACACCAGCTACAGGAAGAAAGGACTGCATTTCTTACTAAGTGTGAAGACTTAGCTCAACAAGTCATTCCACTTCCATCAAGTCCCGACATGACATCACCTCTCGACATAACATATCTGTTATTCAATTCTGTCGTGTTGACGCTACAATCTGAGCTTCTAAAGAAACAATAGTACCAGGTTGTCGAAGTATCTTCCCTAATGGAAAATCAATTTACAACCTTCACAGAAGCTCTTAATTTGCTCAAGCAGTATGATACTCAAGAAGTCAAACTTGCTAAAGTCAAACTTGCTAAAGTTTTGAATAATTGGTATGTACATTATGGCGACGTGTACAAGGAACTTCAAAATACATGCACACTTCTAGGCAAACTTCATCATCAGCATTTGACCGCAGAAGAAGCACTTACTGAAATCCTCGACAACCAAATCATTCTGGAAAATCGAAAGCTGGACAACTTAGAAAAACTAGAAGTACAATGGATCTCACAAGCATGCCATGGCCTCCCCAAGCTTGAAGAAATCCAGCCCCGACTCCAACACTTACTCGTTGCTGCCGAATAAATAGTCATAGTCCTTGGCCCCGACAAGATAAATTTACAAAATACATCCACTCATAACAAGATGAAACACTTGTCGAAGCTCACGACATTAATTGTGGATATCCAAACCTTGTTGCGTACATGGGAAGACTTCCAGAACCATCTCTCTTTTTCTGCCGAAGCTATTGTTGAGGTTTGTCTACAACTACCTGATGCTACCAGCTCCAGCCTCCCATCGTCATAACCATCTAAGTACTTCTTTTTGTTATTTTGATCTCTCCATTTCTTCGGCACGAAGAAATATTTTCAGGTGGGGGAGATGTTGGAGGGGCCTAGGTGGGCCTGTTGACTAGGCTCTCTGCCCAACCATTATGAAGTATCTGTCGATAGGTCACATCGACTAGTATATGTCAGGTCGGTCGGTTAGACCGATAGACGGTTATGTAACTGTATTGAAATATATATATATATATATATATATATAGAGGCTATTGAGCCAATGTACTATTTAGATTGGTTCTATGTTGTATTCTACTCTTGTTGGTTAATACAAAGGCTTGTGCTTCTCTCTATCTGTCTCGTCTCTTGTATCTGTATCATTGTGTATGATTGCTTATAACATATAATGTATCTATGGTAACCACATGAACCTTGGGACTACAACACGGGCTATGCACAACCCCAATGCATGAGTTGCTCCTAAATACTCTGTTGTAGAGGATCTGGCTCAAACGCCTTGTGCAATGTCCACACTAGAAGTCTTGCAGAGTTTCCCGCTACAGCATAATGCACTTCTAGTATCAATTGGGATTATGGATTCATCTAGTCTGCTTGATCAGTTTTATATGTCAAACATTAAACCCCGGTTACCATATCACGTAGCCCTCCATATTGAAGTAGTTCATGGTCCCAAAACCATCGGATGAACCGTGGTAGATGAGGGTGCGTCTATGTGTGCAATGTCAATTTCCCACTGGAAAGCCCTCGGCTCCCCTGAGTTAGCTCCTTCAATACACTGCTTACTGGCTTCGATGGAAGATCATTCTGGCCGCATGGAGTCTTATCTGATTTTGAGATACAACTTGCGGGTAAGTCAGTGTCCGTAGAGGTTGAAGTTTTGGATGCTCCTCTTCACTAAAATTTTTTGTTAGGAAGGAGCTGAACGTATGCTATGCAAGATGTCCAATCATCTGTTTTCTGAGTTCTCATGTTCCCGCATGAAGGAAAGATCATCACAGTTTATCAACTTTCATTTACTCAGAAAAACACCAATGCTTGATCGGATTCCACGATTCCTTTGATTGATCAAGCTCACCCACCCAATGATATTTCAGGATTAGGCATGTATTCATCATTGATGGGCATGTTCGACCTACGGGCTCCCGTAAACTACATTGGTTCTACGACTACTTCTGACATTTTGTCTTGGGAAATTTTCACTGTCATTCGAACAACTAATCCTTGGATTCTTCCCATTCAGCAAGAACCCATTGTTCCCTTATCTGTTGCAAAAATAACTTATTAAGAAACACAAGATGCTGCAGTAGATTATATATCGACTCCGTCTGTCTCCATAGAGTCTATCTGAGGATTATAACCTTGTTTCTATCTCAGCTAAATATTCTCTCATAAATTTACTTTCCCATGCCTTAGAACTTCATAAAACTCTATCTTTCTTCTCCCATCACTTTTCCACATCCCTCTCTCTCACAGAGGAATTCTAACAGTCATGAAGAGGTTATCACTCTCCTCCCAGTTCTAGATGGGGATAAATCCCATCCTCTTGAAGATGAACTCAATACATAACAACATGGGTAATAAATCGAACTAGTTAACATATCACAACCTACAAGGTTAGTCATGCATAACATTCATGTAGCAATGGAGTATTCAACAGGAAATCAATTCTGTACACAAGCTCACCCATAGATATCTATTGATTCCATTCATATGACCATTCAATCAACATCATATATCAAACAGATATAATACATGCATCAAAAAAATTAACACCATAAAACACTTATCTTGAGACTAAAGTTTCCCCAGGAAAATGGCTACATGAGGACAACATTCCACCTAAACAAAGGTCTCTGTCCATCTTGTACTCTTTCATTTGAGAGACCACCTCCGACCTAGGCTGTGTGTCCACTAAGGAGGTTGATGGTTGTCTCTCACAGTAAAAGTCTCATCCCAATGCTAAGCCAATACTCTATTGGGTTTATCAAGCAATCTAGGGAATATTCACGATACTTTCATAGTCAAGGACACATCCCACTACTAAGCCAATACACGATTGGGTTTATCAAGCAATCGGGGAATAATGGGACAATGCTAGGATAGTGAGTTCGATATAGAACTGCAAGCATATCAGACTAATCAACTAGCATGGAACCCACAATACCTACCTCATCCAACACAAGGAAGGTCCTCTTCTCTGTTGCTCAGTTCCTAGAGACCCCTTCCCTCCAGTGCTATCCAGGGTGGGCATAGAAAGGTCCAGCCACTTTTCTCATCAGTTTACAGCCTTCACTAGGATTCACATAGAAACCAATGTTGCTCAGGGTCTTCTAGACCCGTTCCTTTGAATATCAGCAGTTTAATATCGTTTTTCATTCTCCTTCTATGAGGCGCAGTGTTTTGTGATGTGTTAGGGATACTACTGCTCGGAATGTTCTGAGTAATTGATCTGACGATGTTACTACTATTGATGTTCTATGGATTAGCAGTATTGTCAACTGGAGGATTCTGTGGAGTGATGGGATGATATGTAGCTACTGGAGGTTCTGTCTAGCTATCAGTCTCAACTTGTAACTTAGTTTCTATAGAGATGCAAATTTCTTGTTCATTAAGTCTCTTTTCTGCACTAGACTTATATCTTTTACCACTTCTTAGTGTATGAATGTGTTATTCTGTATCATTGTCGTTAGCTCTAAACATTATAGACTCAAAAAATTCTAGGTATCTTACTGCATTCTTAAAACACCTTTCTCCGCTAACAACATTTTAATGTATAGGCTAAGATTGTTCAGGTACTTACCTCTGATTCCATTGAATAAATCTGCCTCTACTTTGTTGTAACACTTCAGCATGTCGACAACAAATTCTGTAACGTATCCTTCTAATATGCTATCCAGACAGAAGTCTACTGCTCTTGAGATCGGGCTATCTACTGCTTTAATTATTTGAATGAGATGTGGATTCCACACCATGGGTTCTCCTCTCTGATAGTAGGTTTGTTGTTCAGCTAGTCTCGACAACATCTTGTATAGATCGTTACTGAAGGATGCAAAGAAAATTTTGTAAATTTTGTCAGAGAAACGCGGATGTTTGTTCTCCTTTCTTACAAACGCCTTCTCTGTATTGTCCACCCAATTCGGTATTTCTATCCTCTCGGGATGCCAATATTCTAAACACATCACCGGTTCAAGCACGGCAACAAAACCATTTGTTGGCTCGTATTCTCATTCTTTAGATTTTCAAGATAGACCCAGGTTCTGCACAGTTCAGGGACATAATGATGTAGGAGCATTGGGGCCTAGGTAGATCAGTCGAAGTTGATCGACATTAGGAGACCGACCATAGGGAGTGCCGACGACCACTATGTTGATGTATATGTAACTTCGGAATGTATTTCATATTTGTATATTGTATTCCTATAGAGATGTTATTATTCCTCTATACGAAAGTGTTTGTATTCCTATAGAGATGTTATTATTCCTCTATATGGAAGTGTCGTCATTTATATTGTAAGTGTCGTAACTTATACTTGATCGGTTATTAGACCACCCTATTGGGGGTCGGCCATGTGGGTCAAAGGGTTATTAGACCACCCTATTGGGTGTCGGCCCAGTCAGCATTATGTTATGTGGTTAAGTTAAGGCCGACCTAGTAAAGGTTATTAGGCAAGTCAAGTCAAGTATAAATAGAGTGCGGGAGGTAGTCTATTTCATCATTCTATTCTCTCTCACACTCTCGGGAGAGTGGCGCACTTGTGGAGGAGGAGAAGCTGCTGCTAGGAGATGTCTATCTCTTACGCTTGGGTTGTATCATTGCTCTATCTATCTCTGAGGAATTTATTGGGGTTTTTCACATTTATCGTTTTCCCCAAGTAAAATCTGTGTCTCTTGTGTGCTTGCATTATTGTGTCCATGATTGATATGCTGTACATATTGTTCTCTCAGTTAAGATCCTAGAAGTAAATTCTGAAAAATTAACATGGTATCAGAGCTAGCCTGAAAGAAGGCATGGTATAGCATGTATGACACTTGTTGCAATTGCGAAGCTATGGCTTGATATAGCAAAAACCAGTCATCGTAGCACTTTCGCTATAAATACATTTTTGTGATGTTTCAGGATTTGAAAATCGTACAAGGTGAAGCTAATATCCCCATGTACCTTGTTTCCAAAGAAAAACCTCTAATTCATTGTGTTGGTTGTGGAGCCAGATCTTCTAGTCTCATAGATGATATTGTATTAGCCGTGTTTGTACCCCAGTTCTATATGATGTGTAGGTGGACTGTACACTCACCCCAGCGGGGGGGTGTGGGGGGGCATCGTCCCCCCACGGGGTTCCAGGGGGGTCCGGGGGCCAGCGATTCCCCGATGGGGGTTCGGGGGCAGCGCCCCCGAGAAATGGGGGTTCGGGGGCAACGCCCCCGAAGGAAATTTTTGGGGCTGTTTTCGCCAGCTGTTTTGCGGGCCCATGGTTTTGGGTATCCCGTGGTATTTTCCCATTGTATTTCCCTTATAAAAGAAAGACATTGTAATACGGCTAGGGTTGTTAATGTATTAGGTTTTATGCATTGTAAAGATCTTTGAGATCTGCACAGAGACTGTAAAACAGAGAAGAGGAAGTGCAGCGGTTGTGCTGCAGGTTGTATCCCTTCGACTTGCTGGACGGTAATAATAATAAGGACTGGCAAATTCAGTGTGGACGTAGCCCAAGTTGGGTGAACCAAGATATATCTGTGTCTCTCTTGTAATGTGTATGTGTGATTATATTTGCATTTCTGTTTATTGTTATTGCTCTGCGATCCTGTTTTTCTAACAATTGGTATCAGAGCCAAAGGTCTATTTGGCAGTTAAACCCGCAGGAAGCTAGGGTTTTTGGTTCGAGTGGGAGCAATGGCAGAAGAAGGAAAGTTTAAGGTCGAAAAGTTTAACGGCCAAAACTTCGGGTTATGGAAGATGCAAATGGAGGACTATCTGTACCAGAAGGATCTATACCTACCGTTGGGAGGAAAAGCAAAGCAGCCGACGACTATGAAGGACGAAGAATGGGTGGTTCTTGACAGAAAGGCTCTGGGAACAATACGGTTGAGCCTGGCTTCGTCGGTGGCTTTCAATATCTCAAAAGAAATGACAACAGAGGGTTTGATGAAAGCATTGGGTAAGCTGTATGAAAAACCCTCGGCTTCCAACAAGGTATTTCTAATGAAGCGTTTATTTAATATGAAGATGTCTGAAGGTGGATCTGTTACTGATCATTTAAATGAGTTTAATACGGTTACAAATCAGCTAAGTTCTGTAAGTGTGACCTTTGATGATGAGGTTAGGGCTCTTCTAATCTTGTGTTCATTGCCAGAAAGCTGGAATAGCTTGGTCATGGCTGTAAGTAACTCTGTCTCTGGTTCAAACACCTTGAAATTTGATGATGTTATTGGTGTTATTCTTAGCGAGGAAATGCGAAGAAAAAGCACAGGTGAGACATCAGGAAATGCGTTGACCATGGAGAGCAGAGGAAGACAAAAGGAGAGAGGAAAGAGCCAAGGTAATCGTGGAAAGTCTAAAACGGGCAGATCTAAGTCTAGACTGGGAAAGATAGAGTGCTGGAACTGTGGAAAGAAAGGACATCTGAAGAAAGACTGCAAATCTCTAAAGAAGAAAGGAGATGCACAGAAGAAGACTACCCAGGAAGCAAATGTAGCAGGTGATGTGTTACAAGATGCTTTGATTCTTGCATTAGATAATACTAGTGATTATTGGGTAGTAGATTCAGGAGCTTCATGTCATGCTACACCCCATAGGAAATACTTTCATGAGTATGTTCCTGGCGATTTTGGACATGTTTTATTGGGTGATGATGAGCCATGTAAAATTGTTGGAATGGGTAAGGTATGGATAAAAGTTAAGAATGGAACTGATTGGTTGTTGAAAGATGTTAGGCATATTCCTGCTATGAAAAGAAATCTGATCTCAACAGGGCAGTTGGGAGATGGCGGCTGTCTATCTATGTTCGGAGAAAAGTGGTGGAAGATCACTAAAGGATCAATGGTGATAGCAAAAGGAGACAGAGTAGGTACGTTGTATTTATGTCCTCATAATACTGACCATTCTATCTCTTTAGCATCCACAGGAACAGATACAGCATTGTGGCATCATAGGCTTGGCCACATGAGTGAGAAGGGGATGCAGATTCTCCACTCAAGGAAGTTGCTGCCGGATTTGAAGCAGGTAAGTTTGGAATTCTGTGAAAACTGTGTTTATGGAAAACAGAAGAGAGTCAGATTTCTCAGGGTTGGGAAACAGAAGAAGAATGAAAAATTAGAGCTTGTGCATACAGATGTATGGGGACCAGCTCAGGTACAATCTCTTGGTGGCTCTCATTATTATGTTACATTTATTGATGATGCAACTAGAAAAACTTGGGTTTATTGCATTAGACAGAAATCTGATGTGTTTGCTACTTTTAAGAAGTGGAAAGCTTTGGTTGAGAATGAGACAGGAAAAAGATTGAAGTGTCTCAGATCTGATAATGGAGGTGAGTACTGCGGAAAGGAGTTTGATAGTTACTGTTCATACCATGGGATTCGTAGAGAGAAGACAGTCCCAGGAACACCACAGGAAAATGGTGTGTCAGAAAGGATGAACAGAACGATCATGGAGCGTGCAAGGTGTATGCGACTACATGCAGGGTTGCCCTTACAGTTTTGGGCGGATGCTGTAAATACTGCTGTTTATTTAATAAACAGAGGACCTTCAAGTGCTTTGGATGGTGGTATTCCAGAGGAAGCATGGACAGATAAAAAGGTAAACTACTCATTTCTGAGAACGTTTGGTTGTGAAGCATTTGTCCATATTGATAAAGAAAATAGAACAAAGCTTGAAGCTAAATCCAAGAAATGTACCTTTATTGGATATGGGGTTGATGAATTTGGTTATCGTTTATGGGATTATGAAAATAACAAAATCATCAGGAGTAGAGATGTGATATTCAATGAAAAGGTCATGTATAAAGATCAGTTGCAGGGAAAGAAACAGGAAAAGGAAAGCACAGAGTACATAGTGCTTGATGAAGTTAAAGAAAATGAAGTTCCGAAGGTGCCAGAAAATCAAGAGCAGCAGCAAGTACCTGAAACTCCTGCAACTGTAAGAAGATCTACCAGGTTAAGTAGACTCCCTGAACGATACTCTCCTTCAATGTACTATTTATTGATGACTGATTCTGGTGAACCAGAATGTTATGAAGAAGCAATGCAGGTGGAAACTAGAAAGAAGTGGGGGCAAGGCATGAATGAGGAGATGGACTCATTGGTTGGAAACCAGACTTGGGATTTGGTTAAGTTGCCTGCTGGTAAAAGAGCATTGCAAAACAAATGGATTTACAGGTTGAAGGAAGAAGAAGGAGGTAAGAAGCGGTACAAGGCCAGACTTGTTGTAAAGGGGTTTGCACAGAAGAAAGGTATAGATTTTGATGAAATATTTTCTCCTGTTGTAAAGATGACTTCAATTAGGACTATCTTAAGTCTAGTGGCTGTAGAAGATTTGCATCTTGAACAATTAGATGTAAAAACAGCTTTCCTCCATGGGGATTTGGAGGAAGAAATATATATGCAGCAGCCACAAGGGTATGAAGTCAAAGGTAAGGAGGATCTGGTATGCAGGTTGAAAAAGAGCTTGTATGGCTTGAAGCAAGCTCCAAGGCAATGGTATCTAAAGTTTGACAGGTTTATGACAGAACAAGGTTATAGTAGATGTCATTCTGACCACTGTGTTTATTTCAAGAAGCTAGACAATGGAAGATATATTATCTTGTTATTGTATGTGGATGACATGCTTGTTGCAGGGTCTGACATGCAGGATATAAATGTACTCAAAAGGAAGCTAGCTAATTCATTTGCGATGAAGGATTTGGGTGCTGCAAAGCAAATCCTTGGTATGAGAATAATGAGAGACAGGAAAAATCGCAAATTGACATTGTCTCAAAGTGAGTACATACAAAAGGTGTTGGAGAGGTTCAGAATGCAGAATGCAAAACCTGTAAGTACACCTTTGGCTAGCCATTTCAGTCTAAGTAAGGAAATGTGTCCCAAGACACAAGAAGAGATAGATTACATGTCCAAGGTTCCCTATCAATCAACAGTTGGCAGCTTGATGTATGCCATGGTGTGCACAAGACCAGATATTGCACATGCAGTGGGAGTTGTGAGCAGATATATGAACAATCCAGGTAAAGAACATTGGAAGGCAGTACAGTGGATTCTCAGGTATTTGAGAGGCACTACCACTGAGGCATTATGTTTTGGAGGTTCAAACACTGTTCTACAGGGATATGTTGATGCAGATATGGCAGGTGACAAGGATAGCAGGAGGAGTACCACAGGGTATGTGTTTACTGTAGGTGGAACAGCAGTAAGCTGGATTTCGAAACTACAGAAGGTTGTTGCACTTTCAACAACAGAAGCAGAGTATGTTGCCATTACAGAGGCTAGTAAAGAGATGATTTGGTTGCAGAGGTTTATGGAGGAAGTGGGTAAGAAGCAGAAGGATAGCAGACTGTATAGTGACAGCCAGAGTGCCATTCACCTTGCAAAGAACTCAGCATTCCATTCCAGGACTAAACATATACAGCTCAAGTACCATTTCATACCCTCTGTTCTAGAAGATGAACTGTTAAAGTTGGAAAAGATACATACTAGCCAGAATCCTGCAGACATGTTCACAAAGGTAGTGACCAGAGAGAAACTGAGTTCATGCTCGGTTTCAGTTGGCCTTCTAGCATGAAGGTGAAGAGGAGAAATTTGCCAAGTCCAAGTCCAGCAAGTGCAGCAGCGGTGGAGTTGTTGTGATCAGTCTCCAAGTGGGAGATTGTTGGTTGTGGAGCCAGATCTTCTAGTCTCATAGATGATATTGTATTAGCCGTGTTTGTACCCCAGTTCTATATGATGTGTAGGTGGACTGTACACTCACCCCAGCGGGGGGGTGTGGGGGGACATCGCCCCCCCACGGGGTTCCAGGGGGGTCCGGGGGCAGCGCCCCAGAGAAATGGGGGTTCGGGGGCAACGCCCCCGAAGGAAATTTTTGGGGCTGTTTTCGCCAGCTGTTTTGCGGGCCCATGGTTTTGGGTATCCCGTGGTATTTTCCCATTGTATTTCCCTTATAAAAGAAAGACATTGTAATACGGCTAGGGTTGTTAATGTATTAGGTTTTATGCATTGTAAAGATCTTTGAGATCTGCACAGAGACTGTAAAACAGAGAAGAGGAAGTGCAGCGGTTGTGCTGCAGGTTGTATCCCTTCGACTTGCTGGACGGTAATAATAATAAGGACTGGCAAATTCAGTGTGGACGTAGCCCAAGTTGGGTGAACCACGATATATCTGTGTCTCTCTTGTAATGTGTATGTGTGATTATATTTGCATTTCTGTTTATTGTTATTGCTCTGCGATCCTGTTTTTCTAACACATTGTACTTTGTGATTTATGATCTGTACAATATAGGGTTTCTACCTCTTCCAGATCTCAGTCATAAACAGGTGACCTTGGAAAAAAGGTCATAACTTGGGCTAGGAAGCTCCAAATGAAATTTCATAAAAAATGACAGGTAGTGCACAAACTGTACTTTCTCAGGTAACTTGTTTATAGGCCGAAACTAAACTAGTGACACGTGGAACACCGTACAAGTTTGCTCTCCTGTTTTATCCCAGAAACAGGTCACGTTGCGACACTTGGCATAACTCTCTCTCAGAGAATCCATTTTAGGTCAGAACTATGGGGTTGGAAATATCACAGGTCGGGCTATCACAAGAAACTTTTTCAGACCCTGTGGATTGAAAAGTTCAGAGTTACACTAGAAACAATCAGGTACATATTTCTGTCAAAACATAATTATTTTTTAGCACCTTCATTCATGGCTTCCGAAATTTAGGGTTTCGGAGAAAGTTGGAATTTTTGTAATCGGAGACTATGGCTGAATGATACTCATAAAAATCGAAATTTAGAGACCAAATGATCAGCTCATCAAGGCACATATGTCTATCCTTTCAGAAGTTTGAAATTCAAAGTTTGAATTTTTAGGGTTTCTCTGAAAAACCCTAATCTAGCTCCAGATCCAGTTCCTGCAAATCAAGTGGATTGGGTTAATCCTAGAAGAGAATGGATTGGTCACCTGCATAAGTGAAGAAGTTCCTGTTTCAGAGGGAGATGAGGCTAAGGCCTTACATAAGAAGATTACAACCAATCTCGATAGGTATGACTTATCCAGGTATGTTTCGAGATTTGTTCATGATTAAGTTTATGGTATATTTGTCTTCATGTTATTACGGTTAGTACAATATCGATTAAATTTAGACTTGTCGTATCACCTTAATAAAATTATGAATACATTGATTAGGGTCTTGATACTTATGATTGTACTAATGGATTATGGTGTTGTATGAGGTTTATGTTGTCCGCTAACCTGAAAGGTACACCAAGAAAGACAAATCATGTTCTAGTTCAAGAACATATGATCATGATGACATGAGGACAAAGATTCATCCATTGTCATGAATCACTTAGAAGATCTATTTGTGAGGTATGTATAACTTGGTTCTATAATGGTTAACCTATGAGATATGCAGGTTACTAGCACAAATCATTGAAGAGAACAAGAAGACATCATGTGGGTATGTTAGACATAACTAGCTAACATACCAATCTAGGTATGTTTTTCCTATATCAAGTTAGAATCCTACCTTGTGTTAGGATCCCTTATATAAGTATACTTGGTATGATTGGTTATGTTTATTCATAAAATTAGAAATGTAAGTAATCAAGGGTTTATGCATGAGTAAAAGAAGACTTCCCTGAAACCTTGAATACTAGTGTTTATTATCTGTGTTTGAAATGATCATGACTATACATGTTTAAGATTATTGTGTTTTGATAGTATTAAGATTATACTAATGAATGTGTGATTATGTATGAGACCTAGAGGATACACAATGATGATACTAATAATCATGCATAGTGATGTATATAAGTTCAAGGACAGGGAATCCAGGAAGCAAAGATCAAGAGGGAGCACACTCCAGTTGTTCCTGCAAGGAAGAAAATATCAAGAGGGAGCACACTCCAGTTGTTCCTGCAAGGAAGCAAAGATCAAGAAGGAGCACACTTCAGTAGCTTCTGCAAGGATGCAGATATTCAGAGGGAGTTGACCACTTCTCACCATCCACATCAGAATGGAGTTGTAGAAAAGAAGCAAAGATTGAGAGGGAGTCAACCCAACAAACAAACGAAGATAAGTATTTGAATTATCATTCCTTGCATATTTTATTGTTTAAATAATACTATTGAATAATGTATATACTCATGTTCCTAGAATTAGGTTGTGTATTATACATATTAGAATAGTTGCATTGATGAACAATATACTACTAATATACATGGGTAAGTAGCCTATGGAACTGTACAACATTCCATTGCTACTTATCTAGAATGAAACCTCTTTGCTGACATGATGGGAGTTGTGCACATCTTAACAATGTTCTGGTAGAGATTGGAGGCATCTAGAAAGTTACGGGATATGGATAAATGTTGTATTGAAGCATTGGCTAAGATAATTGCATGACTTTATGACATATTTTCTTAGGTGTAAGAATTTGTTCTGAAAACTATGAGATGTTTCTAATCATGCAATTTAACTTGTTTTGCAGGAAATACCGTATACCATCACCTACAAAAGAGGGACTACAACATTTGTTCGGAAACAAAGTTATCTATTGAAAATATTGAATATATTGAAGTTCCCAGGATCTGGGAAGAATGCCATGATCGAGGAGTACCAGTTGATCATGAAGATGTTTGGGATGTAGTCCAAGACCTGAAGGGGAGTCTGTAGTGACTTCCAAGAGGATCTACAAGATCAAGCATGCTGCAGGTGGTACCATAGAGACTTTTGCTGCTATAGCCAGATACACTTCCATTAGATCCGTACTTGCTCTGGCTGTAGTGATGAAATGGAAGACACACCAGATAGATTTCAAGACAGCTTTCTTGAATGGGGTAGTTGAAGAAAAAGTGTATGTGGAGCAGCCACTTGGTTCTGAGACACATGACAGGGAGTCATATATGTGCAGAACTTGGTATGGTAGGATAGACAACTTTCTATCCAGTTTGGGCTTTACCAAGAGTAAAGTGGATTCCAACCTTTACTACAAGGTTGAGGAAGGAAATCCAATGATACTACTTTTGTTTATGGATGACCTGTTTATTACAGGTGAAGATAGATTGATTGTCGATACGCAGTGGAAGCTTGCTGCCGAGTTCGAGATGAAGAACTTGTGGATGATGCACTATTTTCTAGGTATGGAGGTGTGATAGAGTGCAGATGGGATCTTCCTTGGACAAGGGAAGTATGCAGAAGATATCCTGAAGAGGTTTGGGATGATGGACTGTAAGGCCATGGCCACACCTATGGCATCAAACCTGAATCTTCTGTGTGATGCTTCATCTGACCCGGTTGATGTCTCTATGTATCATCAGATGATTGGGTCCTTAATGTACCTGACGAACACGAGACCATATATTTGCTTTGCGGTGAACACATTGAGCCAGTTCCTGACGGATCCGAGGAGTGTTCACGTAGTTGCTGTAAAGAATATTCTGAGGTACTTGAAGGGTACAATTGATTATAGGCTCAAGTATAATGTGAATCAAAAGTTTAACCTACAGGGTTATGTTGATTTAGATTGGGCAGGCAGTGCTGTAGATAAGAAGAGCACATCTGGGTGCTGCTTCAGTATGGAATTAGGTGTGATCTCTTAGTTTAGCAGGAAGCATCCCTTCGTAGCACTGAGTATAGCCAAAGTAGAGTATGTTGTGACGGATGAGCAGGTTGCAGATGTATTGACCAAGCCGTTGGCCAGAGTGCAGTTTGAGTACTTCAGAGAGAGGCTTGGTGCACTTCAGATCGAGGTTCCTTCCAAAGGGAAGTGATGAGTCCGGAAGATGCAGATGCACATGAGCTTTTCTGACATGGTTGATGTGTTCTCCCATGGTCGTGGTGTAATTGCTGAGCCATTCTCACATGGTGGTAGATGTGTTCTCCCATGGTATATATTTAAGGGCTGAAGCCATTTTTCACATGGTGGTATATGTGTTCTCCCATGGTGAAAAAGTAAGGGCTGGAGCCTTCCCCGAATGGTGGTAGATGTGTTCTCCCATGTCGGTGGTGTAAGTGCTAGATGATGTGCATCTGGGCTGTGCTTCATGGACGATGCTATGATGATCAGGAGGATCATGGATGATGAGCATCAGGACGATGCTCCAGTTACTGCTCTGTATATGTATATGCATCATGTTGGATGCTGGATATGATCAGTTGGATCATTTATGTATGTATGCATCATGTTGGATGCAGGATATGATCAGTTGGATCATTTATGTATGTATGCATCATGTTGGATGCTGGATATCATCAGTTGGATCATTTGTATGTATTTTTTATATGCATCATGTTGGATGCTTGGACCATGTATCTGTATATGTATCAGGTGGATACTTTGTATGATCAGGTAGATCATGTATGTTGATATGTATCAGGTAGATACGTTGTGTGATCAAGTGTATCATGTATCTATGTATGTATCAGGAGGATACATTGTATGATCAAGTTGATCATGTATGATGATATGTATCAGGTAGATACTTGGTATGCATCAGCTAGATGCATTGTATGATCAGGATGATCATGGATGACGAGCTTCAGGATGTTGCTCCAGATGACATGCATCAAAATGATGCAGTGACGATGATCAGGATGATCATGTGTACATCAGGATGATGTATGGTGAGTATCAGGTTGATACTCTATGGCCGTGGAACAGGTTGTGCATATAAGAATATAATTTGGACCTGGGATATTTGCAGATAGTCTTTCGAGGTTTTTCCTATGTCATGTAATCTGGTCCTGGGATATCTGGCAAATGCTCTTTCGAGGTTTTGCTTTGGGAGGACATATAATTTGGCCCTGGGATATCTGTAGATAGTCTTTCGAGGTTTTTCCTATGACATCTAATTTGGCCCTCGGATATCTGGCAGATGCTCTTTCACGGTTTTGTCCTATGGCATATAATATGTCCCTGAGAGATCCGATAGGTTGGGTTGTGTGCTCATAATAAGTCCTAGGATTCTCTTGTGAGATTTTTCTATGACCACATGTAATTTGGCCCTAGGAGATCCTATAGGTAGAGCTGTGTGCTCGTAACATCCTGGGATGCTCTTGCGAGGTTTTGTGGTGAGTTCACATATAATATGGCCCTGGGACATCCTACAGGTATAGCCATGTGCTCGTAACAGCCTAGGATGCTCTTGAGAGGTTTTGTGACGCACGTAATAAGTCCTGAGGATTCCACAGTATGGCCAGTGATGATGAAGAACTACACGTGGTGGGCCTACATCCAGTATGAAAAAGGAATGGCTCTGTAGAACTTCCTATGATGAGTAGATTTAGAGATTGATTGAGATAGCAGCAGCAGTGACGATGACGATGACTCGATGACGATTATCTAGTGACGATGATCCAGAGAAGAAGACTTGTGCTAGAAGCCCTATGTCAAAAAATACCTTCCTAGTTAAGAGGGAGTGTTGATGTATATGTAACTTCGGAATGTATTTCATATATGTATATTGTATTCCTATAGAGATGTTATTATTCCTCTATACGGAAGTGTTTGTATTCCTATAGAGATGTTATTATTCCTCTATACGGAAGGGTCGTCATTTATATTGTAAGTGTTGTAACTTATAATTGATGGATTATTAGACCACCTTGTTGGGGTCGGCCCTATATAAGTCATGTGGGTTGAAGAGTTATTAGACCACCCTATTGGGGGTCGGCCATGTGGGTCAAAGGGTTATTAGACCACCCTATTGGGTGTCGGCCCAGTCAGCATTATGTTATGTGGTTAAGTTAAGGCCGACCTAGTAAAGGTTATTAGCAAGTCAAGTCAAGTATAAATAGAGTGCGGGAGGCACTCTATTTCATCATTCTATTCTCTCTCACACTCTCGGGAGAGTGGCTCACTTGTGGAGGAGGAGAAGCTGTTGCTAGGAGATGTCTATCTCTTATGCTTGGGTTGTATCATTGCTCTATCTATCTCTGAGGAAGTTATTGAGGTTTTTCACCTTTATGGTTTTCCCCAAGTAAACTCTGTGTCTCTTGTGTGCTTGCATTATTCTGTCCATGATTGATATGCTGTAGATATGCTGTACATGTTGTTCTCTCAGTTAATATCCTAGAAGTAAATTCCAAAAAATTAACACACTAGTGCGGATGAGAAGTTTGGTTGTCGAAGTCAGCAAGTCAAGAAGAAGTTGTCGAGGTGAGTTGATAGGAGGAAAGAGGTCAAGAGTCGACATGTCCATGGTCGACAGACGACAATTGACAGTTGACATGTGAATGTCGATAGGCGACAAGTTTCCATCGTATTAAGGTCGACATGTTGTCGGACCGCGACATTGACAGGTTCGACATGACTAGCCAAGCGAGGAGGACGGGGTGGAATGGCGAAGCCTAAGTGGAGAGTGAAGCCAAAAGGTGAGCCGAAGCTGATAGGGGAAAATATGGCTGACACGACGGACACTGTATCTTGTCAGAAAAGACACGTAGAAAGTCAAGGAGAGTACTTGGCAACAATTCGGGGTTGCTAAGGAAGTTAATAGCAGTTATTGTAGGTGGTTGAAGACATGACAGATGTCGCCACAGGTGGAGGCTGTGTAGCACGGCAGGGGCGCTGACAGTTGCAGGTCTGCAGGATCATTGAAAGATCGACTGACAGAGGATGCATGTCTTAGGATCGTAGTGATCTCGAGAACAACAACAGGAGAGTAGAAGGAAGAGGGTTGTTATGGAGAAAAATTCCTATGGCTTGGGGAAGACCACAACAAACAGCTGACTACCAGAAAATGACTCAATTCCTAATGTGATGCTATATAAATGGCAGTGCTAAGATAATGGAGAAAAGACCAACCTTCAACCGTATGTTCGATGTAGATCCCTGTTGAGCTTTCAGCTTCTACACTTGAACCTGCAGATTAGTCTCAACAACAAGTACAAGCAAGTGCATATAATATGTGAAAGACATTAGCATAATCAATAGCACAATCCATGATATTATAAGAAAATATAACCCAATGTAATTTAATAATATTCACAACATCAATTGGACGAAAAAATGAGTATTTCCATTAATGAATAACAAGAAGTACAATATACGACCTCTTGTCGGCAACCAATCTGAACCAAGAACTGGGTCTCTCCACTTATGCCTCCACCACTTCAATCCTCCACGTAATGGCAAACTAAAACTATGAAAGGAGTTTGGAAGGTGAATATAAGGAATTCACAACAACTAGGATCAATGAGTGTAGACTCAAGTCACGGAAAAAATCCATTAGAGTTATCTTGCTCTCTCTTTCTCCTCCCTTCCATGTGCCATAAGAGCTCAATATATACCCTTCCAAAGGTATGTGAAAGGACACATAGAGGCGTTATGGGGAAAATGGAGGGCCAAACGTCACCCTAAGACTGCTTTTTGGGAGTAAAAAGTAATTTTCTAATGATTTTGACCATTTTACTTGGTACCAGTGGGATATAGTGGAACAACTCGCGTGTACGCTCGCTACAATGGGACAACAAGCGTACAGGAAGAAAAATAGGGAAAAAGTGTTTCTTAAGGACATAAGGTGAATATGAGTCAGTGAAATGGATCCTAAAGGCCCAAGAATGTTGATTCTCACAAGGTGAAAAATTACGTTGTAACAGATGCCCCCTAATGTGAGAGGTCAGAGAATGGTGCTACAATGGCCGAACTACATTATAAATCTCAGAAGTGGAGTGATGGAGACACAACTGGAAGGAACAACTCACTCGCCATAATACAATAATATCTCTGAATACATGTCGGTATACAACAATCTGATACAATGGCCATGAATAGGCAGTACATAATGAATACATGTCATAGGTGATCATAGCCATAACCATCTACAGTAAGAGACAGTCTCCTACTAAAAGGAAAACAACTGGTGCAAACTGGAGGTACAAATTGCTGATGTCTGAGAGATGATATCTCAGATGTAAAGTCATGATCATAAGTAGCATACTAAATGCCACTATCGTCTAGGGTCTTCTACACAAATCATCTACGTTGCAAGTCCCATCAAGTGAATAAAGGTGTTGAGGTTGAACCTGATGTGACATCGTATGATTACCGGTCAATGATGCATACCATTAAAAGACGTGAGATAACCAACCAATAATGAAAATGGGCATCAAGGCACAGATTACAATCATCAAAGTGCGAATAGATGTGTTGAAGTCAAACACTAAGATGAATCCATCGATTAGGAGACATTGATGTATTCCCAAAACTGTCAATGGCGAGAGAAATTACCACTAATGACTGCAAGCCTCAAGGACTCAACCGAACTCTAAGTCTCAAATTCAAGAATAAATGAGTTGAAGTCAACGAAACGAAACTCGCTGGAAGGAGGGCATTAAGGCATCCCCTCAGCCAACACGAGGTAACAGCTACGCTGAAATATTTGGAAGAACTCAGATGAATGGACTGACTCAATAAGGATGGCTGACATGCAATAGTCAAGAGATCCGAGGAGTGGTCGACTCTGGTTTTAGGACTTCCTTTGAACAAGAGCATGAGCATATGGATAGACTCAGTCAACATAGACTCAACATAACACTGTGCGATGCAGAAGGCATCAACAAAGGGCTCCATAATGAATGGAAGCTTAACCAATCGGTGGAGTAAACTGAGAAACTAGTGCAACTCCTAAGGTTCTACTATAGTCCCGAATCATAATGTATGGAGTGGAATGAATGCTCTGTTCAAAGGAGACACAACAACTACCAACAATAAGAAGTAAATATTCTCCTGTCCGGCTTTTTGGAATATTTGATTATTTTTTGTCTTTTTCATATTTGGAAAGCTTGAAAAAGAATAAAATTGCTTATAGTACAACAATTGAGGGATCGAGTGTCAAATAGCGAGCAGACTAGTCCCAAGTAATGGAACATACCTATGATCAATGCAAGGAAGCATGTGCAGGATGTAGACACTCGGGGGGGGTGGTTCCCTCAGGGTCAAAAGGTCATCAAATTGTGAAGGAAAAATGGAATCTCTCCAGGGCTCGACAAGGAAAGTGCTCAGGCACCAGGCTAACAATTAAGTAAGCAAAAGTCGGCACAAGGCTCAAGCAGCAAGCAGGATGATGCAATGCAATCACAACTTTGTACAAATGGGAGGAGTCCTTATGGGAGATGGAAAACATAAGACAAAGTAGAGTATGAGTCTTTATCGCAAATTCATGGCTTAACTACGAAGGACTCCTGATCTTAAGGAAAAACGACTGCATGGGCACCATAAGGAAAAAGGGGTTCTAACAAGGGAAACCATGTTCGGAAAGGCCCTACCGCCAAATAACGACACTTCTATAACAGTGTGAAAGGTCCATGTCAGTTAAAAAGCGGGGTCACACCTAGGGTTAATGAAAATGGTCAAAAGGTCAATGCATAATGCATGTGAGAATGACATCTAACCTATATGCCATGTGTGAAATATACTTGTCGTAGGTGCAAAATAGTCAAAAATCAACTCTCGTGGAAGAAATATGTTCAAAATGCTACTCCAAGACATTACATTAGTCCAAAATAGCTTAAAATGGCAAAAACTATAGACAAGTGGGTTTCCAAAACTATAAATAGTAATAAAAAATTACAATTTACAATTCATTTTCACTTTTTACCCAATTTGGAGTATTTGTTTAGTGTTCACCTTGGATTTTAGTCGTTGATTCTGGGAGCTACGGGAATCCATTCATCGAGCCGTCTAGAGCAGGTTAGCTATCGCATCCTTATCTTTCATTTGACTGCTTTTATTTTAATTTTCAGTGCAAAAATTTCTATTGGCCAAGCCCTATTTGGTCATGGTGCTGTATGCGGGATACAAGTATACGGGTCGCGGGTAGGGCCTAGTACCCACAGTCAACGCATGCGTTGACCACAGGTACCCGCCTCTGTTTTTTAAATAGCTCGCACATACGACCGTGAGGTTTGTTTTTTAAATGAAAAAGACTAAACTCTTGGTGTTTCTTCCTCCAGGATGGTTCTAGAATGGAGGGAAAGGGAGCATGACCTTGTGGATGAGGCCATCTGCAATGATTTTCCTGCACAAAAAGCATAACAAGCATGTGGGATTTTCAAATTTGGAACATTTGGGGTTTGAGGGCCCAAAACGAATTTCTCCATCGCTTGATAGACTACTAGGACATAGATGCACAAAATTTCAACCTGGATGGTCAAGTACTCTCCTTAGAGGAAGATGACATTTATTTCATTACTGAATTGTCCCGTCGAGGGGAAGTGGAAAGTCTTCGATCTCATACTATGGGTGGTGGGATCACCATTCCTGACTACATAAAGTGGTACTGTCTTCCCAACGCTTAGAAAGTGGGGAGTCAAGTACCCATTGGATCCATAGTAAGTCTAAGTATGAATATTATAATGGCTACTCTCGTCAGGATCACAGGTTCGGCAACTCTACACTAGGCATCAAGACCGGTGATGTTCTACGCCTCACAGTGCATGCGGCCCACGATATATGACTAGTGCACAATGTTACTGGGGTCTATGAAGACTTAGTTAACGGAGTGCAAGTGTGGGGAGGAAAAAAACTTTGGATACGGCAGTATATTATGCAGCTTTTTCTTTGAGAGGGTTCAGGGGCTCAGTCCGAGGGTTGAATTCCCTCCTCAGAGTCTCCATGACCCAGCCCTGACCCGTTGGGAAGAGGTATTGACACGACAGGGTGGTGGCTGATAGGCATCACCATAAACAGATGATTTCTTTCACTGGTGGGACCCACAGGTCATAGCCATTGATGACTACCCCTATGGAGCGATCGACTTCCATGGTGATCGCGACATGGTGCTTCCTCCAGGAGCCGCATATGGAGACATCGGTATGTTACTCTTTTTATGTTTTTGTGTATTAATTTTTTTGGGATTTTTTATTATATATGAAAATGAAAAAATATTTTTGGGGGTAGCATCACATATTAACATTCTACTATTTTTCTCATAGACACTGGTCCGCGAAGACCAGAGGGTTTCCCGAGACATCGTCGACGGGGCAGGGGTGGAGAGATAGTTGGCGCTGTAGTAGAGCGCACATAGAGACCATGCAGGTCAACCTGTCCCGCATGACCAACAGGGTACCCATGATCGAGGTAGCGGGGCTTCCAGAGGACATGCAGTGCCATGTTGTTGGAGTACCAAGTCCCTAGGTGCGACTACTGCAACGGATAGCCAACGCAGTACATTATTACTATTAGACACATCTTGCCGAGGCAGTTAGGCCTCCTCGTGGGGCTTAGACATCTCAAAGTCCCATATTTTTGTATCAATATGTATATTTTTGAGAGCTACAAGCTCCAGTTTTGTATTGTGACACTACCATTTTGGACACGTTATTTATAAAAAACTATGGTTCTCCAGTTCTACTATATGTGTTTGTACAAATGTATGAATGTATGTTTATTTGTGTGCTTCATTATGAATGTGACGAATGCCAATATAGGACATAGTTAGCATATGCATCAAATACATGATTAAAACTTCTCCGAACATGAACGTATGTAATGGAAACAAAATGAAGTTCCAAGATTATTACCCTTAAGAATCTCTGTAGTAAAGTAGGATCCCTCACACGGCACTGACCATTCAACTGAGACACAACTAGTTGTGAATTCAGGCAGACTTCTAAAAACTGGATACCATGCAAAATAGCATCCCGAAGTAGCTCAACCACGGCACTGTACTCAGCCACATTGTTGGATGTAGGACCGAGACAAGCACCTCCTGAAGACACAACTAGGTGGTCAAGTGAATAAATAACCCAAGCAACATAAGTGAGATGCTGCCTATGACGGGTAGCACCTTCCGCGAACCCCAAATACACAGAAGATTCCACTGACATCTTTCAATCAAACGAAAGCGAATCAGTAGACCCCAAAAAACCAAAATAAATCTAAACTATGTACAGAAGCAACTATACAATAGTATGCAAAAGTATTACCTCGAGATGGAAGCTCAAGCGTAATATTGCTTGAGGTAGATCCCATTTCTAGGATCCTTTAAGGCATTCCCTTCGTAATCTTCCAATTTGTAGGCTCCTTTTTCTAGGACATGCCTCACTATGTAAGGACCGTGCCACATCGGGTTAAACTTGCTTGCCCCAAGGGGTTCCTTAGCTTGGTCATACAACAGGACCAAGTCACCTTCAGCATATTGTTGGGGACAGACATACCTATCGTACTAAACCTTGACATGACGTGTATTGGCATCTATAGCCACAGCGGCATCTCAACGCTACTCGTCAAGCTGCTCAAGGTGGACTAAACGTTGCTCAATATTTGACATATCAGGGAGGATCTCTATGGCTAGTTTTAACGAATGGATTTCGCATTCAATCAGTAGAATAGACTCAACACTGTGTACTAGCTGAAATGGTGAGAACCCGGTGGCAGTCTTAATTGCAGTTAAATATGCCCACAAAGCAGGATATAACATAATATGCCAGTTGTTCTTGCTCTATTGGATGGTACGTTGGAGAATGGTTTTTAAGGACTTATTGACTGCCTCAACCTGACCATTCGCTTGGGGACAGTAAGAAGATGAATTTTCTTGACGAAACCCAAGCTTGAGTGACAAATCCCCCATCATCTTCTTCTGAAAGTGACTGCCATGGTCAGTGACAATCTCTCTCGGAATACCGAACTGAGTAATAATCCAATTGAATACGAAGTGGGATGTTGTAGCACCATCGACTTTTACGGTAGGCATGGCCTCAACCCATTTGGAGAAATAATACACGGCGACCATGATATGGTGATGACCCCCAGCCAAGGCTGGTTTGCAATCCATGAAATCCACCCCCCACTTGGTGAAGGGACCGACTGTGATGAATGGGTGAAGGGGCGCTGGATGCGAGTGTACATTCCAAGAAAACACCTAGCGAGGGTGACATCTCTTTACGACGTTCATACAATCCTTGAAGATTGAAGGACAAAAGTAACCCGCTCGCATAATGCGTTGGGTTGTAGCAAGCCTAGATAGGTGACCACCACACGCCCCAGCGTGGAAATCATTAAGAACATGCTATGCTTCTTCATGAGTCAAAAAATGATGGAGGATAGAATCCTTTCCTCGATGATACAAAGTGTCACCGACGATGATATAATATTTAGCGTGGCGTTTCACACGTTGTCGTTCATCTCGTGAATAGTGCGAAGGAAACTTCAAAGTTTGAAGATATACAATAATATACCCATACCAAGGGTCCTCAAACGAGATAAGAAACAAGTTCTCATCCACAAAGGAATATTCATGGACAATATCCTCATTAAGTCGTGGAAGGTCCGACATAAGATCAGCCAAAACCAAGGATTCACTGACTTCGCCGAAGCAAAATCGAGATCAAACTCCTAAAGGATCACAATCCATTTATTGTACTTCCCCCCTATAAGTCGTTGTGATAGCATGAACTGAAACGGATTGATATGCGCTATGACTATGGTTTTCCTAAGAATGATGTAATGCCATAACCGTTGGACTGCATGAATAGTCGCAAGTGCCAACTAGATTTCGACTAAGGTAATAGATCACATGATCTACGAGCACATCATGCACCTGAACTAAGAACATGCCAATCGTCTCTTGAGATGCGGCCACATAAATTATAAAATCTCTTGCGTAGTCAGGCGGACTAAGCAGAGGGGCCGATACCAAAGCTTTCTTAAGAGCATCGAAAGACTATTGGGCTTGCTCATCCCAGATAAACGGTGTGTCTTTCTTTAGCAAGCACGTGAAATCTTTAGTAAGATTAGCATAATTCACTACAAAGTGACGTAGAAAAGTGGCTCTCCCTTAGAGGCTCTGAAGTTGAAGTAAATTACGCGGAGGAGGCAACCGAAGTATTGCCTCAACTTTAAGAGGATCGACTCTGATACCCTCTTTCGAAACTATGAAACCTAGAAGGAGACCCGTTCTCACAATAAAGATGCACTTATTGGGATTTAACCAAATTTTGTAGCATATGCATTTTTTGAGAATTAAACGGAGGTGCTTGGGGTGGTCCACTCTCTTGCGAGAATGGCCAGCAAGATCATCCAAGTATGCCTCCACTATGTGTTTAAGGTAATGAAAGGCGTAGGTCATTGCACACTGAAAAGTGGCTCTGGCATTTTTAAGGCCGAAGGGCATTTTCCGATATGCAAATGTACCCCAAGGACAAATAAAAGCAGTCTTATGTTGGTCCTCGATTTTTATCTAGATCTGATTGTATCCTGAAAAGCCGTCCATAAACGAAAAAACTTCGCTTCCCACACAAGCATCCAAGATCTGATCTATGAATGGAGTGGGGAAATTGTCTTTCAGACATGCATGGTTCATATCTCTAAAATCAGTGCATACACAGATAGTTCCCTGCTTCTTATCCACAGGAATGGGATTTGACACCCATTCGGTAAGGGGAACTGGGTAGATGAAACCCGCCTTAAGCAGTTTCTCCACCTCTGCCTAGATCACTGCTGCCTTTCTAGGGTTCACAGCATGAAGGCGTTGTCAAACCGGCTTAGCATTTCGATATGTTCTAATATCGTGTTCGACAATGCTGGGGTCTATTCCTGACATCTCCTCATATGACCAGGCAAAAGCTTCCTAGATTTCCTTAAACAAATCATTGTAAATGCGAACCTCCTCAGGGGAGCAATCAACACCGATATAAATGTTCTCAACCTTTCCGGGAGTTCGAGAAATGTTCATCGGTATAGTAGGGGAAATATTAGCCATGTTTCCCTCCGCGTAAATCACATGTGAACCCCAAGGAGCCACAGGGTGACCAACCATTTCGGCAAGAGTCGTCCTAAACTCTTATTGCTTAATAAGATCAAGATTGGGAAGAAAATGAGAGCGATGATGCATGTCTTCCCAAGGTCTTTCACTACCACACATGGCTTCAACAATAGCTTCATCTGAAGGTAAAGTACCATCAAGACAATCGTGCGAACAAGATGAGTCGACTGCCCATTTGAGTAGAAAAATGGGATCTTCCTCCTTTGTCCATGAAGAGGAAAGATCTGGCTCTGCAGTGGCTTGTTGAATATCTTGATATGCAAGCTCAGTAGCAAACAATGGCATAGCCATTCCAACATGCGCAATGTCTCCAGACGTGTTAGAAAAATAGGATCGTAGAGCAATAACAATAAATAGAAATGCAAATATAATCACACACACATTACAAGAGAGACACATATATATCATGGTTCACCCAAATTGGGCTACGTCCACACTGAAGTTGCCATTCCTTATTATTATTCCATCCAGCAAAGTGAAAGGATACAACCTGCAGCATAACCGCTGCACTTCCTCTTCACTTTCTCACAGTCTCTCTTCTTTGATCTCAGAGATCTTGACAATGCATAAAACCTAATACATCATTAACCCTAGCCTTATTACAATGTCTTTCTTTTATAAGGGAAATACAATGGGAAAATACCATGGGTTACCCAAAACCATGGGCCTGAATAATAATATCTCTAAATCTGGAGATCAGGCTCCACAACCAACAATCTCCAACTTGGAGACTGATCACAACAACTCCACCGCTGCTGCACTTGCTGGACTTGGACTTGGCAACTTTCTCCTCTTTGCCTTCATGCTAGAAGGCCAACTGAAACCAAGCAGGAACTTAGTTTCTCTCTGGTCACTACCTTTGTGAACATGTCTGCAGGATTTTGGCTAGTGTGTATCTTTTCTAGCTTCAACAGTTCATCTTCCAGAACAGAGCGTATGAAATGGTACTTGAGTTGTATATGTTTAGTCCTGGAATGGAATGCTGAGTTCTTTGCAAGATGAATGGCACTCTGGCTATCACTGTACAACCTGCTATCCTTCTGCTTCTTACTAAATTCCTCCATAAACCTCTGCAACCAAATCATCTCTTTACTAGACTCTGTGATAGCAACATACTCTGCTTCTGTTGTTGAAAGTGCAACAACCTTCTGCGGTTTCGAAATCCAACTTACTGCTGTTCCACCTACAGTAAACACAAACCCTGTGGTGCTCCTCCTGTTATCCTTATCACCTGCCATATATGCATCAACATATCCCTGTAGAACATGGTCTAAACCTCCAAAACATAATTCCTGAGTGGTAGTACCTCTCAAATATCTGAGAATCCACTGTACTGCCTTCCAATGTTCTTTACCTGGATTGTTCATATATTTTCTCACAACTCCCACTGCTTTTGCAATATCTAGTCTTGTGCACACCATGGCATACATCAAGCTACCAACTGCTGAATGATAGGGAATCTTGGACATGTAATCTGTCTCTTCCTGTGTCTTGGGACACATTTCCTTACTTAGATTGAAATGGCTGGCCAAAGGTGTACTTACTGGTTTTGCATTCTGCATTCGGAACCTCTCCAACACCGTTTGTATGTACTCACTTTGAGACAATGTCAATTTGCGATTTTTTTTGTCTCTCGTTATTCTCATACCAAGGATTTGCTTTGCGGCACCCAAATCCTTCATCGCAAATGAATTAGCTAGCTTCCTTTTTTAGTACATTTATATCCTACATGTTAGACCCTGCAACAAGCATGTCATCCACATACAATAACAAGATAATATATCTTTCATTATCTAGCTTCTTGAAATAAACACAGTGATCAGAATGACATCTACTATAACCTTGTTCTATCATAAACATGTCAAATTTTAAATACCACTTCCTTGGAGCTTGCTTCAAGCCATACAAACTCTTTTTCAACCTGCATACCAAGTTCTCCTTACCTTTGACCTCATACCCTTGTGGCTGCTGCATATATATCTCTTCCTCCAAATCCCCATGGAGAAAGGTTGTTTTTACATCTAACTGTTCCAGATGCAAATATTCTACCTCCTCTAGACTTAAGATAGTCCTATTTGAAGTCATCTTAACAACAGGAGAAAATATTTCATCAAAATCTATACCTTTCTTCTGTGCAAACCCCTTTACAACAAGTCTGGCCTTGTACCGTTTCTTGCCTCCTTCTTCTTCCTTCAACCTGTAAATCCATTTGTTCTACAATGCTCTTTTACCAGTAGGCAACTGAACCAAATCCCAAGTCTGGTTTCCTACCAATGAGTCCATCTCCTCATTCATGCCTCGCTCCCACTTCTTTCTAGTTTCCACCTACATTGCTTCTTCATAACATTCTGGTTCACCAGCATCAGTTATCAACAAATAATACATTGAAGGAGAGTATCGTTCAGGGAGTCTACTTAACCTGGTAGATCTTCTTGCAGTTGCAGGAGTTTCAGGCACTTGCTGCTATTCTTGATTTTCTGACACCTTTGGAACTTCATTTTCTGTAATTTCATCAAGTACTGCGTCCTCTGCGTTTTCCTTTTCCTGTTTCTTTCCTTGCAACTGATCTTTATACATGAACTTTTCATTGAATATGACACCTCTACTTCTAATGATTTTGTGATTTTCATAATCCCATAAACGATAACCAAAATCATCAACCCCATATCCAATAAAGGTACATTTCTTAGATTTAGCTTCAAGCTTTGTTCTATTTTTTTTATCAATATGGACAAATGCTTCACAACCAAACGTTCTTAGAAATGAGTAGTTTACCTTTTTATCTGTCCATGCCTCCTCTAGAATACCACCATCCAAAGCACTTGAAGGTCCTATGTTTATTAAATAAACAACAGTATTTACAACATCTGCCCAAAACTGTACGGGAAACCCTGAATGCAGTCTCATACACCTTGCACGCTCCGTGATCGTTCTGTTCATCCTTTCTAACACACCATTTTCTTGTGGTGTTCCTGGGACTGTCTTCTCTCTATGAATCCCATGGTATGAACAATAACTATTAAAATCCTTGCCGTAGTACTCACCTCCATTATCAGATCTGAGACACTTCAACATTTTTCCTGTCTCATTCTCAACCAAAGCTTTTTACTTCTTAAAAGTAGAAAACACATCAGATTTCCGTCTAATGCAATAAACCTAAGTTTTCCTAGTTGCATCATCAATGAATGTAACATAATAATGATATCCACCAAGAGATTGTACCTGAGCTGGTCCCCATACATCCGTATGCACGAGCTCTAACTTTTCATTCTTCTTCTGTTTCCCAGCCCTGAGAAATATGACTCTCTTATGTTTTCCATAAACATAGTTTTCATAGAATTCCAAACTTACCTGCTTCAAATCCGGCAGCAACTTCCTTGAGTGGAGAATCTGCATCCCCTTCTCACTCATGTGGCCAAGCCTATGATTCCACACTGCTATATCTGTTCCTGTGGAAGCTAAAGATATAGCATGGTCAGTATTATGAGTACATAAATACAACGTACCTACCCTGTCTCCTTTTTCTATCACCAATGATCCTTTAGTGATCTTCCACCACTTTTCTCCAAATGTGGATAGACAAACGCCATCTCCCAACTGCCCTGTTGAGATCAGATTTATTTTCATAGTAGGAATATGCCTAACATCTTTCAACAGCCAGTCAGTTCCATTCTTAAATTTTATCCATACCTTACCCATTCCAACAATTTTACATGGCTCATCATCACCCAATAAAACATGTCCAAAATCGCCTAGAGCATAATCATGAAAATATTTCCTATGGGGTGTAGCATGACATGAAGCCCTTGAATCTACTACCCAATAATCACTAGTATTATCTAATGCAAGAATCAAAGCATCTTGTAACACATCACCTGCTACATTTGCTTCCTGGGTAGTTTCCTTTTGTGCATCTCCTTCTTTAGAGATCTGCAGTCTTTCTTCAGATGTTCTTTCTTTCCACAGTTCCAGCTCTCTATTTTTCCCAGTCTGGACTTGCATATTCCCGTTTTAGACTCTCCACGATTACCTTGGCTCTTTCCTCTCTCCTTTTTTCTTCCCCTACTCTCCATGGTCAATACATTACCTGATGTCTCACTTGTTCTTTTTCTTCGCATTTCCTTGCTAAGAATAACACCAATAACATCATCAAATTTCAAGGTGTTTGAACGAGAGACAGAGTTACTTACAGCCATGACTAATCTATTCTAGCTTTCTGGCAATGAACACAAGATTATATGAGCCCTAACCTCATCATCAAAGTTCACACTTACAGAACTTAGTTGATTTGTAACAGTATTAAACTCATTTAAATTATCAGTAACAGATCCACCTTCAGACATCGTCATATTAAATAAATGCTTCATTAGAAATACCTTGTTGGAGGCCGAGGGTTTTTCATACAGCTTACCCAATGCGCTAATCAAACCCTCCATTATCATTTCTTTTGAGATATTGAAAGCCACCGACGAAGCCAGGCTCAGTCGTATTGTTCCCAGAGCCTTTCTGTCAAGAACCTCCCATTCTTCATCCTTCATAGTCGTCGGCTGCTTTGCTCTTCCTCCCAATGGTATGAATAGATCCTTCTGGTACAGATAGTCCTCCATTTGCATCTTCCATAACTGGAAGCTTTGGCCGTTAAACTTCTCGACCCTAAACTTCCCTTCTTCTGCCATTTCTCCCACTCGAACGAGAAACCCTAGCTTCCTGTGGGTTTATCTACCAAATAGACCATTGGATCTGATACCAATTGTTAGAAAAATAGGATCGCAGAGCAATAATAATAAACATAAATGCAAATATAAATACACACACATTACAAGAGAGACACAGATATATTCACCCAACTTGGGCTACGTCCACATTGAAGTTGCCAGTCCTTATTATTATTTTTTCCAACAAAGTGAAGGGATACAACCTACAGCACAACCACTGCACTTCCTCTTCATTGTCTCACAGTCTCTCTTCTTTGATCTCAGAGATCTTTACAATGCATAAAACCTAATACATCATTCACCCTAGCCGTATTACAATGTCTTTCTTTTATAAAGGAAATACAATGGGAAAATACCACGGGTTACCCAAAACCATGGGCCCAAAAACAGCTAGCGAAAACAACCCCAAAAATTTTTCTCGAGGGCTACGCCCCCAAACCCCCTTTATCAGGGGCACTGCCCCAAGACCCCCCTAGGTTTGTGTCGGGATCATAACCAAACCTGGGGTACGGACACAACTAAATAATAATATCTCTGAATCCAACAAGACGTGGAACTCGTCGACGGTAAGGTCCATGGATCATTAAAATACGAAGTTCAGAACGGTACATTATTCAATGGAGGAGGTTCATTATCGGAAATGGTTCCAATAAAAGCAATGGGTGCAGGGAAATCAAAATATCCCAACAATGAGGGGTAAAATCCAACACCCATGTTCCCAATCTCTGACTTAGAATCTTTGACTTGGGGGACAACAGGTCCCGTGGATGCTGTGGAATAAGGACTAACGAAATCTAGCTGGTTGATCGTCACAATCTTGCCTTCATGTGGAAACAAAATAAATCTAAATACGGAGGACATGACTGCTCTCATAGTGTAAATCCAATTCCTACCCAGGAGAAGGTTGTAGTTGATGGGCGCATCAACCACCTCGACTTCAATAGCCACAGGTTTCCCACCCAAGTGGACGACAAGGGAAGGGAGAATCCCATGCGGCTTAAATGATCGACCAGCAAATGCAGTGAGCATGCTCATAGAATTGGATAAGGGAGGAGATCCAAGAGCTTTCCAACAAGATAAAGACATTACTGACGTAGAAGCACTTTCGTCAACCACCGTTCTTTTGACGCAATTTTGTAGGCACTCCACATGGATTTGAAAAGCCACATGGTAAGGTAAGAAAGGTTGAACGTCAGTAGTATCAAACTTGATAACGTTAGGAATTCCCCCATCCTGAACTCCTAAAGCACACAAAAGGGCATGTATTTGAGAAGGACACACTTGTAAAACCTTGAGAGCTGACATGGCACACGAAGTTTGACCCAAATCTTCTACAATAGAGTAGTTCTGGGTAGCTTGAGCATTGGGATTATGTGTAGAGCGCTTGAGAACACCTTTCGGTATCCGCAACATAGCAGTGGGCTTCTCGATATGAAAATAGGTATCAGGAGGAGGAGGAGGCTCATTCCCCATATTCCATTGTGCTGCATCATAATCACGTTGGCGAGTAGCAACACTAACCTATGATTTAACCATATTCATGCATCCAAAGCCACTAGTATGAGAAGTGGTCGTTGACGTATCATTGGTCCCATAACCAGTAGCAGGAGCATTCGAAGCCATATTCTGATGATGTGGAAGGGGATATTTCAACACAGCTGGCCTCTGTGCAAGATGCTTCGATGCTTCCTCAATCCGAGGACACAAGTGAGTAAGGTGATCTTCCCCACAAAGCTTGCAAGGGAATTTCACTTTACGCCTAGGTTTATCATCCCCACCAGCATTTCCGCCGTCCCAAGGAGGTTTGGTGTTCTCTTTCCGAGGAGTATTATGATTACTAATTTTGTTCTCGTTATTTCCACCCTTGCGATTATTTCTCCCCTTCTTCTTACCACCAGGCTGCCGGTTATCCGATGGGTTCGTCGATTGCATAGCATGTACATCGGATGATGGGGTGGAAGTGGACAAGGTGTGAACCTGTCCGGGAGTAGATTGGTTAAGTGACAAATTTTGCATTTGATTAGCAACCAAATCTACAAGTCGAGCACTTGCGGATCCAACAATGCCATTGACATGTGGTCCAGGAAATGGCTTGGGCTCATGTCGTGATCGCGGTGCATCAGGAATAATGTCATAAAGAATGCCATACTGAGCATATAGTAAATCTAGCTGTTGGACTTTGAGTATAGCTTGTTCCTCAGTCGTAATGTTGGACATCGAAACATCCTTAGAAATGTATGGAAGCAAATACTTGAGAAACCATTCCAATAGAAAATATGGAGGAATGTTGGCTTTCACCAACCACTTCCGGCGACGCCACTCTTGAACGTGGTCAAATATGTGTGCGGCAATATTTTGGCGGAAGGTAGACAAGAGTTCGGTGCCAGTATCGTAGCGAACTGGAAACTGGAAATGATCCAGGAAAACCAAGGCTATCTCATTGAAACCCTTGTACGTTCCCCTAGGAAACTCAACATACCACTTCGCGGCTGCCCCCGTGAGGGTGCATTGAAATAGTCTCAAACAAATGGAATCATGATTTAACGAGTTTGATGAGCACCAAAGGTGAAAATTCATGACGTGATCACCCAGATCCTCACCACCCTTCCCCTCAAACTAGGGAATGTCTGAAGGGATCTTGGTAGGGACTGGAGGCCAATTAGGATCATGACACACCAGATCATTCGTGAGCTTCGAAATATCCAGAGATTCAATCGATAAAGGAATGGAAGTTGCGGCTGAAAAGCTTGATTATAAGCTCCCATAAAAGGTTGATTATACAGACTTGAAGGATAAGATGGGCCATAACCATGACCCTAGCCATAAGGATGATAACCTCCTCCAACCTGACCCGTGTGAGGGTAAGCAGGTATATATGTATTATGAACACCGTAATGAGGTGGGATGTAATGATGGCTAGCACCGACTGTATCATAGTAAGGGTTACCACCATAATTATGGGGCATATAAGTATTACTCGTAGCGGGAACCGTGCTGTAATGACCATAGTTGTGAGGTATGTTCCCACCCCATGCATAAGTGCTATTGGTAGCAGGAGCGGTTGTATAATTATAAGGTATATTCCCACCCCCTGCATAAGCGTTACTAGTATCAGGATCAGTCGTGTAGTTACCATTAGTATAATGGATATTCCCATCCCATACATTAGCATTACTAGTAGCAGGAGCAGTGGTGTTATGACGATAAGTATAAGGGATATTCCCACCCCCTAAATTAGCATTACTAGTGGTAGGAGCAGTCGTAAAAGTATACGGTATGTGTCTACTCCCGGTACTAGGAGGATTGGTAACATTAGAGAACGTGGTCCTGGGTTGACGTGTAGAGGCATGTGTATTATACTGTGGAATGTGAGTTGTATTGTGAACAGTGTTCCCACCAGGAGGGGTAGTCCTAGGAGGCAGCCTTCCTCCAAGATTTGGGATGTTTGGAGTAATGTAGACCGTCCCATACTGACGTGTGTGAGTAGAAGGTGCAGTGCTCCCAACGAGGGTAGTGCCCCTGGTAAGTGTAGTGTTTCCAACACCAGGACTAGTGCTAGCATGACTACCAAACATAGTGGATGGATCAACTTTGTTGTAACTAGGCATACCATGAGAGAACGGGGTAGTGTTGGTCATAGGACCTTTGTTAACATGTGAATGTGGCATCCCATATAGGAAATTACATGGATTCGATAGATCGAACGGGTCGTCCTTAGGTGGATCCGTCCCAAACAAACTAGGTTGGGTCTTGGGTTGTGGATCGCCCCCCCATGCCTCTCTAGGATTAGGAGGAGTAGAAGCGTCTTCAACTCTACCCGATAGAGTCATAGGGATTTATCCCATGCCAAACCAGCGGAAATGTCAGCGCGAATCGTTTCAAAAGAACTAGAAGAATCGGAGAGGGCCTTCCGGTGTCCCCTCTGAACATGATGTGTAACTTTGGCGGCTAGTAAACCTGCCAACTGACGAGACCGACGGAGAGTAGGACCTCACTCCATGATACCTCTGAAAGTTCAATAAATCAAAGCGTTCCCTAATGACCAAACTAACTATCAAAGAACAAAGAGCACACACCTAAGAAACTACGGCGAAATGCACACAAACAGAACTGGCTCAAGGGACCTCCTCACACTACAACCGGTATGTCTCACCTAGGAGAGAGTTGAGACTCCCAAACTATAACCATAGGTAACAGAATCAGTTATAAGGGTTCACATACTTCACTGCGTGCACAGGGTCAAATCCCTATACAACAGGCAATTGTGTTGTCCAACCCCTATCTGACTCAGGATACGTACAGTATAACCACTGCAAGCACCCTATGCGATACCTAGGTAAGGAAACTAAGGTCACCAAAATATAACTAATGCTCAGGGGGGCAGTCTCAGGTAGGACCCATCGTATGGTCAAGGTATCTAATCCCAAAAATCAAGAGGTACAGATCCCTTAAGGCCCTTTGTACACAAACAAATCCTGGAAATATCTCACACGTTTGGCCAGCATTTTTTATACCTCCATATTTCACAGTGTCGCATCTTCACAATAAAAGACAGTCGACGACACTTCCCCTGCTGCTTAAACCACCCATAAGAGAAAAGTGATGAATGACCTATAAAGACAAACCTTTCATGTCACCTGAAAAACCCAACTGAGACCCATCTACCAACACTACCGCGTTATGCTCTCCTGCTGATGTGCGGTAGTCCCCACTACTACGCCATGCTCTTTCCCTTCTGCGCGGTACTACCGCATTATTCTCACCTTCAGGGGCACGGTAGTCCTTTTTTAACCCTTTTTCCATGGCTTGTGAGATCTTGATCTTCGAGAGATTTTTTAGGATTGGCATCTCTGATTCGATCCTAACTCACCTTCTCAGATTAGTGGGTCTGATCCACTAAACACTCCCAAGATCCATTCTTCTCTCTTGTTGGTTAATCCTCCTACACACTATAAGAGAGAGACCTTCCATGAGCAAAGGGGAGGACTCTTTGAGATATCAAACCTATGGTCTTAGATCTTTGTGGAGATAGCTAGAGGAGAAAGCACTTGGAGCTGGGAGTTGGCTTGGACATCAAGCAACCATTGTAAGTAACTTCAAGTTTGCAATAAAACATAACTTGTCTTGTTTCCCAAATCGTGTATGTTGATCTTGTTTCAATCATATGATTTGTTTCTGCTATAGATTTAGATTCTAACATATATTTCATATTGCTAGAAGATTGCATGTTCTTGTACCTTGGTTCATTCTAACAGGTTCATTCGCGAGGACTTGAAGATTGGAGCAACAACTAGGACAAGCGATTAAATCAAAGGTCAGTCAGATCTCTTCCATTTCTTTTAGCATTATGGTATTGAAATATTTGTTTGGATCTAGGAATTCAAGGTAGCATTTGTTATCTTTTTGTCTTAGTTTAGAGTCAGTTAAGTCTACTTTAACCTAAGAGAGTTTCTACCTATCCGTAGGGAGAAATATCTACAACAAAAACTGACGACTCCGCTGGTTTGAACCCCATTTGATTGATTCATTTCACTTTCAGTCATTCTTGATTGTGGTTTTTCTTTCTCATCAAACCAGTACTGAATTTTGGTCTCTTTGACCTCTATTCACCCCTTCTCTCCACACCTTTTCTCCATCTATGATCAGTGAGTCCTCTGGGTCTGCAGCACCCCTGAAAAATTCAAATTTTTTTCAAAAGTTGCGCTCTTTTCCACCCTTAGCAGCAGTACCACGCCCTCATTACTACCTACAGAGTGGTAGTACCCGCGTACCCAACGCTCTTACCAGCGCGGTAGTGTACCAGTACTGCGAGTTAGCCAGTGTATACCACGCGGTAGTGTCTGCATTTTTTCATTTTTCGCCTTCCTGTTTGGTTTCCCAGGTCATTTTTTGATCTTCTTTGCCTTAGATTGGTGTTTCCTGCTGCTTACCAGCATTCTTTCCATTTGCACAATCATTTTTGGTTTGTTTACCCTTTGGTGTGAACTTGATTATTTTTGTTGAGTTAGTGGCATTATTTACATGTTTGGTCACCCCTTTCGATCGATTGCATTGGCTTAAGCCATCCATCATAACCAAACTGTTACGACTGCCCTCTCTTACTAGATTGTGTATTTTTCATAATCACATTGTTCTTATAACTATCATCTTTTCCATTATCATCATTAAAATCTATATTGGAAATTGTCATTAGAGAACATTTGTGTTGTTTGGATTGAAACATTATTGTGCATTAGGAAGTGAAGCATTCAATTTGCCACATAAATTCTCATTTTGAAGCATTATAGTTGTAGATCAGTGACATTTGAAAGAAGTGTTTATTTCAGTTTGGCTTTACTTAGAAAAAGAAAACAAAAAGTTTGTTTTGAAGTGGTTTTTCATTGTTTGTGAAAGTTTCATGCATTTATGATCGAAGAAATCTCTCTTTTCCATAGCTAGTTTTCATCGAATACAAGGCTTATTTCGATTCATTCTCACTTGCATGGTTTGGGTCATCACAACACCACCAAGTTTCATGTCCATTTACCCGATTGAGTAATACAACCACTAAAATTAATCTCCCTAACTAAACCAACATTAACCTCACTTGAGGAAATAAAAAGAATTTGGTAGTTAGGTAGGCACCAGGGATAGGCATCCAAATAATTCCCCCTTGTCATTATCATCTAAGACATAGTTGTTGTCCTCTAGGGAACTAAAATCCTCTAGTATTTGTTGACACGGTCATACACCAGTTTGTGGAGGGGCCTCCTGACTGTTTTAAACTTTCAGGGGTTAAACCGCCGCGAGATTGAGAACCGGACGGACTCTATGGAATTCCGCACTCCACTTAGCCCTAAGGAAACATCGATCATTGTCTTCCTTGTGTTATATGGCCCTCATACTGATAATACAAGGGTGATAACGCAGAAGCGCCGAAAACCTTTTCCAACGAGTCATGAACAAGGTAGCTTAGTAGCTTTTCTACTAGGGCTCCTTTACCCAGGATCCCTTTCGGTAGAGGGATATCCTTCTCATATTGGTCTCTCACGTTGTATTGTTCGACTTGGATTTCATCACCTTGCGAAGGATACAGCTTGTTGAGGTCTCCAGCTCTTAGTTAGGAAGTTTGCTTGTTACCTCATCTTAATAGAGGGTCATTTTTTTTTTAGTGATTGCTTGTTGGCATTCTGGCCATTTTTTGTTTCCAGCTCGCTTGCTGTGACGCGGGTCTCAGTATAGTATTTTAGAGCTTGCTTTTTTTAGCCTGCGAACCTTGCTTTTTCTAGTTCCTCTTTTGCACACTCGGCTGCATTAGGGTTTTTGAGTTCTTTGTTACGAAACTACCACCGGATTTTTTATTCCTACCAGTATGTCAGAACCACCACGGAGATCATGAAGAGTACAGGGACGAAGCCCGCCACCACCACTATGGACCTCTGGTCCACCTACATCACGTATTCCCGCCCCTCCAGACCGCGGTGTCGGCCGAGGGAACGTTCCACCACCGATACGCACTACATATTCAGTTCCTCCTATAACTGTTACTCATAGTACGATCTTAGAACCCATTGCAGTTTCTGCAACCACTGATACACCTGAGAACCCCACTGTCACTTCACCCACTGTTATTCCAGATATATCTACCACAGTGGACAACACTACAGCGGTTGAAATTAGTACTGCCCAAGATACTAGACCGGAGGCCATCATCCTCCCCAACGTCAGCACTACCCTTCCACCAGAGACTTTCTACGATGTTACAAAAGGATCTGTTGGCACCACCGAAGGATCCAACCAAGATATATCCGAATTGATTCCAGTCCTGGGCGGATACGTTGAAGTTACCGAAGAAACCCGACTTCCTGATACACCTTTTGAACCTGACTATGGCTTTATCACTTCCTAGGTAGAACCTCCGCCTGCTACCACTGCGCCATCCAGTGTTCATCCATAGGAAACCGGTTCTTCCAGCAACATACCTCGTACGATATCCCTCCCTAATCTCCCTTTGGGACACGATATCATGGCCTCAATCCAGTCTAGTATGGTCAGTCTAGCTAACTCCCCTTTAGCGTCGGCACAGTTTAAACATGATACAGAGCAAATGGTCTCGACGACTTCTAGATATCCCCCTGCTACCCTTCCTCCCGACTATCGGGCTCCCAATGTTCCGTCTAGCATAGAGTTTCATCACTCCTATGCAGACGGTTCCGGACCTTCAGATATCACTTTACCTCTGTTCCCTCTGGACCCCGAAAACCCTTTCCAGGATACAAACCCGGACCCAGTCCTTGATGGTCGTCCTATTGTTGAATACGCTATGGACGAAACCCCCGACACCCCTCGGTTAAATTCCCCACATTTACTGCCATCACGTAGGTTTGGCGCACATTCTATGAGGGATAACCCAGTATTTTCTCTGTCCCCGCCCGTCACATATGGAAGACCCCTCCACAAATCGGAACCATTGGCGCCATTGGCCAATCCACACTATATCATCTTTCTAGTGTCGAAAGAACACCAAGTCATACCACTGGATCATCCATACTGACCGAAGGTTCACCTTCGGCCACTATCTACACCATTTCAGGAGGTGGACAACCGACTATTACGACCGCTAATCCCAACAACGAACCCCCTCCTGGCGGGCCATCAACCCAGCCTACTGGAGGACAACCCTTTCTTGGGAACCCCGCTCCTAGTCACCAACCACCTCCCATCGGGCCATCAACCCAGCCTACTGGAGGACAACCCTTTGTTGGGAACCCAGTTCCTAGTCACCAACCTCCTCCCATAGGGCCATCAACCCAGCCTACTAGAGGACAACCCTTTGTTGGGAACCCCATTCCTAGTCACCAACCTCCTCCCATAGGACCATCCAACCCACCTGCTGGAGGGAAACCTACTGGTACCATCCAACAACCCTCCCAACTAGCAGCATCTACTCAGATCGGTATGTACAACACACCTAGCAACGGACAACCTTATACCGGTTTTCCAACCGGGCCTCATCTTCAACATCCCTCGTGAGGTACGCTTCCTTCTTGGGGATCTCAAATCCCACAGAGCGGGCGGTACTCATTGTTTGGAAACTGGAACCCAGTTGGAGGGCAACCTCAAATTCCCCCCAACTTGAATTTCGACCTCCCCTACCCTTCGGCTGCAGCAACTCCATGGAACCCATCTCTTCAATTCCCACCTCTTCATCAAGGTGGAACACATATTCCATGGACACCACTATTCCATCCACCCCCCAACCCTACTACGGGAAACCCTCCACTTACTCAAAGTAGTGGTAACATTCCTGGGACCCACCAACCCTAGGGAACCATTCCCCAACAAGGAGCAACAACCATTCCTAGGTCCCAGCAACCCCAGGGTACAATACCCACCGTCCCCACTCAGCAGAACGTTCAACAACTGGGTACCACTCTGATTCCCAGTCAAGTAATGACTTCCAACACACAACCGGTTAACCAGATGGCCTATTACCCCCAGAACTTCCAACAGTACCCTGCGGGAAACATGTATGGGTACAACATGCATCAGTATGCTGTGCAGGGCCCCCCAGGTTTCTCTGCACCATACAGTTAATACTCATACCCGTAGACTAATCGTCAACTTCCCTTTTTGGCCATGCTAGATTTACCTAATTTTTCGAGGCTCATTAACGATCCTATATGGCATGAACCTCACTGGCTCCCTATTCCAGCCAAACTTCCATCGGACATTCCTAAGTTCAATGCCAAGCCCGGGGAAGACCCCAAGAACCATGTGATGACCTTCCATCTTTGGTGTTCATCCAACTCATTGATGGACGACTCCATTCAGCTACGGCTCTTCCAGCACACGCTTACTGGAACGGCAAAAAAATGGTACATCGAGCTGCCACAACACTCCTTTCATGATTTTAACACCTTGGCTATGCAATTTCTGACCCATTTCCAGCTCCCCATCCAGTATGAGACTGGAACAGAACTGTCAACCTCATTGCGTCAAACCACCTCTATGCACATTTCGGATCACATCCATGAGTGGCGTCGATGCCGTAGGCTAATCAAGGTTCCCATTCTGGATCAACTACTCGCTGATTGGTTCACAAAGTCATTCTTGCCTCCCATAGCCAGGGACATTTCTATGCGCGGGCCGATCACAGAGGAACAAGCCATATCGGCTGCCTAGTATATGGATTCGGTATATACCCAATCCGACACTTTACATGAACTTCTTCCCCATGCCACCCACATCACTACTGATCCAACTAAGCCTGCCACTGAACCCCCTATCGATGGTATTGTCGGTTCAGTCAAGGCCCAGCCTACCATCAAACCGATGGGGCAACAAACTCCTACTTCCCCCACTACACCCCAGGGTGCTCCAAAAGCTTCTACTTATCCTGCTATCTCCTCCAAAGTGAACGCAGTTCAATCTACGTCACAACCATCCAGAGGAAAGAAGAAGAACAATTGTGGCAAATCCAAGAAAACTTCTAACCAGCAGGAGAATCCCAAGCCACAACCCACCCACACCGACCCGAAACCACATCAGAAGGCTAAGTTTCCCTACCTCATTTGTCAAGACAATCACTACACGCGTGACTGTCCCGACAAGGATGAATTCAACAAATTCATTAAAGGATCCTCTCATCCGGCAGTTTTAACTGACCCTTTCCCTCAGCAGCAATAGCAGATGGTTTCCCAAGAAACCCCAAAAGGGGGCAACCCAAACAACCCACCTCGCGGAGAGACATCCGCAAACCGTGAAATCCTGATGACGAGTAATGAGGAGATTCACATAACCACTCGTTCAAAGACGTACAAAAACCCCCCAAGTTCAAACAAACAGTCAGAGACATCCAAAGGCAAGTCTCCTGTTGAAGATCCTTCTCCTACCCCTCCCCCTAACGGCCATCTCCACATCGAGAGACCGCTTACGGACACAGTGCTACGCCCACCCAAGGGCACCATACGAAAGGTGACATTTAATCCTAACACGCGAGATACCCAAAATTACAACATTGTTGAGGATTTAGCTTAAGCACCATGCACCATGTCGACTCTCGAGGTTCTCCAACACTGCCCTACGCAGCACAGAACCTTACTTTGAGCACTGGGGGTAGTAGACCCGAATACTTCAAACACCATCATGTTTAACTTGGAGTATGTCAAACCTCGACTTTCCCACCAGTTAGCCTTTCAGGTTCATACAAAAATCCATGGAAATAGCATCCATCACACTGTCTTAGATGAAGGTGCCTCCATGTCAATTATGTCTTTGAACTGTTGGAGAGCCTTAGGCTCACCCGAAGTCACGTCGTCTCCCACTACTCTCAGAGCATTTGACGGACACGGTTTTAAACCTTATGGACTCATTCCTGCGATTGGTGTTGAACTAGGGGGAAAAACAGTATCTGTACACATCGAAGTCGTGGATGCGCCATTAGATTGCAATCTTCTACTTGGTCAGAACTGGTTTTATGGCATGACCACCATAGCATCCACTGTCTTTCGAATCGTGCAATTTCCTCATGAAGGGAAAATTGTCACCATAGATCAACTAGACTACTGTATCCCAGACTCTCATCCAAACTCCGCCAACACCGTCTCGTTATTGGATCAACCTCGGTACCATTTCCAAGATGTTGGCGTTGGTCTTATGAAGGATTCTTCCCTTATTGGAGCTTTCCCCATCAATGATATCATCAAACATCACCCCCATCAATGATTCTTGGGTGATACCGAGTCCTACTGAGATTGAAAACTATGGAAACTCCATGCTGTTAAATGGGAACCTCGCAGCGTATGAAGCGATCCAGTCAGCCACCGATTGGGTCGATTCTTCCACCCATCACACAGTGGTGCAGCTCTCGTCTGAGACCCATTCATCCCCCCCACTTATCGATCCTCTCACATTGATTTTTCCCACTGACAAATCAATTATGGAGGTTATGTGTGGTGATGAACCACCATGGGGGAATTTCCATCATCGATCTTCTTTCCCCACCATCCAGACGATTGAGCCCGACACAAAATCCAACACTTCACTTGGAATGGTTCAAACCAAGTTTCCCACTTCGCTCGATGAAGTATTTTCCGAAGGAAACTTGGCCAACCTTATGACAACCACTCCCATCGACATTTCAGTGAAGCCTGGTGTCGTGGAAAACATTCATATCGGCAAGACATGCACTCCCACCGAAATGGAGTTCTACACTTCCTACTTTAAAACGTTCCGCGACGTTTTTGCCTGGAGTTATGAAGAAATGCCAGGAATAGATCCGTCTATCGTGGTCCATGAGATTCCAACCTTTCCTGGCGCCTGACCTGTTCGACAGAAACTATGACCCGTCCACCCCCGTAAGACAGCCGCTATCAAAGCAGAAGTTGAAAAACTTTTGCATGTTGGTTTTATCTATCCTATCCCACTGAGAGAATGGGTATCTAATATCGTTCCCGTAGCCAAGAAATAGGGTACGATTAGAGTCTGTGTCGATTATCGTGACTTGAACAAAGCTTGTCCAAAGGACAACTACCCAACTTTGTTCATCGACCAGATCATCGATAACTGCGCCGAGAGTGTCATCTTTTCATTTATGGATGGATTTTCCGGTTATAATCAGATCGAGATACTCCCAGCGGACCAGCATAAAAAATCCTTTATCTTCCCATGGGGAATCTTTGCATATCAAAAGCTACCTTTTGGCCTGAAAAATGCCGGGGATACTTTCCAATGGGTGATGTCGTACGCATTTCACGATATCAAACATATTGCAGAGTCGTATCTTGATGACCTTCCTGCTCATTCTCAGACCAGGGAAGATCATCCTGATCACTTAGGCATCGTCTTTGCAAGGTGTCGTCGCTACAATATTCATTTGAATCTGCATAAATGCATCTTTTTCATTGAAGCTGAAAAACTTTTAGGATTCATAATCTCCAAAAGCGGCATACGATTGCACCCTGCGAAGGTAGAAGCTATTTTAGCCCTCCCTGACCCCACGAACATACCAGAACTTCAAAGTTTGCAAGGGCATGCAAACTTTCTACCCCGTTTTATTTGCAATTTCATCGAGATAACAAAAGGCTATATGAGGCTTCTAAAGAAGAATACCCCATTCATTTGGGACAACAAAGCCCAACGCTCCTTTAATCATCTAAAGGAGGCCTTAACTAAAGATGTTGTGATTCAACCCCCCAATTACACACAGGATTACATTCTTTATCTCGCATATTCGATTTCCACCATCGGTATGGTGTTAGTCCAAGAAGATACTAACGGCATAGAACATGTGGTATACTACCTTAGTAACAGTCTTCTTGAATCCGAAACTCGATACTCACATGTTGAAAAACTGGCTCTGGCAACAGTCTTTGCTGTCCAGATGTTTTGTCATTACATTCTGCTCCGCCACACCACTGTCATAGCGGATTTCAATCCAATGTACTATATCCTCACACGTCAAGAGCTGGGGGGGAAATATTCTCGCTGGATTGTCATCCTACCTGGAATTTTCAAAAAGCCAAATCCAAGAAATCTTTGGTCTTTGCCGAGTTGATTTGTAACCTGCCCCGTGCTACCGAGCAACCTGAGCCCATCGATTCTCTTCCTGATGAATCGTTGTTCCTCATTAGCACGTCCGACCCACGGTACGGGGATATTTTATTATATCTCCAAACCCAACGTTTCCACCCCGACCTCAACCGCGATGAACGTCGACGTATCCGACACCATGCCAAGTACTACCTTATAGTCAACGATACCCTTTACCGGCGTGGTGTTGATACCGTTCTTCGACGCTGTTTGACTTTAGATGAGGCCGAACACGTTCTTAATGACTTCCACACTGGAGCATGTTGTGGTCATCTCTCTGGGATGGCTATGGCCCAGAAGATACTACGAGAGGGATATTTCTGGCCCTCGATTTTCAAAGACTGCATTGAAACGGTTAAGAAATGTCCACCTTGTCAATTCTTTCATAGTAAAACACGCTCGCATCCTACTCCACGCCATCCTATTCTTGTCGTTGGCCCCTTTTCCAAATGGGGCATAGATTTCATGCACTGTAAGCCCACTTCAGCCGGGGGGCATAGCTATGTCATAGTAGTTGTTGACTATTTCATAAAATGGGTTGAAGCGATGCCTACTTATGTTGAAGACAGCAAAACAGCAGCACAATTCATATTCAACCACATTATAGCTAGGTTTGGTGCCACAATCCATCGTGACCGATCATGGCTCCCACTTTAGGAACCATATGATTGAAGAATTGAGCGCCAACCTGGGTTTTCGTCATGAAAACTCAACCCCATACTACCCACAGGCTAATGGCCAAGTCGAATCCATTAACAAAATTTTGAAACGTATGATTCAGCGAATTGTGGGTACTCACAAGTCCAATTGGCACTCAGCTCTGTTTTCGGCATTATGGGCATACCGAACCTCAGTGAAAAGTGCTACCGGGTTCACACCATTCCAACTGGTGTATGGCCTGGAAGCCATTTTACCAATTGAATGTGAAATCTCGTCACTTAAGATAGCCATAGAGATACTCCCCAATACCACTTCCGAAGAAGAACGGTTTCTATACCTAGCCAAGCTAGATGAAACTCGCCGAGACGCTGCTTTAGCCAACGAATCCCATAAAAAATGCGTCAAAGCACAATATGACAAATCCGTTCAACCTCGGGTTTTCAACGAAGGTGACCTCATACTCACATATGACCAAATGCATGGCAAACTTGGAAAAGGAAAGCTAGAGTCCATGTGGTACGACCCCTTCGTTGTAAAACATGTTTTAGAGAAAGGAGCCTATGAGCTTGTCGATTGTGATGGCACACCGTTGGCACGACCCTGCAACGGGCTGTACCTCAAACGTTTCTACGCGTAGGTTCATCCTGCGTGAGACACTTTTGTACATAATGTACCTAGTTTTTTTTTGCTTATCTTTTTTGTATGCACACACAGATCTCATGTATCCATCCTTACCTTGACTTGTGCTTTTATGTGCAAATGTCTTCCTACTACGGATTCGCCGACGGTGCGAGCCAACACACCCAGAACCTTGCTTCCGCATCATGGGTAATTTATTCTCCCACTGGCGAGTTGTTATCTTCAGGAGCCAATTGTTTGGGTCCCGCAACAAACAATATTGCAGAGTACCATGTAGTCATTGGACTATTGACAGAGGTTTCTTCCCTTGGAATTGACACCCTATCAGTCTTTCTAGACTCCCAACTCGTGGTTTCCCACTTGAATCGTATCTACGCAGTCCGCGATCCTATCTTACTTCACTTATTTCGAAGAGTACACCTCTTGGAACGATCTTTTCATTATATTTCATATCATCACATACCAAGGGAATTCAATTGTGTAGCTGATTCATTAGCTAATTACATTTTGGATTGGCATCTAGCCCATACATAAAATACATCATAAAATTAACACACAAGTCATTGTAAATAAATAGATCATAAAGGTAGGTCCACGTATATATATCACTGCATATAAAAATGTCTTTCTCAAAAATACATAAAGTTTGTGTTCAAAAGACAAAATTTGGGATCCAATCCCATAGAAAAATTTGGCTCTCAAAGCCTACATATCGTGTACATGCCAAAAAAAGTAGAATACTGCTATCTAAGGAGACCTAGGAGATCTATCATGATCCTCCTCAGATTCCTTGCACCGCTGATGGTAACAAACTATGGCTCTGGCTACCCTACAGAGAAGAAGACCGATACATCTAGGCACACCTACAGTATGCCGCTGAAGATGCAGAGGAACATCATCCATCCTCATAGCTAGAACCCCGTGGGTTAAACCTTGTAGGTTCCGCTCTATGTCTTGAACCCCTCCTGCCTCTTCTTCCTCTTCTTCTTTTCCCTCCAAAGCAACTCGGTGCTCGACACCGCCTTGGCATAATGGCAAATCGCCTGTAGGTCTCTGTGGTCCACAATCTGCGACATGCACACGTACATATATTAAAATCTTTTTTACACATTCTAAAAAACAAGTAAAAATCATATATTAAAAAATTAAAAAATAAATTAATGAAGGTCATACCTGAATTATCCCAATCATCATCCTCGGGCAGTGCCAAGTCTATGTCCTCGCGGAAGTCCACCCCTGCATAGGGGTAGTCATCGATCATCACGATCTGTTCCTCGAGCCATGAGAAGAAGTCCTCACCAAAAGCTAAATGCTGCGGCCCTCCAAGCCGTCCTACATACTCACTCCATCGAGCCATCTGTGGCTCGATAGGTGGACGGGTGGGCATAGTCAGCTGCGGACGCAACAGTGGCACCCTCTCCAAGAAGAAGGTGACCAAAATGCTCCCGTACCCAAACTGAGATTTCTCTCCAATCCTACACTTGTTCACTTGCTCCTTGAGGTTGGTCAATACTGCTTCACACCAGTTGAATAGTGTCGGTGCCATGCAATCCACAACAATATTCATCTGTGTATGGAATTCCTGATGGGGACCCATACTCCCTGCTGCATGTGTGATGGTGAGCAACACGATTTTTAAAGGAATTTCTACAATATCCTTAATGACCACCTTACCGCTTTTCTTCCCCGAACCTTGACGACAATAATGAGCAATCAAAGAATTAGTGCTCGCTTCCGAGTTCGTGAACCCTGTAAAGTTCACCCGGGCCCTTCTCTTTGAGAGACCCGTGAGGAAACAAATTTCCTCAAGTTCAATCTCGAGGGTCTGTTCTCCAACTCGGAAAGCTTGAATATTGGGGTCCCACATTTGTATAATGTGGGTGAGAAGTTTTGCTTGCTTGCAAATACCTTTTGTTTTGAAGAATTTCAATAACCCACATTCCCGCAGTGCAGTCAAGGTCTCTTGGTCATTCTTGGCCAACAAATCATCTGCTTCATGCTCCCTTTCTTTCCAGCTGACCATTTTGCCCCAAACAAGTTGCAAACACCTGCAAAAGGCCACAAGAAGCATCCATTAATAATTTAATAAGTTGATCTCAAGAAAAAATTGAGAAAAAATCCATTTTTCTTCCCTAATGCTCGCCACTACTACGCCTGGGGGAAACACGACTGCGTGGTAGTCCACACTACTGCGCCCCCATTTAACCTTACAGAGTGGTAGTAACCGACGGTATCGCGCTTCCCGATTGAGCGAGCGCGCGGTAGTGTCAAGGGCGAAAAAAGCCTATTAGGGCCTGCCAAAAAATTAATTTTCTCCTACTAAAATTAAGTTTTCTACCTATGAAATGAAAGAGGGGCTTGAAAGCTCTTACCTGACGCAAACGGCTATTGAAGTGGTGCTCCGGATCTCCAGATATGAACTCTTGAAGTCTTTGCTTTTCAATGGGTAAAATTTCCTCTTTGGGCAAATGCACAAGTGAAATGGTAACTTTCCATATTTACCTCTTCCTTATATAACTTTTTCACTTGTTTTTTACTCATTATTTTATCTAGTTAAATTAAAACTCATTTCACATTGCTAATATCTGGTTCCATGAGCCTTTTTTGACAGGGTCTCCTTTAAATATGTTCACACTGGTGTTCAATTATTCATTTGACCTTCATTTTGAGCCTACTTTATCTTTTTCGTGCTCTGGATTAAAACTTGAAAAAGATTCCAAGCGCTTTTCACACCCGTGTCGTGCTTGCCAAACTCAAGAAACAGTGTCGAGCTTAGTCAACTTTACTCGTGCTCATTAAACGATGAGGAAAGTATTATTTTGGTTGTATTTTATTCTTCTTCCGGACCAGAATAATTAAAAAATTACGAAAAAGACCATTGGAGTTCTTTTTAAGCCCTTTTCAAGACTCCCTTGTTTGGAAAAGATTTCCAAGTGATCTTGTCTCTTTCACACTTGTAAAAGTATTTGAAAGGTCATCTATTCGGTGATAGGTTACCCCTTTTTCGGCTCGTCTAGACTATTTACGAGAAAGGTATACCTCAGTCAATTTTTGACTGGGAGAGTTCTCTCGGGAATTGTTTTACACTTTTTCGGGATCGAGGGATTAAATTTACAAAATAGTACGCTTTGGAGCCTTCTTTAAGTTTTTCAGGCTCTCTAAACGTGAAAAACTACCGAGTTTTCCTTCCTTGGACTCGTTAAAATTTGACATTGAAGGACCCACTTTGGGACGAACCCCTCCTTTCTCAGGTTGGTAAAACTTGTGAGATCGGACTCATCTATGAGATGAGCTACACCGAGCATCTGTTATCCTCTTCAAGCTCGTAAAACAACAAAGAGGTACTCGTCTATCATGTCGGGGGAAAATGGAAAACAAGTCGAGTTTATTTTGTTGGCAGCTTGTCAGTCGTCACCTTTGAACATGGCATGCATCTGTCCCTTGTCTATTTTTTGGTATCTATTCTTGCTGAGTTATGGTCATCATCCTGAGTCATCTCTCTGGCCACGAGCCTACTCGTTCGGTGTCTATCCTCTGCTATCAATAATCCCTGCTGCCAGGTCCTGCTTCATGTTGTTATATGTTCAAAGGGTTGCATCGTTTAAAGTCATTCATTATGTCAGACTTCCGCTGTGTCAGTACAGGTCCTACTACTTCATCGTTCCATACTATCTTTCGTTCTGGTTTTGTGTCGATGATGTGGGAATCATTATGGCCCACCTTCGACGAGTCTATTCCTGTCGACACCAACCACTAGTACCTTGGTACTTGCATGCCTCAATGGCAGGTCTCCTCGTGTTCAACAGTAGGATTACATCATTGGCCTCTGATCGAACGATCTCTCGAATGCTCGACATCAACTCATTCATTGGCATTTCGTTGAGATGTACTATAGATACCTTGGGGATCATCGTCATCATTGATAATTTCCCTCGCATTTGTTAATGGTTTACATCATTGACCAGTAATCAAATGGTTTCTACCATGTTCGACTTCAACACCTTGTAATCACATGGCTAGATTCGTATCATTTGCGATTGAGTAGAAGACCCTGGACGCACCTTTGTACTTTGATTGTGTCCAGGTTGCGATGGAGATGTCCTTTGTATTGTCACACAGATCCACTTTTGTATTGGTTGTGGCTGTGTCATTTCTGTCTCATGGATCTACGCTTGTTCATAGTAGCCATTATTTGTCTACAGTCTATATCATATCAATACTCATGGATTTGCAATGTATTAGTCGGCAGCCATGCTTTGACTCAATTGTTTCCGAGCATGGGGATGCCCGCCTCGGTGGTATATCTGACATTTTGTTTCTGTTTCATCTCCTCGCTGCTCTCCTCGATGCTATCTCCGCACAGTATTTGTAAAGTCTTTCGGCCATCAGTCCCTTCTGACCTCACACTTTACGGGGCATCTGTTATACCTCCATATTTCACAGTGTCGCATCCTCACAATAAAAAACAGTCGACGACACTTCCCCTGCTGCTTAAACCACCCATAAGAGAAAAGTGATGAATGACCTATAAAGACAAACCTGTCATGTCACCTGACAAACCCAACTGATACCCATCTACCAACACTACCGCGTTATGCTCTCCTGCTGCTGTGCGGTAGTCCCCACTACCATGCCATGCTCTTTCCCTTCTGCGCGGTATTACCGCGTTATGCTCACCTTCAGGGGCGCGGTAGTCCCTTTTTAGCCCTTTTGCCATGGCTTATGGGATCTTGATCTTCAAGAGGTTTTTTAGGATTGGCATCTCTGATTGGATCCTAACTCACCTTCTCAGATTAATGGGTTTGATCCACTAAACACTCCCAAGATCCATTCTTCTCTCATGTTGGTTAATCCTCCTACACACTATAAGAGAGAGACCTTCCATGAGCAAAGGGAAGGACTCTTTGAGATATCAAACCTATGGTATTAGATCTTCGTGGAGATAGCTAAAGGACAAAGCACTTGGAGCTGGGAGTTGGATTGGACATCAACCAACCATTGTAAGTAACTTCAAGTTTGCAATAAAACATAACTTGTCTTGTTTCCCAAATTGTGTATGTTGATCTTGTTTCAATCATATGATTTGTTTCTGCTATAGATTTAGATTCTAAAATATATTTCATATTGCTAGAAGATTGTATGTGCTTGTACCTTGGTTCATTCTAACAGGTTCATTCGTGAGGACTTGAAGATTGGAGCAACAACTAGGACGAGCGATTAAATCAAAGGTCATTCAGATCTCTTCCATTTCTTCCAGCATTATGGTATTGAAATATTTGTTTCGATCTAGGAATTCAAGGTAGCATTTGTTATCTTTTTGTCTTAGTTTAGAGCCAGTTAAGTCTACTTTAACCTAAGAGAGTTTATACCTATCCGTAGGGAGAAATATCTACAATAGTATTGGAGGGCTATCTCCGCAACCAACCTCTCGTGACCTCGTGCTTAACTCTGGTCTATGTAGAGATTCCTGAGAACACTGGTGTATATTATGCAATTCACCACTCCCTGGTCAGACACATAATGTTTTGTCTAGTAGTCTTGGATTGTTAACTCACGATGATCTATTCCAAGACTCTAAACCTATACTAGTTGGTGCACCCTATAAAATAAAAATCGTTCTAATCAATTTTAAGATTAAGCGTTGATTTTAAATGGATGTAATTACTCAAAGGATATGGCTGTGAAACTGATGATATATAGGACTCAATAGTATGCACAATCAACAAACTATAGACTCATCTACCAATAAAAACAATGCCACTAAAATGATAATTAATACAACAGTTCGAAATAAAATGCAATTCTTTTAAATTTCCAATGCACAAGCAGATCCTAGATGAAAGCACAAGCACTCAGATGTAAAATGCAGTATAGAAAGCAATTGTTTTTGTATTTTCTCTTATAATGGAAAGGAAAATGCAAAACTATGTTTTTGTATTTTTTCAATATGATGAAATGAAAAAATGCAAGTCAAATCTACCTATTTGGTTAAAGAAATGCAGAGAAGATCACTAAGACAACCCAACAAATCCCAAATAGTGAGACTCAGCCAATGTAATGAGCTAGAAAATAAAAAATGGTGAAAAACTAACAAGGCTCAAAACAAAGAGAAAGAGGAGTTTATGTTCACAAATAAGGTATGGAACAGTGAGGAATAAGGCCAATTAAGACTCAGGAACACTCAAAACCAACCCAGCAACAATCCAAGGTCATAAATCAATCAAACCCGGAGTTGTACGCTACTGTCGAGAGAAAAGCTACAGGTAGACGTGGGCTACAGTTCTGATAGAGGCAGGTACACTTGGGCAAAGCTAAGCTGACCTGCATACAAGGAAAAGCAAATGAGCAAAAAGAGAGTCCAATCACCCAGAAAAAGTTTGTTTTTTATAGTATATCCCAACGGTCAATCAATGAAACAGAATCTCGACACACAGCAACTCTAAATAAGGACAAATGCCTAAAAACCCCCAAAAATGGATGTTCTCCCCACCGGAGTTGCCATTTCTGTTATGGAGAAAACTTCCTATGGCTTGGGGCAGACCACAACAGATAGCTGACTACCAGAAAATGACTCAATTCCCAATGCGATGCTATATAAATGACAATGCTAATATAATGGATAAAAGACTAGTCTTCAACCAGATGTTCGATGTAGATCCCCTTTGAGCTTTCAACTTCTACACTTGAACCTGCATATTAGTCTCAATAAAAAGTACGAGCAAGTGGATATAATATGTGAAAGACATTAGCATAATCAATAGCACAATCCATGATATTATAAGCAAATATAACCGAATGTAATTTAATAATATTCACAACATCAATTGGACGAGAAAATGAGTATTTCCATTAATGAATAACAACAAGTACAATATACAACCTCTTGTCGGCAACCAATCTGAACCAAGACTTGGGTCTCTCCACTTGTGCCTCCACCACTTCAATCCTCCATGAAATGGCATAAGGTGAATCTGAGTCAGTGAAATGGATCCTGAAGGCCAAAGAATGCTGATGCTCACAAGGTGGAAAATTACGTTGTAACAAGGTCTTGGATAACTGGACGAGAGTCACTCATGCAGGGAGTGAAGTTCAGTTGGAAAAACTGGAGAGAGCAGAGCTTAGAGAAGTTTGTAGATTGGATAGGAAAGTCACACATCTACAGCCAGTAGAGATCGGATCCATAGCTCAGCGAGCGCATGCATTTCGCAAAGGTCGTGAGAGGGTGAAGGTTGACATAGAGACAAAACACATTTTACTTCTGTATTGTAAAGACTGAGGCCGACTTAGATTAGGTTTTCACAAGTATTTTAATTCCGCATTGTAACACTGTATTGATTAGAAGTAATATAATCCAACTTCATGGCATCCTGTTTTACAACAAGTTCTGTGTAAGCATTGTTTGTATGTGTCGAATCGTTAAGCAAGAACCTTTGTCGATAAGGAGCCTTGCGTCAGTTGGTATCAGAGCTCGAAAGTGAGTCCGGTCGAGTTGAAGCAGTTGAATCCGTTGAGCGGAATAGTCTACGAGAGTGTTTACAGCTCTAGCTGCGGTTGGGTAGAGTTGTGCACGACTGTGAAAGTCTGGTTCCGATTGGACGAGTGGGAGTTTCAACCGAGGTTGAAAATGGCTCACATAGGCGTTAATGTCCGAGGACGAAGAGTGCGTGGTGCAACAATCACAGTTGATCGTGATATGTTCAACAAGTGCGTCAGAACAATGCGAACTTTGACAAATGAAGTTGTATCGATCAAAGAAAATCAAATGCGTGGTTGTATTGCTGATGCGCTAGACCACAACGATGAGGAAGTCGAAGAAGTGGAAGCTCGGGAAGCCGTGGAAGAAGAACCAGAAGAACTATTGATCAAACTTTTGACAGAGATGAGATGTCGGACTAAGAAAGACGTCCGTACCTACATGGGAATTCTAGACCTGGAAGATTTGATCGACTGGTTCAGAGAAATGGAGAAATACTTCGACATAGAGCAGATCAAGGATCCTAAGCGGGTTAAGAATGCATGTCTGAGGTTGAAGGGTCATGCCTCATTTTGGTGGGACATTGTATAGGCTGATAGAGCCGAGAAGGGAAAGGAGAAAATAAAGTCTTGGCATAGGATGGTCGCCAAGCTGAAAGGGAAGTTCTTACCAAATTACTATGTGATTTCCTTGTTCCAAAAGTTGTAGAACTTTCGACAAAAAAAGATGACCGTGAAGGAGTACATGAAAGAGTTCTATATATTGTCGATAAGGTCGGGCTAGACTGAAGAAGGAGAAGAAGTTGTCGCTAGATACGTGAATGGCTTAAAATATGTCATTCAGGATGAATTGAGCATGCCAAGATTCAGACGAGTGGGTGAATCCTACCAGTTAGCTTTGAATGCAGAAGAGAAACTGTCGAGGAAACCCGCAGTGACCAGAGGTAGGACATTTGGTCGGGGTGCAAAGACGGTTTCCGCGAAAGGAAAAAGTAGCGGTTACAGGAAGGAAATTGTCAAAGATAGTCGACATGTGGAAGGGACATCAACAAGGGAGAAAGCGCAAGAAAACCGATGCAATGGTCTAGGAACACGCGATCGAGGTGCGTATGGTTGAAGTGGTCCATATGATAGAAAAGGAACTAACAGATCAGCCATAATCTATTATAAGTGTCGTGGAGCGGGACACAAGGCATATGAATTCCTAGAGAACCTACATGCTGCAAAGGAGTCGACACGCAAACATCAAAGAGACGAGCGAGTTGACAAGAGGGAAGAATCGACATCCGAGAGCAATGAGGATGAAAGGACAAAGAATCGGAACCTAACGATCAGGAAAACATTAGCTCAAGAAGACCGACGCGATGAGAAAGAGCCAACACAGCGAAAGGTGATCTTTTGAACCAAGGTGTGAATCGACGAATGGCGTTGCAAGACCATAGTTGATGGTGGAAGCACTGAGAATCTTGTGTCGATGGAGGTCATCGACAGGATCGGGTTGAAGTGTTGAGAACATCCGCACCATACAATATCTCATGGTTGCAGAAAGGACACCATGTGAAGGTGACCAAATAGTGCCTGATTAACTTCAAAGTCGAGAAGTTAGAGGGAAGCATACTATGCGACGTAATCCCAATAGACATGTGCCATCTGTTGTTAGGAAGACCATGGCAATATGATCAGAAAATGATCTATGATGGTCGATCCAACACAGTCATAGTGTGGAAGAATGGTGTGCAGAGGACTCTTAATCCTAAACTGGAGGAACAAGCCAATGGTAAGCAGGGCGAGAGAAACTTTTGGGAGAAGCGGGTGTTGATGTGTTCAGCGAAAGAATTCCTCGTGGAAGAGGAAAAGAAGTCGGGATGTTTTGTGATCATTCCAAAAGGACCATGTGTCGAGAGGGAAATAATGGAGGATAAAATTATGGTCGAATTCGGAAAGATGCTTGAAGAGTTTCAGAGCATAATATTCGATGAGACACCGACAGGATTGCCACTGAAAAGAAGAATATCCCATCAGATCAACTTGATTCTAGGGTCGAGTTTTCCAAACAAAGCACTGCATAAAATGAGTCTGAAAGAAGGCTAGGAACTTAATCGACAGGTCTAGGAGTTGTTGGATAGATGGTTGATCATAGAGAGCCTAAGTCCGTGCATGGTACCAACAGTATTAGTGCCGAATAAAGGTGGAGAATGGAGGATGTGTACAGACTCCAGAGCTATCAACAAAATCACAATCAAGTATCGGTTTCCATTGCCGAGAATGGACGACTTAATGGATTGTTTGAGTGGAGTGAAGTAATTCACGAAGATAGACCTGAAGAACGCTTATCACTAGATTCGGGTTATAGAAGGAGACGAATGGAAGACAACATTCAAGAAAAAGGAAGGGCTATATGAGTGGTTAGTCATGCCATTTGGATTGACTAATGCACCCAATACATTCGTGCGATTGATGAATGAGGTACTGAAGCCATTTTTGGGAAAGTTTGTCGTAGTCTATCTAGACGACATTCTGATTTTCAGTCGAACCAAGACAAAACACTTGGGACACATTCGACAGGTATTGCAGAAGTTTCAGGTTGAGAAGCTGATGGTGAACCTGCAAAAGTGTTTCTTCATGAAGGAAGAACTAGTATACTTGGGATTCGTAATCTCGGGTAAAGGGTTAGTGATGGACCTAAAAAAGGTGAAGGCAATATTGGATTGGCCTAAACCGACAAGCGTGACTAGAGTAAGGAGTTTCCATGGACTTGCCACTTTCTATAGGAATTTCATCAGGGGATTCAGTCGGATTTGCGCACCATTGACAGAGTGCATGTGAAAAGGGTAGTTCAAGTGGACGGAAGCTACCGAGCAAGATTTCGACAGGTTGAAGGAAAAGGTCACCGTGATCCCATTGTTAGCACTCCTAGATTTCGATGAAGTTTTCCAGGTCGATTGTGACGCAAGTGGAACAAAAATTGGATCAGTGTTGAGCCAGGAGGGCCGACCAATTACATTCTTCAGTGAAAAATTGGATGATGCGAAGCGGAAGTAATCGGTCTATGACCAGGAATTTTATGCTATTGTCCAAGCATTGAAGAAGTGGAGGAATTACTTGTTGCCCAAGGAATTTGTGTTGTACACAGATCACCAAGCACTAAGGTATCTGAATACTTAGTCAAAGTTAAATCAGCAGCACATGAAATGGGTCGAGTTCCTACAAGGATATACGTTCGTTCATGTTGCGACATAGGTCGGGGAAGTCGAACAAGGTTGTCGACACGCTGAGTAGAAGAGTTGCATTGCTGAACACAACGACAGTTCAAGCAACAGGAATAGAGTCGGTGAAGACAGAGTATGCAACCGACGAGGATTTTGCGAAAGCATGGGAAGCTGGTCGCGAACCATGGAGTGTCGACAGGAATCCATACTTGGATTATTTCATCAACTAGGGATACCTATTCAAGGGACGACAGTTGTGTATTCCTAGAGGATCCATGCGAGAGAACCTAATCCGAGAGTTGCATAGCAGCGGATTAACGGGTCATTTTGGCATCGAAAAGACTAAGGCATTAGTCGAAGAAATGTATTATTGGCCAGGGATGGCGACAGATGTTGGAAAGTGGGTTTGACATTGTAGATTTTTCCAATTGGCAAAAGGGAGAACTCAGAACACAAGGTTGTATACACCGTTGCTGGTACCAAATACCCCATGGGAGCACCTGAGCATGGATTTTGTTTTTGTATTTCCTAAGACGCAACAAGGAAGCGACTCAATATTTGTTGTAGTCGACAGATTTTCGAAAATGGCACACTTTATTCCTTGCAGGAAGACAAGTGACGCCACGGGCATTGCTGTACTATTCTTCAAAGAAGTAGTCAGATTGCATGGGTTTCTGAAGAGTATTACATTGGACAAAGATACCAAGTTATGTGACATTTCTGGAGAACCCTATGGAATAAATTGGACATGAGGTTGCAGTTTAGCTCGGCATATCATCCACAGACAGATGGAAAGACTGAGGTGGTGAACAAAATTTTGGGAAACATTCGAAGATATTTGACGGCTGACAGACTCAAGAAGTGGGAGAACGTGTTGGCGCAAGCAGAGTTCGCATAGAACAATTCTGTGCATTAGCCGATAGGTTTGATCCCATTCCAGATTGTTCAAGGAAGAATCCCACATGGAGTGGTGGATTTGGCCGAGTTGCTGACAGAAATCAGGAAAAGCATGGATGGAGAATCATTCGCAGAGCACATGAAAGAAGTTCATGAAGATGTGCAAAAGCACATATAAAATATTAATGCGGCATACAAGTTGAGAGCCGAAAGAAAGAAGAGACTACAGTCGTTCAACGAAGGAGACTTAGTTTATGCTCATTTGCGGAAGGAGAGATTTCCGACAGGAACTTATAACAAGTTGAAGCTGAAGAAGATTGGACCATGTAATATTCTGAAGAAGATTTCATATAACACTTATGTGTTGGAGCTGTTGAATGACTTGATCATTTCACCAACGTTCAATGTCTCATATCTGTACAAGTTTGAAGAAGGTTCAAGCAGTGGAAGCAAAAAGGTGTCGAACATCGATTAGACAATGCAGATTCCAGATCGACACAAGGAGGAAATCACAGAGGTAATAGAGGAACGCGAAATCTGGCATACGCACAGTTCACGAAAGAAAGAATACTTGGTGCGATGGAAGGATAATGAGTTGCAGGACATGTCTTTACAAAAAGAATACAAAAATGCCCCTTTTTATAGATCGTGCCCGCACGGCACGTCTTTACATTCATGGTGGGATAAAGCAAACCCTAAGGTACCCAAAATGGTGCGGTTACCCCACTGACCAAATCTGTTAGGCTATGATAGCGACTTCATCGTTTTGGCCATCATTCTGTGCTGTCTCTGGCTTCTGGCATCTTTTGACTGTGCATGGTCACGTTGCTTTCAACCCTTCTACCGATGGGTCGCTTTCGTCCCATTGTTCCTTCCCTAACGGTTTTCTGTGCCCGATTCGTTTAGTGCTACCTTTACTCGTGTGACCAGTTCGCTTAGTGTTGCCTTTACTCGTGCGATTGGTCGCTTTCCTTCCTCGCCACTCCTTACCCACCTCCCAAGAATCATGGATCATCTTCCCCAAAATGGATCGTCGATCGATCTTACCGAAACTTATATCGTTTTCCTTCCAAAATTCTGCCATGCTGGATCTCGCGGAATTGGCACTTCGCAGCGCTATAACTTCTACTTTGTCAACGCTGCGCTGCACTATAACTTCACAGCACTGTAACTTCTACTTTGCCGACACTGCGCTACACTATAACTTCACAGCTCTAAAACCGACTTTCCAAAAATGACGTAACTTGGGCCGTGCCCAACAACTAGGGACTTAAGGTAACGAATAAGACCTTATGAGAAATCAAATAAATGGTTCCTAAGTGCCTACGGAAAGCAAGATGACATCCATCATAAATGTCTAAGTAGGTTTTTTTCATGTCTTCCTTAGTTACACAACCTCTCTCCCCCAGTGGGCTCAATTTCCCGTCGTTTAGTTGCGTACATATTTAGTATCCTAACTTTAAAATTTACAACTTTAGGAATTTACCACATAGCTGACATGGTTTACTAGTGGGGCCTTAGCCTTCAACTCCTCACCAGAAAACCAGCAATATTCATTTACATTTACAAAATAATAGGGGCATAGAAGAGGGATATTACATCCTCCTCCCCTTAAGAATAACACCATCCTCGGTGTTCATGCTTTTCAACAGTTTGTCTTCCCCTCATTAGAGAGATTTTGACTTCAAAAAATGGCCTCCTAAGAGATGTACTAAAACTGTATGAGATATATTAAAATATTATGAGTTAGGGTTTTTATGGGGTAGGTATATATGACAAGTCACCTCCTGCACTATTTTCTATTCACAATATAAATAACCATGGTTGAGTTACTTTTCAAAATTCACTAGAAATAAAATTAATAAAATAACTCTACATTGATGTGACTAAGATTCATTGTAAATTCCCAAAAAGTTATTGTCCTTTAGCCTTTATTTGTCTTGAACTTGCAAATGAAATTAAATAGTAAAAAAACATTTTTTAAGAGCTATTTTTTAAATTTATGTGACTTTTTATATTTAGTATTTTTCTCGTCAATTTAATATAATGTGATTTAATTGAAAATTTATTTACATGTAAAATGTTAATAATATTATTATAATCCACATTGCATAACTAACATACCTTTTTCATATTAATATCATTCATGAATTTAATTTATTTTAAAAGTACAAGGATATATATATATATATATATTAGTTTGGCATTATAATATTAAATAAAATGGAGTGAATATATAATTAAAAATTAAAAATATGAAAATGATAAAAATATTATTTTCTGAAAAATGTGAAAGGAATATATATATATATATATATATATATATATATATATATATATTAGTTTGGCATTATGATATAAAATAGAATGGAGTGAATATATAATTTAAAATTAAAAACATGAAAATGTCAATATATTATTTTATAAATAAATGTGAAAGGAAAAAAATGTGAAAGGACCTTCTTTATGAATTATGACTAATTTACTTGACAATGACAATAATATTATTTTATGAGAAAGTGTGAAAGGAAAAAAAGTGTGAAAATACATTTTTTTTTTCCAGCAAAGATGGCGCACGGGAAAAGACATTTATTATGAGTACTTTACTTGAAAATGGAAATAATATTATTTTATGAAAAAATGTTAAAGCACTTTCATTATGAGTACTTTACTTTATGACTTAAAAGTACTTATACCACTACCTTGGTTAACTATGGGTTTTCATACACCATAGAAAATTTGACAAATAAGCATTCTTAACTCATGCAATGCCACCTCAACCATGGGGGATGATGTCATCTACTAGAATGTGATTGGTTGATTTTTATAGTACATTTTCTTTGTTTTGAGGCCCATTTTTTACTTCAAAATTTCTCTAATGCTTGAGTCATCTTTTGCTTGCTTCGTCATTTCTGTTTTGACCTTCTTTATTATCTTCGAACTTTCATGATTTCCACAAGTCGCTATCGCTCATAACCTGCATTTTTATGCAACAAAACTGAGTGTCCCAAAATTGTTCAGTAAATCATATCATCAATTTCATAATCCAAATCAGCACATAAACAATGAGTCCTTTTTGAAACACAACATTTTCTATTCATGGAACATATTCTAGCCTTTCTTTGTGCTTTTATCAACATAAGAAGACATAATACAACATTATTTTCCAATATAACTCCAAAGAATTCATAAGTAATCCATATTTACTTATCTTTTGGAGGACGTCTTTTACCTCCAATACTTGGACATTTTAACTATTCCTCAACTCGAGGTATACATTTATTTCATTCATAAGTTAGCATCATTTACTTCACATAATTTCAAGCAGCAAACTTTAAAATTCATCATTCATCCTTGCCCTTGAGGTAATTTCTTCTACTCAAGTTTTTATAACATTTACACATTAAGACATTCAACAGTCTAGTTACTTGGAAATTCTTTTAATATGTGTTTTATTGTTACATCTTGAAGATGGAAAACTTTCAACAACACTTTGTTGAACATCGAACTCTCCCTTGTGTTTGGAACTTTAGAAACCCTCTGTTGAACACAGAACTCTCCCTCGAGTTCTGTCACTAATTTACGTGTGGACTTACGGGATAAACTTTGAGATTACTCTCCTTTTGGTTGCTAGTCAAATGTTTTCCTCTCAAAAACATCAAACAACGTCATGTCTTCCAGATGTCAAATTTTGTGCCTCAGCACTTCCATTGCTATCACAGACTCTTTCACAATTCCCCTCAAGCCTCCTCGCTTAAGTCCATGAATTTATTTTCCACTCAGCTTCATGTTTGAGTCCATGAAAAGTTACTTTAGCAAAGTAGAGTTGGATCATCAATTTGTGAAATTAAGCATAGTAGATCTAATGAACAAGTAAATCAATTACAATAGATGAAACTTAGAAAATATGTGTAAAACCGTGCAAAAGGCTTGCAGCAGTGCTCTATTGAACTCAGAATGGTAGAATACAATACAATATAGTAACAATGACTGAGCAATTCGAATTAACTAAGGAGGTCATTTGAATATACTACATGGAATAGCTTGGATCCAGCTAGGAATCCTCATCATCAGATCAGTGGAGTTGTCAATGCATAGGGTAACGGTCAACTAGGTGTCAAACTGAGTCTAAATGAGTGTGGTAGGTGTAACTAGCACATGTAGGCACTAACTGAATGAAGGAGGCTCATTGGAGGGTGCATGAGGAGCTAATTGGATTTAGAATAGGCATTCTAGTCTCACTAGGGGTTCCAATGGAGTGATATGTCATGTACCCACCTGCTAGCCCAATGCAAGGAAGGGAACATGGCACTAAAATCTGGGCATTTCATAAACCTCAGCCAGTTTATTAGAATCATAAGAATTTAAAACAATGGTGTGCAGATACAATTAGGCAATATGCACAGCGGAATTTAACACTAATCCACACACATTACTCATGCATACAACATATCAACAGTTATTGAATTAATATAGTGCAGAAGTAAATATAGAGGCATAAAAACACTTATCTTCATTTTTCAACTGCCCAAGCAACTAGCTATGTCGCTGCAACATTCCACCCAGCCATAGGCTCTTCGACAGCTTATACTGAGTCCGTCCGAAGGCCACCCCCGAGCTGGGCATGATTCCTTCAAGGAAGAGGGGACATTCACTCTCTCACAACCAGTTAATCATTCCATATGAGCCAAGCCAGTCCATAGCTGGGTTTATCAGGCTACAATTGAACCCTAAATTATCGCACTCAAGCTCAAGCCCAAGCCATGGATACCCATACCCATACCCAACATACTCTGCTCTCACACAGTAAGCACAAACAGGGGGCACGGATATACATTTTTGACAGTGGGATTTACAAATAAGATGGCCATGGGTTTTCCCAAAAACGTTCCCAACCCAAAAACGGATTGTGGGATGGGCAAACAACCACAGGGGGCAAAAATGATTTCTTCCCCAAATATCTCAGCCTTCAACAGCCCAACACGGTCTCTATTGAACCCCCATTCGATTTCCCTTCTTCCCCACTGGTATACAACACAGAAAAACGCCCTTCTCTACTGGGGAAAATGAAGAAAATGCTGCCACATGCATGGAAGATGCCCAGGTAGCTCTAAACTCGTGAGGGAGGGAGAATGATCATGGATAATGGCTTGGGGGAGAAATTCATGGCTCTTTTCTTGCCCAAGGAGACAAACACATTTTTCCATAAAGGGTGGCTTTCCCATACCCGAATTTGGACAGCCATACCTCTCCATTCCCAAGGCATTAACTACCTCAACCAACCCTTGGGAGAAATCAATGGTTGGGTACAAAGTCAACATGGGTAGTTGAGGGTTTGATGGGTTCTCTCATTGACACTTGGATTGACCTGATTGGCTCAAGGGTTTAAATGTTTTACCTCCCAATTCCTTGTGAAATCATGCCCCCATCTCTTTGTTGCATTGCATAGCTAGTTGTGGGTATTTTTATTAAAATGCATATTACATGATATTTGAATTTCCAATGTGCATTGCTAGCATGCAAACCATACGCATCACTAAATCGATGGCGGGGCCTTGGTCTTGAGCTCCTCACCATGATTTCATAACAATATTACATCATTTATAATGTTAATTCCATGGGGTCAAACTGGGGACATTACATGATACAATCAGTTAGGAGTCAATCTAGCCTTAAATCAAGGAAATACAACTAACTAACTAAAGTGAACTGAGTGGTAGATGAAGAAGTGCACCTTTCTCAGGTGGTAGGTGAGAAGTGGGCGCCTTACTGACTAGGAGGGCTATAACGCATGGAAAGAAGCTCCTGGGTGCTGACAAACTGGGGATAAGGTGCTGGAGTCATCAAACTAGTGACTGGGATGCATGCATGCAAAAATGCATGCAAAGTACAAAACTGAATGATGAGATATCCTAACACCCCCCTTCAAGCTATACTATGATGTAAAAAATAATAACTGAATAGGGCCCTAGTTACTGAGACCAAAGGTCACCCCGATACAATAATCCAAAAATGATAGAAATAAATCTAAGTGAGGAAAGAGGGAAAACCCATTGGGAAGAAAGCCCCCCCTCAAGATGAACATAGAAGCATCTAATCTATCTCCACCATGATGGAACTCACCCCCAATAGTGAATGAAGGTAAGAGAACTTATTCTTAGTGAAGCTCTTGGTGAAGATGTCTGCCATTTGCTCGTCAGTAGGGAAATATTGCAAAACAATGGTTCTGTCATGCACAAGCTCTCAGATGTAGTTCATGTGGCTCTCGATGTGCTTGGTCCTCTGTCTCTGAAATGGATCCGTCGAGATCTTGATAGCACTTTGATTGTCACAAAAAATGACAGTCAAAGTAGTACTACCAATATCAAACTCTAACAAAATACCCTACAACCAAACTGCCTAAATGCAAGCATTGACTGCTCCTCGATACTCTTCCTATGATGAAGATAATGCAATGGTTGTCTGATTTTTGATTGACCAGAAAATAGGCCCATTTCCAATCATGAAAACATAACCGGAAGTGGAATTCCGATCAATACTATCATCCTCCCAATTTGAATCTTTATACCCAATCTGAATCTTTATACCTAATCAAATCTAGCTCACAATCTGCAACATAGTGTATGCCAAAGTGTCGAGTACCCTGCACATAGTGTAAGATCCTCTTGGCTTCCCTCCAATGGAGATCATGGGGCTACTGCATATATATTGATACAACACTCACTGCATAAGATATGTCAGGCCTTGAGTGTGTCAAGTATAGTAGAGAACCGATCAACTGTCGATACAATGTAGAATCTGCAAGCGGTGTAGAATCTCCCTCCTCAAGACTAATTTCTGAGAGGAATGGAAAGGGGGAGTCCTTAGAATATGACATGTTGAACTTGTTTAACAGGTCTGAAATGTATTTTTGCTGAGATATGGTGATCCCATCAAAAGTTTGTGCAATCTCAAGCCCCAAAAATTGTTTATCAAGCCCAAATCGCTCATGTCAAAAGCTAGATTTAAAGCAGTCTTTAACTGGTCGATTGAAGCAAGAGTGCTTCCATTTATTAATAGATCATCAACATAATGAACTATAATTAGAAAATTACCTTGCGTTTGATGTATGTACACATTTGGATCTGATCTGCACCTTCCGAAGTTTTGGGAGAGAAGGAAGGAGTCCATCTTAGCATACAAAGCTCTTGGGGCCTGTTTGAAACCATACAATGACTTCTTCAATCTGCATAATAGCTTTGGATCTGATATATATACTTTTGGATGCTTCATATATATTTATTCTTTCATATGTCCATGGATAAATGGACTCTTCACATCCATATGGTGCACTTCCCAGTGCTTGGATGCGGTAATAGCTAAAACAAGATGGATCAAATCCATCTTTGCAACCGGTGCAAAGGACTCAGTGTAATCCACTCCTTGGACTTGGGAGAAACCTTTTGAAACCAACCAGGATTTTTATTTTCAGGTTGATCCATCAGCAACACACTTTGTGCGGTAGACCCATTTACATTGGACTAATTTCCTCCCAGGTGGAAGAGAAATTAGCTCCCATGTAGCATTCTTTTGAAGAGAATTGTACTCCTCATCCATGGCGGTTTTCCATCTCGGATCTCGGTGGGCATGATAATATGATTTAGGATATGAAACTATCATCAAATAAAATTTCTCAGATAGCAAAGGATCAGAGAAAGAAACAACCATACCTGCTTTTTGAAATTCTGCTTGAGTCCTCCTTGGATCGACAGGATTTCCAATGTTTTGACCAGCATAATTGAATGTATTTTGGAAACTATTTTGGAAAGTGTTGGGGTACAAATGGATCAGCCTCTGAACCTGATATATCATGTTCATCAAATTCTGATAAAATGTCAGAAATATCAAAACCAATACTTTCATCATCTTCCTCAAATTCTTCATCTGGTGCAGGCGGTAAATCAGTAGTTTCTTCCTCGACTAGTTCTAGATTTTGAAGCAGTTCTTCAAATCTGACACTTCGCTCAATGAATATATTTTTGGATCTGATATCCATTAGTTTGTAGCCTTTTTATTCTTCATCATATCCCAATAGGATGCATTCAACACTTTTCGGATCCCAATATTTTCTCTTTTCAGTTAAAATTCTAGCCCAAGCGGTTGAGCCAAAAACACGAAAATTTGACACATCAGGTTTGTGACCTGTGTAAGCTTCGAAAGGTGTAATATCACTCAAATATGAATGTGGAACACTGTTTTGAATGTATTCATAAACATTCATGGCCTTAACCCAAATGTTTTCAGCCAAACCTTTTGATTCAATCATACAGGTTGCCATCTCTTTCAGTGATCTGTTCTTCCTTTCTGCTACACCGTTCATCTATGGTGTGTAGGGAACTGTGTGCTGGATCTGAATGATGCTTTCAGCACAAATTTGCAGAAGCTATGATTTGAAATATTCACCTCCATTATCAGATCTAAGATCCTTTATCTTCCTCTCGATGGCAGTCTCAACAGAAGCCTTAAAAAACTTGAATTTTTCTAGTACTTATGACTTGTTTTTTAGAAAGAAAACCGATGTAAATCTAGAGAAGTCGTCGATGAATGCGAAAACATACCCTGAGGAATTCATGGAGGTATGTGTCATCCTATCACTGATATCGGAATGTATCAACCCCAAAATAGTAGAAGCTCTGCTAGCTTTGCCTCGGTCAAATTTGTGTTTGGGGTGCTTCCCAATGATGCAACCTTTGCATATTCCCTTCGAGGATTTGATCGTCGGAAGGCCATCAACCATGGAATTTTTCTGTAGCAGCTGCAAATATTTATCATTTAGGTGTCCAAACCTCTCATTCCATAGCCTACTGACCTCATTACTATGAGTCAGAAGAGATGTGGGCTTGTCATGCGGCAGAAAGTGTGAAAATTCATATGCTTTTGAAGCATGATTTGCTTTTCCGACAATAATCATTTTCCCACTTTGAATATCAAAAATTTCAAATTTGTTAGGGAAGAATACAACTTTCTTTGGTGAACCAGTGTCAATCATCTGATAAATGGAAAGAAGATTCAAACCTAAGGACGGAACATAGAGCACATTGTGAAAACTGCCATGCTCTAAATGAATAGTACCTTTTCCCTTTGAAGAGATCTTAGAGTCATCTCCCATGTGGATGGAGATGGTGTTGTTGGGATCAAATGATGATAGAGAATCTTTATAAGTAGCCATGTGGTTCGAAGCTCTAGAATCAATGAGTAGAGTTGGAGGTGGCGAAACTGTTGCCATGAGTGCATGACCTCTCTCGGGATGATCATTTTCTCCTTCCTCCTTGCACTGTCAGGAAGGGTTATGTTGTTTTTATCTAATAGAAGGGCCATCTAATCTATGTTTTTGATCATGCATGAGCTTGTAGGATGATATCCCTTGCTGCAATAAGAACATTTAGATCTATCTTTTCCCTCTTTCCCTTTTTGCTTGTTTCTTGAACCGGATGGCTCATTCGCTTGCTTGTTTTTCTCTCTTTGCTTGGATGGATCAAACATTGGCTTCTCTTTATTTTGCTTCCATTTTCCATTCGTAGCTTTTGATCCTCCAGAAAATAATGCTTGGTATTTGGAGCATATGGTCGCCATTTGAATGAGTTTATCATGCTCCTTCGTCACAGATTCAATGAAGGCACTTAAGGTAGGAATTTTCCAATTTGGAATTCTGAGCTTTCCAGAATTGAATGTAGAGATAAATACTGAATAATCTTTACCAATTTTTGTGAGAATAGAAAGAATCAACTATTTATCTTCCTTTGCTTCAATTGAAATACCAAGTGCTTGAATTTTGTGAAAAAATCATTTATGGTTTCGAAATTCTCAGGATTCAAAGCAATCAATACATTTTCCAATTGAAAAGACCGCATCTCATCTTGCTTTCCAAAGAGCTTTTCAAGTTTCTACCATACTGCTTTTGGAGTATACAATCCATTGAGGTGGAAATGAAGATCCTTGGAAATATTGAGGCAAAGAAGACCATATGCTTCATCAAATTTGTTGAAGTGCTTGGATTTCTCAATGAGAGTATTTGGATCAACTTCGAGGCCCATGGTGACTCTGTGGTACCCTTTTGAGCGCAACACAATCTCCATGTCATTCTTCCATTCAAAATAATTGAAGGGAGTGAGAAGCTTTGTAGAAGAAGAATCCATATCAATGATAGCGAATGCTAATGGAGGAGTTATAAAACCTGCAAATCACAAGAAAACAAGAACAATAAGGTCGAGCAATCCACCCATTTTAGAGTTGCATCACACCCGGCATAGGAGATCAAGCAAGCTTGAAGATCCAATCATTCAAATCCAGGAATGCTTTAGAAAACTCACGGCTTCTAGATTGGATTCAAGAGAAATTTTTAGCAATGGCGAATACACAAGAGAGAATGCATGCCACAACTGCTGGAGTTTTGAGCAAAAATCACTCAATATTAATGTAGAACACGGACATAAAAGAAATATTTTCCCTGCCATGGCTCTGATACCATGTGAAATTAAGCACTGTAGATCTAATGAACAAGTAAATCAATTACAATAGATGAAACTCAGAAAATATGTGTAATGTGCAAAAGGCTTGCAGCAGTGCTCTATTGAAATTAGAATGGTAGAATACAATACAATACAATAACAATGACTGAGCAATTCGATTTAACTAAGGAGGTCATTCGAATATACTACATGGAATAGATTGGATCCAACTAGGAGTCCTCATCATTAGATCAGTGGAGTCATCAATGCACAAGTAACGGTCAACCAGGTGTCAAACTGAGTCTAACTGAGTGTGGTAAGTGTAATTGGAACATGTAGGCACTAGCTAAATGAAGGAGGCTCAGTGGAGGGTGCATGAGGATCTAACTGGAGTCAAAATAGGCTGTCTAGTCTTACTGGGGGTCCAACGGAGTGATACAATCAGTTAGGAGTCAATCTAGCCTTAAATCAAGGAAAGACAACTAACTAACTGAAGTGAACTGAGTGGTAGGCGATGAAGTGCACCTTTCTCAGGTGGTAGGTGAGAAGTGGGTGCCTTATTGACTAGGAGGGCTATAATTGGATGGAAAGAAGCTCCTGTGTGCTGGAAAAATGGGGATAATGTGCTAGAGGCATCAAAATGGTGATTAGGATGCATGCACATAACTGGGATGCATGCATGCAAAAATGAATGCAAAGTACAAAAATGAATGATGAGATATCCTAACACAATTTTTCCACTTGGTGTTTTCGTTTTACTCAGAGGAAAGTTCTTTTCCCTTCAAGCCTTCTCGCTTGAGTCCAGGAATAGTTCTTGTTAATAACGATCATTTATTATTTCTTACATTTTTGTTAATCACAACGTGCAACATAATGTCATCAAATAGGCTCACCTATTTACTTATCAATTCTTACTCATGCTTTAATATATCTTTTCATGAGTCTTTGATCTTTATTCAAACTCTTACAATATGCTTACCATACTTTATGCATAATGTATCATGCTCTTGTCTTCCAACATGTCCCACAGATATTTTAATAATCTGTAAAATTCATTTGTTAGTACAACTTTATATAACAAAGTCGAAATTTGTAAGAAATCCTTTCCTAAGCATAATAATAAGAAAAATCATCCTTCACACTCTAACATTCATACATGATCAACATTCTTATTTTGATTTATTATTTTCATCAATCATACCTCACGACATGGAATTGCAGTGTTAGCACATAGCATTTATTATTCTCTTAACTTTATTATGTATAATAGCTTATCCCCCCGATAAGTCACAACCTTTTCAATAATTCTAATGGTTGTCTTAATTCACCATTTAAATTTTTTCGGCTTACGTCTTCATAAATTTAGAAGACAATTGTAAAATAATTTATGTATTATATATATCTCTATATATCACGAAAATTTCTAGAAACAATTACATTTATTTCTTGAGTGTAGAAAAATTATAATCCAACTTCTAATTTTAGTATGTCGACAAAATACATGATATGAAAGCATTATGCCTATGCCTACAATTTTTAATCCACAACTTTTGTTGGTCAAACATGTCTCATCATAAACTTCCATATCTTTATCTACGAGGAAAAGTGGAGTATAGTAGTTTCATTAATCTTGATACAAACAGTTAATACATTAGTCATCATGGTCTTTGAATCAATATATTCATAGCTAAGCACATTCTTTTCCTTACATATGCGAAAAGTAAAATCAAATGTTAGTACAAGGTCATTAACTACTATCTTGTCTAAAAACCCATATCCAAACAATTTACTTTTATATGAATTGTTCATTGGCTTTAAGATAACAATTCCTTAGCACACATTCCTTAACTTTGTGATTGTATCTATATTCCTATATGTTAGCCCATGCAATCTTACTAGGAAAATGTTACTTTTGAGTACTACATTAAAGTACAATTACAATTACAAGTACAATAAACAATAAAATCATGATAGAGTTTATCTTCCTTCCCAAAAGTATTTAGAACCACTTAAACCAACTATCATTCTACTTATTGTTTATTCGAACTTCATTGTAATATTTCTTCCGAAATCAAGATATGGTTTATAAATTAATATACTACTATCATAAATATGACAAAGATGATTGGCGACATCACCCTACTTTCATAAACAACTCATATATCTGCAATTGAATCCGGTTTCTATTTCATTTTATTAAACCAAATATACAACTCATCTTTCAACCGAATATAATTATTCATTCTTTTGTAGGGTCGAACCCACACAATACTATCATACTTTCCTTGTGATCTACAATATCTTATCCTATGATGAATTTTGCAAAATAATGTCCATTCATCACATCTATTCTACTCATCTTATTCAACGCATCTAAGCGTATATGTTAATAGAATCTAGACACCTTAGTCTATGATAATTCTAAAGCAATGTTATCACTACATGCGGAATATACTTTGGACCTGAATTTCATTTGTTAGTTTAAAACCTAATGCTTCAGCAATAAACATAACGGAACTTACTTACGTGTAACTCATAGATGACTTATCGGTTACCTCTTGCAAAACTTTTGAAAATGAATTTGTCGTGTTGCGTCTTACAAGTAGAGTCCATCCATTGGTTTATCCAACTTATTTCCTCATGTTGAACCCAAATAGGCCCAAGTGTTGTAACTTCTGCTCTGATATCATATGTAACAAACCCAATTATCCGAGTAAGTATTTTAGTGAATTAAAAAAAAAACTTTTCACAGTGATTACTTAACTACAAAGACTTCACTTATATAATTCTTAGGTTCCATACATTCTTTTGGTTGTACTCTAACGTTAAGAAGAATAAACACACTACCTTAATTGATGTACATCCATGGTAAAAGAAATATCTAATGGAAAGATAATAAACTTTACCAAAAGTCTAATAACCATTCTTTCAGTATCATTTGCATTCATTAACTCCTTAAGAATATCTACTTTTTACAACCCATGCTTTAACACGAAACAGGTTTTCATATGGGAATTCCATGACATTAAGGATCTCCATATCCTATATTGAAATTCGTTTGTATTAAGTACCAAGGTCTGCCATCCTTGCATCAACCAAATACCGATTATTTAATCATAAAAGAGATATTAAGCATGCATAAACATTTATTTTAATCATTCCTACAAACCATACTTACTTATGTGAATGTCCTCAGTCAATAAAATTCCATCCTTAAGTAACATAAATTCTCTTACCACAATTAGATAACATCTAGTCCATCTTAATTGGGACAATTATATGTAATGGAAGACATTACAACTATACACTAGGTGTAACAATAGTAAACTGCTTCAGGTAAAATGATAACCATGTATGTCAACCTATCATATTAAGCTCATTTCGAATATTACTAACTCTTCATGAAATACTTACTCAATAAAATAACTTTTGCATGTTTAAAGGAATTTAAAGATAGATGCATCTAGTTTAAACAACAAAGCCATCAAAATCACACATACAAGAGAGACCTTATATATGTGGCTCACCCAAATCTATGGGCTATGTCCACAGAGAATGTCACATCTTGTATTATTTATCCCAAAATAGAGGGTTACATCCTACAACACAGTTGTTGCAATATTTAATACTTTCCATTTTCCCAAAGCCTATTATCTGGTAATATTTACAAGGTATTTTCTAGGCATTTAAATCTACATCAAAATACTGACAGAGATCTATATAATAGTTAACTCAGATCTCCTCACTGATCTAAAAGATAATAACTATAAACTATTTATAGAGATCACACGATTCAGTGAGATCAACTAAAAGATAATATTGCATACTATTAATTTACAGAGTTCTTGCAATTCGCTGAGATATTTTCCAATGCGTAGTACATATATATTAATACTGGAAATCATTACATAAACAGAACTAGAAAGGAAATCCTTCTAATGCGTAATGCAAAGAGAATAATATAATGAACTTTATACAAAGTATTAACTTCTGCACAACCAACAGATTATCGACATAGTATATATAAGTGTATGCAAATATTATATATATATATTCGAGTAAGGGTATATAGGGATCAATGATGGCATAAACATAAATTGAAATTGGTAGCAACATAAATATAATTAAGCCGAGATCCACAAGATCCATATGCCACATTAATATATAAAATATGTTGTGCAAAAGATTGTATGGGCTTGCGCCCTTCACAACCTAACATGTGATTCAATCAGAAGACAAAATGAACATATACTATTCAGATCATTGGTTTGTGCCCTCTCCCTCATTTGGGAAATCAACAGAGCACTTTCCAAACAAAGGGATTGGACTGCGTCCTTACCTACCCCCGTCCCCATCTTCGCTTGGGTAAACAATATAAACTAACATTCTTGCAAACAACAAGCCGGTCTACTGGTCAATGGAAGTATCATTGCCCGCCGAGAGGCCTCACGCATGTCCTCTTAATTCACTAGAAGAAAAATCCTTTCTGGTAGAGTTTCTTAAGCCCACAAGATTATGAAAAGTAAAGCTCTATCAGTGCAAAGGTTCGACCACACAAAGTTTGAGATCAAAGGGCAGAGATAAAAATAACCACGCAGAGTTATCTTTATCAACACAGAGATCTAGAAAAACATAAACGATCAAGAATAACCACGCAGAGTTATCTCTATCAACAGAGGGATCTAGAAAAATGTAAAGGATCAAGAATAACCATGCGAAGTTATCTCTACCAACACAGAGATCTAGAAAAACGTAAAGGATCCATAATAACCAAGTAGAGTTACCTCTATCAACACAAAGATCTAGAAAAACGTAAGGATCAAGAATAAGAATGCAGAGTTATCTCTGTCAACACAAAGGTCTATAAAAGCGTAAAGGACAACTCTATCCATGCAGGGATTGGACTCAACATGCAGAGATAAAAAAAAAAAAGGCATATTATAAATACAGAAAACAACGATATCGCCTGAGATATCTTAGAAGCAATATATAGTGGATAGCGATCCAGTTGGGATCGAGTCCCAAACAAGTTACAATATATAAAACCACTATCCAGCCAACAATAGGTCTGGATGGATCTTAAGGATTTACAACACAGATAAAAAAAATGCATGGATCAACGATATCACCTGGGTTTGCTAAACATAAAAGACAACCACCAACTATCCAACCGATAATGGAAAATATATTGTTGTTGAGTACTTCATTGCAGGGATTCCTCACTTCCACATTGTAGGGACCATCCTCCCATTATCGTAGCAACACCATTAGGGTTTCTTCACACCATATGTGCCATTCCCCCCTCTTCACCATCGTTTTCCTTCAGGGTTAAAACTAGCAAGTCATGCCCACACATCGGTGAGACCCCCCTTTAATCATGGTCACAGCTTCTTATTTATACACATGAAAGGTTGAGTCATTGCCTCGAGGAGTCCGTCCCACTTCGACGGTTACCTCGGATGCTTTTCCAAATGGGAGTCGACTCAATGAATGCCAAAAAAATGATAGTTAATAAGAGTTTGGGGAGTTCCACGAGTGGAACAGATGGTGGCCTTGAGAGGGTTCGTGAGCTCCACTTAAGGAGACAACCCTCCTTACAATCCTTTGAGCGGTTCACCACTACGCTTGAGTCTTTACGATCCATTAAGAAAAGGTTTTCTTGTCAACCAATAATTTGATTATTATGTGGTAGTTACGTGAGATATAGGTGAGTATACTTTTACTCATTTCAAAAATAAAACCACTCTTGTCTTTTATATATATATACTTGGTTGTTCATATACTAATATGTTATACTTCAAGTATAACAACTATATTAATATATATTAAAATAATAGTCCAAGCTTCTTTTAGCTTTTCATAATATATTTCAAAGGAATTCTAATTAAAAATATATATATGTCTATATAAAAAATATTATGCAACCTTTGCATGATTAATTCATCACAAGGGTTTGTATAAACTTATCATTCTCCCACCTTATGTTAGAGGTGAAAAATTGGAAGGAGACTTAGTATATATATATATGAATCTCCCCAATATTCAGGTTAGGGTTAAGATATATATATATATATAGATGATTACTTAATTGCTTAGAATCATCAATTAAATATTTAGCTTCAAGCTAAAATAAGGTATAGGAGTCTACTATCAACTTGTGATAAGTAGTCATTCTGATAGGGACTTAAGGTAACAAATAAGACCTTAGGAAAAAACAAATAATTGGTTGCTAAGTTCCTACGGAAAACATGATGACATCCATCATAAATGTCTTAGTTTTTTTTCATGTCTTCCTTAGTCAAACAACCTCTCTCCCCTAGTGGTATCAATTTCCCGTCGTTTAGTTGTGTACGTCTTTAGTCTCCTAAGTTTACAATTTACCACTTTAGTAATTTACCACACAGCTTACAAGTTTTACTGGTGGGGCCTTGGCCTTGAGCTCCTCACCGAAAAAACATTACAATATTCATATACATTTACAAAATGATAGGGGCATAAAATAGGGATATTACAAATTGCAAGGAAACACCCACATTGGTAGCAACATGAACAAAACTTAGCAAACAAGATAAAGGTTTTTAAATGTAGATGTTATGTATTGTTCAAGAGATTATTTGGCATCCTCATGTACCTCATTGCCACTAGACTAGTGTAACCTACCTAGTACTTGAAACATTTTATGTTTGTAGAAAAACATTACTTTAAATTTTATTGTAAAGTTTTGTATTAATGACCGAGGATGGTCAAGGATGACTGTAAATGAATAATATTATTATTTAATAAATTAAAATAGGAGACACTAACCCAAAGAGACTGTTGAAGAGTGTTCAATGACCTACTAGGAGGAATGGAATCTGGTGTAGAAGGCAATGGACAAGTGGCAGGATCTGCACTCACTTACTAGCTATTGTTATGGGACAACTTCTCTTAAAATGCGGTCATTTTCCCAAGGATGGTGGAACTGAGCTGATGGCTCATTGAATGAAAAACTGACCACTAAAGACCTAGGCAATCTTTTATAATCCGTCGAATTTGAGCAAGGCTCACACATGTTGAGAGATTGTAACTTCTAAGAATATTATATTTGTACTTTATTATTCCGGAGATGTTTCATTCCTCCGTGAAGATCTTATTGTATATCCGGAGATGTTTATTCCTTCGTCGGATTGTGGTAACTTGGGTTATTAGACTTCCCTAGTGGGGGTCGGCCCTATATGTGTTATGTGGGTCAAAGGGTTATTAGACCACCCTAGGGGGGTCGGCCCAGTCAGTTATAGTGGGGTGTTTAACCCAGTAATTAAGTTGGGGCTGACCTAGCTTGTGTAAAAGTCAGTCGAGAAACTAATATAAGTAGAGGAGGATGTTCCTCACTTAACACACACTTCCATCACTCGGAAAGTAGCGCACTTGTGAGGGACAGGTCTGCTATGGAGGAGGAGGAGCTCATGTCTTTGGTTTACATCTTTGTATTTGCTGGTCATCTATATTGAGGAAGCTTGGCTGGGTTTTCTACCCCATGAGGGTTTCCTAGGATAAATCTGTGTCTCTTGTGTTTATGCTGTGCTTGTTGTTTCTTCAGTGATCCTGTATATGATATTGTTGTGAAATGAAATGTAATGCTGATATTTTCTCTCTTAGCATTTTCAATCTTAACATGGTATCAGAGCTAACCTGAAGGAAGGCAATGCATGGCACTTACGACACTTGCTTCACTTGTGACAAGTTGAAGGTTAGGATTTTATATAGAAAAAACCAGTCATCGTGGAAATTTCGCTATAAATCCATTTTGGAGAAGTTTCAAGATCTGAAACCTTTCCAAGTCGTATATAACATTCCCATGTACCTTGTTTCCAAAGTACACCCTCAGATTCGTTGTACTTTGTGAGTTATGATCAGTACAAGTTAGGGTTTCTGCCTCTTTGAGATCTCAGTCATAATGAGGTGACCTAGGACAAAAGGTCATAACTTGCGCTAGGAAGCTCCAAATGAAATTTAGTAAAACATGACAGGTAGTACACAGACTGTACTATCTCAGGAAACGTTTTCAAAGGCCGAAGTTGAACCAGTGACACGTGTAACTCCTTACAAGTTCTCTCTCTTGTTTTATACCATAAACAAGTCATGTTGCGACACTTGGCATAAATCTCTTAGAGAATTCAATTGAGGTCAGAGATGTCGGGATGGAAAGATGACAGGTCAGGATACCACAGAAAACGTTTTCAGACCCTGTGGATCGAAAAGTTCAGAGTTACGGCAGAAACAATCAGGTACATATTTCTGTCAAAACAAAATTATTTTTGGAGCACCTTCATTCATGGCTTCCGGAATTTAGGGTTTCAGAGAAAGTTAGAATTTTTGGAATTAGAGTCCACGACTGAATGCTACTCAGGAAAATCGAAATTTAGAGACCAATATCGAATTTTTTGGTTGGGTAGAAGACCGGGCTTGATCAAACCCCAGTTTGGGATTTTGATCGGAAAGATGGAAAATTAGGGCTTCAACAAAACTTGGAATTTTTTAAGTCTGTGACCATGGCTGGAAGATCCTCAGAAAAATAAGAGTTTAGAGCCTTGGATCAAACCTTTTGATTAGGCAGAAGGGTGGGCTCCATCAAACCCTAGTTCGGGATCCTGTCCAAAAGATCCAGAAGTTTCAAAGGAAATTTTTGAGGGGTCAAATTTTGGAGATTTCAAAAATTGAAGTATGCAAGTTTGACCAGCTCAGCAAGACACATCCTTCCATCCATGCAGAAGTGTGAAAGTCAAAGATTGAATTTTTAGGGTTTCTCTAACAAACCCTAATCGAGCTCCAAATCCAGTTTCAGGGGGAGTTGAGGCTAAGGCCTTACATAAGGAGACTACAAGAAGTCTCGACACGTATGACTTAAGGAGATAGAGGTATGTCTTGAAATCTGATTCTTGATTAAGTTCATAATATGTTTGTCTTCATATTATTTATTAGTACAATCTTGATTAATGTTAGAATTGTCTTATCACCTTAGTAAAAGTATGATAGAAGACATTCATTGATTAGGGCTATATGATTGTACTAATGCACTATGGTGTTGTATGAGGTTGATGTTGTCTGCTAACAAGATACATGTACATCACGAAAGACAAATCAAGTTCCATGACCATGTCAACATGAAGACAATGAATCATCCATAATCTTTGATCACATAGAAGTTCTACTTACGAGGTATGTATGACTTTGTTCTACTATGCTTAACCTATGAGATATGCACACAACTACATTTTGACCCAAAATCCGATGGCAAAATCGTCTGATATGCGACACTTGTCTGTCGCATATACGTCACTATCTTTTTTTTTAGCCGCTGGTGGTTTTCTATAGGTTATCCGACACTCACTTTGACTGTCGGTTAATCGATGGCTTATTGGTACCGTCGATGGTGCTTTAACTATCGGTTGTGCGACATGTCGTTATTATTTTAAAGAATTAAAAACTTAACGAAGGCGTTGCTTCTCCGATGCATAGCCAATTTCTAAGCATCGGTTAACGGACGCCTTAGCCATTTTTTAAAAACAATCCGACGGTCACCTGCCGTCGCAGTTATAGCAAGGTCGTCATTTTACTATGCCACGACGGTGGTTAACCGACGATCATCTGCTGTCGCATTATAGCATGTCCGTCGGTTAACCAATGGCCTGTAGTTTTTAAAAACCAAATATATTTCGCAGGACATCGAATAAGCGACGGCATTTAATTAAAAAAAAAAATGTGACCTAATATTGTGGGAGATTTGTATGGAATTAAACCCTAAATCCAAACTGACTGAATCCATTAAGTTGAACAACTATGTGGGAATCAAACTTGAGAAGTGTCTATCATTCAACAACAAAATTTGCAATCTGTTGCAGTTAGAGAGCCCAGGCGAGATTTCTCTTGAGAGCAAATTGTGGTTTATGTCAAGTAATAAAAGATCAAATTAACTGCATGACAAAGATTACTTAGTGGGGAAACTTCAGGTTAACAAGTTCAATGCATCATTTGATAAAAACAAATTCTATCTCTAATGGTTTGTGCTGTGTGAGTTGAAATGTAATTTAACTAAAATTTAATACCCTGGTCAATACTGCGTGACTATATAGATTTTAGACAGATGGATTGGTTGATCTAGATTTTGAAGAAGATGCTAAGATATGGGTAAACATTTATAGGTTATGATGCTTACATTTTTCAAGGAATGGAATGCAACTATAGAAATATGGTTGAGTAATTTGTGAGATCTTGTACCAATGGTGTTATCTGAATCATTGTTACCATAGTATTATGCTCTCTTTTTTTATTGGTGGCTAGCTACTTTTTTTATTGAAGAAATGATATTTTTATGTTACAATATTATCTAAGATATCAGAATATGTTGGTGATTTAATTGCAGGTTATAAATAGGTGTTTCTACAAGAGAAAATCCCTTCGGCGTTGAGATTAGGAATGTGAAATGCTTATGGTGTGGTACATATGGCCACCAAAGTGGTGATTGATAATGACCATTGAAGGATGATATAATTCCGAATGAGGAGAGTCGGTTGAAGAGGGATGATGCTTTGAAAACACTCATGGAACATACATCCTCTGAGGAGGTGAGTCTTTAGAAAAGGTTTTATTACTGAGACATATTTGCATAGGGCATAGTTGTACATGGCATGTTTCAAGGTGATGGCATGCTATCCTGGATAGAAATTTATCATATTCTGGTAACCAATTCCAATATTTTATTAGGAATGTGCTACATAGGATCTTGGTGAACCACTACTAAAAATAGATTTGTCCACACGACAACATGGTCCATAAGAAAGAAATCTTGCTCTTGCACTTTATGAATGACTTAAAATTGGTGGCAGATGTTAGCCATCTTTATTTTGTTGGCTTCTATATAATGTGGTGGTATAGGTTTACCTTGGAGGGGTCACACAAAGACATTCAACTAAATTTGTATGGTGAGTGTCATATTCAAGAGTTGGATTACGAGTATATCCCATTCAAGTGTAATATATGTCATGAGTATGCCAAATTTTCAAAAGATTGCAAGAAATGGCCAATACCCATTGTTCCACCTCTTGAGAAGACAATGCAAACAGTCGTTAGAAAAAATGAAAGGAAACTAAAATATTTTCCTACCTAGTCCAAAACCCCTTGCGTGTGCAGAGTTCATCCCAAAGAAGATCACATTGACGAGGCTAGGTGCAATGTAGAGAAGGAAATGAAGAAGGATTAAAATGAGTCAATGATAATCTAAAGCATTAATAAGTTGTTGAAAATATCTCCTTGCTTCAACTTCCTTGAATCTCCCATGCCGAGTCTAACATTTTAAAGTGATACAGTCAATCATGAGACGTTCTAAACAGTGGATATTTAGTCTATTACAATAACAAATCCAAATAATACAGTCCACATATATTCAATTTTGTGGGAAGATCATCAAGACATGGAAAACTGTTTAACTATCATTATTCACTAGTGAACAGGAGACCAAACATTTTACACCCTATTTGCAACCTGTATTTTGCAAGAGCTGTTAGTTACTCACAATTTTTTCAAAAAGCTCACCTCTAGCAACCGTCTCCATCATATAAATCTTCGTCTTACTGGCTAACACCTGTAAAAATCAAAAGATGGCTTTAAAACTCAGGACAACAAGGCAAATGCTATTATTGCAATGTCTTTCATAGATGTAAATTGCATTTCCAGACACTGGTGCAGCCCAATCTCATCGCCTACATATTCAATAGAGCCCTAGAGAGAGGCCAAGAGATCCTCAGCTTGAGGATACAACTAGGACAATGGGATGGCATGGCATTTCCTATTTTTCATTAATATAGGTCGTACCCTCCTTTGAGGGTCTTCTCCCTTGCCTTTTGTGGCCTTTGGGACTTCATGTATATTGTAGTGGTATGTAATCCACAACCCCCCTTTGACTCACTACTCTATGCATTTGAATTTGTATACATTTTGTTATTTCTACTCTATGCGTGTGAAGCCCTGCCCATTCTGTTACATCCCCACACAAAACAATTCACATGAATAATAAAATAGTAAATTGCAACTTCAGCATTGTTCAAGAGCCTTAATTCAAAAAAATGAATGGATATGTTCATAAGAAAAAGAAAAAAAATTAGAAATTAGAGAGGTAAATTAAAACCATTTAAAGAATGCCAACCTAAATTAAATATAGACTTCCATCTTGCAACAAATGCAAGGTTGGATGGCATTAACTATAAAAAATTGGTCAAGGAGACTGGGCCAACTTATCCCTGCATTATGAAGAATGAAGGTTTTATAAATATGAATAATTGACAAAAATCTATAATAAATATGAATAGAAGAGCATTTTAATTACATTATTGAGCTCCTCTCTGTTTCGAGAATAGTTTAATATTGTCTACTAAACAGGGCCAACCACGTGAAGGTGGAATCTCATATGGCCCCTCGCCCCCCTCACATCACTCTCAATTCCCCATACCCAATGCATGTGCTTGGAAATAAATGATTTTTTGTGCGAACATCGTGAGTTTCTTGTCTTAAAGGAATTACGTGCATTCGATCATTAATTAGTTTATAGAATTCATTCATTAACTCATTCATTCATTCACACATAGGAAAAGAAATAGTTGAAGACATTACTCGATAATATCAAAAATTATATCCGAGGAAAATGCATGCAAAAATAATGTAATTGTGTGCTTATTACAATCACTACTTTTTTTTACGTTTTTTTTCTGTCCACATATTCTCTAAGAGTGACATCCTCTTCTACAACTTGTTTTTTGTTTCTTATGCCCTCTGCAGCTGCCTGTGATCTTGTTTGTCGCGTCCTATTCTCACGACGTGTACGCGGCTACTGTAAGGTGCCTGGATCTACTGGAAAAATGAAGAAATATTAATTACTTGACGCGTTTTTATTATTTCATTATAAGTCCTTCATTAAGAAAAAAACATTAGAGTGGTAATTTTTACTTGGCAACTGGGCCACATGAATATCATGTGTTTGCTCTTCTTCTGCTGCTGCCTCAAGTTGTACATGAGGACCCTCTGCATTAAAACATCAACACTTACAACACTATAGTATTTGCAATTTAATATTTGAGACTTTAATCCAGGCTAGGTTTTTTTTAACAGAGGAATACGTTAATTACCTGGATGTCGCTCAACTTCAACTTCAATATTTCATTCTCCTCCATCCTCCATATTTTGTCTACTTTCGTTGTGCGGCTTAACACAAAGAGACTCAATATTTTATGGACTATTTTATTAATGAATAGAGAACACAATGAATTAATCTTAAAGAGAATTTGTTTATTGTAGTTACCTGTGCGTAGGATGGATTAACGGAAGACTCTGTTTGGCTATCACTTTTGCTTGTTCGATGTTCAACAACACCTAAAAACCCGCGTTGGTAGCCAATCCTTAGGTCTTCCTCCGTGGGCACTTCTTTGAATTTTTCGGCTTGTAATTTTCAATTAGATCATCATTGTTGTTGTTATATTGTCATGAAAACAATTTTAAATTCAATCTATAATAATTTCTATACAATAAAATAATTATTGATACTTACGAATCATGCTACCAAATTTGAATATCCACCAGGCCCAAACTTGTGTTGCCCATGTTTCTCTACTCTTTCCTGGGTGGCCTTCGAGGTATCTGGTAGCCTATAAAAGTAATTTTAAGTACGTTAGACGTTGCAAAATAATGGGAAATAAAGTGTAATGATGATATAATTGCATTGCTGAAAGTATTGCATACCTTTTTGCGCTTGGTGCTAGCTTGCCCTCTTTACCCATAGCGATCTCCCTTCCATCATCCAGAAAGTCTCTACACTCCCTTGTTGGAATCATCGGAGGGTGATCATACTTTGGATGCTTTTCTAAGTTGTTCCTATATTGCTCCCTTACAATGTGTAAATGTTGGCTAGCTTTTTCGAGGACCTTTTTATGGTTGAAGGTTTCAGCACCAAAAAATCCAACCATGCGAGCAATAAGGTCATCTTTCAAAAATTTATTTTGTTGGTTCCACCATGTGTAGATGGTGGGCCCAAATAGTTCTAAATACCAATCATTTAGATGTCTGTAAAAGACATCATTTCCTGCATAAACGAGTATGTGTTAATTAGTGTAAAAAGAATGATTCATAATTACATTCCAATAAAATTATAATAAATAGTTAAAACATTTTGTAAATCGTACCTGGAATCTTACTCATCTTATAGGAGACGATATTTTCATCCACCAAAAAAGTAGTCTCAACTGTTCCTGTGCTAGTGACACGGAAAGATCCAGGAAATGCATCGGGAGCAGTATCATTGTCATACTCTTCTGCATGTACCCCCTGATCCTAGTCGGCACGACCTGTCGTGCTTGGACCACCAGAGGGTGTTGTACTCTCATGTTCTATCTCGGTTTCCTCAACTTGCATTCCCGAATGGCCAGATGGCAAAGATACATGATCAGTGGTGGTGGGGGTTTCATACTCAGTGGTACTAGCATGCCCCTCACTAGTAGTACCGGGGAAAAAAATGCCTGTAGAAACAAATAATAGTTTAGTTACTCATATACGAATAGGAAAAAAAATGCATTTGAAATAGACTTATAATTAAAGAGTTTGCATCTTACATCCAAGCGTTGTACTCTAAGCAACAGAAGCTCTATTTTTGCTTTAGTCTCATCCGTTTGCAGATGAGATATTAGCAGACGGACGACCTCATCATTTAATTTTGCTTTTCCTTTCTCAACTGCCTCCTGGATATTCTTTGAATTCAAGAGGTCAATATCGTTGGCAATGTTCCCCAAATCCATATGCCTCGGATCCTGTGTCGATAGATAAGTATCATCCGGCATAAAAATACAAAACATTAATATCAATTTGAAATCATTAATATAATTACAAAACATAATGCTTAAATACAGTTTCTGAAATTCACAACGTGCTATATACTTGCTCATGACCCGATGAGTGTGGCGTGCTAACACTATGATCCATTGGGGGCCTTCCCCCATCGGATGACTGCAACACAAGAATTGAAAACATTAATTTCGAACTGAAACATCCAATACATTGATAAAATCTTAATTAAAAACATATTTTTTATATTCAATTTCGAAACTTTACAATGGGGTATACCTGATGTGGCGTAGTCGATGCATCTGTCTTATCACCCGTCATGGGGCTCTTGCCCTGATCCTCAACCTACAAACAAAATATTGACCACGTTGATATCATAATTAAACAAATGTACTTTCGAAAGAAGCAGATAAGTAAAAATGTGGTATATATACCTGTCACCTGTAGGGGGTTGTCGGCCTCTGAGGCTCCATTGGGGACTTTCCCTGATCAGCTGACTACAACAAAGTAATTGAAAACATTAATTTCAAACTGAAACCAATACACGGGGAAAATCTTATTTAAAAACATATTTTAAAAAAAATTATTTGAAAACATATTGCGAAATTAATAACATAAACAAAAACAAAAGATACTATATTCATTGATTACAAGTTTCGTGAAATGTTATATGTACCACTCTCAAAGTATCTGCATATGTATCTATCCGATTTAGATTGTAACTAATCAGCAACTCTTCCCCTGATGCTATTGATTTTATAGCGCAGACGAAAACACGGTTTCCTTCACGCCCCTCGAATATGCAATTGGGTTGTTTATTTGTAGACCCGGGTTGTGTGTTGTTTATAAAGCCCACAATATTACCTGATGCTTTGGGCCTTCCGTCAATGTACATACTCTCTCCTTTACTTTGATTATTGTGTTTTAACTTTAAATAATTTGCAAACAATCCGTATCTACGCATACTGCGTGTATATTGGACCAACCGCATCCAATCTCTGTAATTGTAGCAGGGTCTGTCATACTCCATCAATTCGGTACATCTGTCGTAACCCACCTTTATGCCATCCATGCAAAACAACCCCAAACCATGTAGTGACGAAGGTGCAATCCGAAATATCCTCTCGTTCACGCAAAAATCTATGTTTAGAGGAGGAAGATCCTTCGGTACCCATTGTTTGACTAAATGTTTGTACCTCAAGGGAACATTGATGTCGCCTATGGTCTCATCATCATAAGAGAATGAACCTCCTTCAGCGAGAAAAAATTCCATTCGTTTATTGAATTTACTTCTAATCTTTTGACATCTAGTTGATCTCGCTCTTTTGGGCCTACTAGATGTTTCACTTTCCTCTAGTCTTTTTGATCTTTCCTCGCTCGAGGATGACAGATCTGACAAATACCTCTTTGGTTGTACCTACACTCCACCGAATAAGAGAAATAGTTAGCAAACATTCGTAGAATGCTACAACAATCTCATGTATCAAAGGAAAATCATGCATACATCATTGATAAATGATGATCACTCTCGGCCCAATAGTACGTGCATGAGGCCTAGGCTCACAGGTTTAAGAAAGCACTCTAATGGGTTTAAGTAGGCACTATTTTCAAGATTGAATTGGCTCCGTGACTGAGTGTAATGTCTGTACGAACTTCTGAAGTAAATTCTTTTTGTTGTAATCTTTATTCAAGAAGATAAATAAATCTCCCTCTTACTAGTTTTCCTCAAGGTGTGGGGTTTTTCCAGAGTCATGGTTGACCAAACATTATGTGTCTAAATGCTCTTTACTGCATGCTGATATAATTTATTGCGCATGATCTTTTAGGACAGTCTATTGTAAATTATTTGTTTCCACTACTAAATTCACTTTTAGTACTGTATATCAGCTACAGGAGTAATTTATTAATCATTGTATGTGAGACTGTGTGAGCTAGACCAATATTCCTTTGATTAGCTTGTGGAATCCATGGAGGAATTAGCAAAGGAAGGTATAAGCCAAGTTTGTGAACGGAAAATCAAACAACAAAAGTTGATCTCACAATTTGTATGGAATCAAATTGATCTCACAATTTGTAGATTGAGGTGTTAACTGGAAAAACAATATATTAAATAGGCTCTATGGGACTGCTAAGCATATCAGTTAGATACTTGGTTTTAATAAGAGACATGTATGTAGATACTTGTACAAACTTTCTCTGGGATCCACTTTACAATTGCGATATCATACCTTATCTCAAATATTAAAATCTAAAATTATATGATAAGGAAGGGACATTGGTTGTTCATTAGAGGTTGCACACCTCTAGTTGATAGTTGGAAGACAAGTGCACCTTAGTTGGTTGTTCCATGAAGCCTATAAGAGTAGTATGTAGAAGATGAGGACTTCAAAGGGTTGTATCAATAGCTAAAAGTACAAACTAATGACATATATTTGTTACCATCTCCAATAAGTACAAATGTGCATTAACCTTAACGAGCTTCTCTTTGTTTTGAGAATATCTTAATATTCTCTACTCAACAGAGACAACCACGTGAAGGTGGAAGCTCATCTGCCCCCCCCCCCCCCGCCCGCACATCACTTAGAAATATTCAATGCATCTGTTCAATGCAATTCATCATCGTCTTCTCCATCCAAGTCTACATCTATATCATCTGATCCGTGTTAAGATTTAATATGCTAAGACAGAAAATAGCATCATTTCATTCTATTTCACAATAATAGCATATACAGGATCACTGAAGAAACAACAAGCACAGCATAAACACAAGAGACACAGATTTATCCTGGGAAACCCTCATGGGGTAGAAAACCCAGCAAAGCTTCCTCAATATAGATGACTAGCAATATACAAAGATGAAAACCAAAGACATGATCTCCTCCTCCACCATAGCAGATCTCTCCTCCACAAGTGCGCTACATTCTGAGTGAGGGAAGTGTGTGTATAATGAGGAACACACCTCCTCTATTTATACACATCTCCGACTTGTACTTTATATTAACTAGGTCGGCCCCAACTTTATCACTGGGTTAAACACCCCACTACAACTGACTGGGCCGACCCCACTAGGGTGGTCTAACAACCCTTTGACCCACAAAACAAATACAGGGCTGACCCCCACTAGGGAAGTCTAATAACCCAAGTTACCACATTCTGACAGAGGAATAAACATCTCCGAATATACAATAAGATCTTCATGGAGGACTGAAACATCTCCGGAATAATAAAGTACAAATATAATATTCTTTGAAGTTACAATATCTCAACACTCCCCCTGAACGAGAAGGATATTATAATAGCATCTGCATGAGCAAGGAGTCATAAACATCATACATGATACATCTATAAATCATTGGAAGCTTTCTCAACATCATTAGTAACTGAAGCAGTTACTAGAACATCTTCAATACTGGAACATCAACATCTTTAGTACTGAGTCTTTATCTTTTGCAGCACTCGAATAGCTACAGCAACATCAACATCTAGATCCTCACGATCATCAACATCGTCATCACACGATCATCAGCATCGTCATCACACGATCATCAACATCGTCATCACACGATCATCAGCATCATCATCACACGATCATCAACATCGTCATCACACGATCATCAGCATCGTCATCTAGACCATCACGATCAGCAGCATCGTCATCACATGATCATCAGCATCGTCATCTAGACCATCACGATCAGCAGCATCGTCATCACACGATCATCAGCATCGTCATCACATGATCATCAACATTGTCATCTATACCATCATGATCAGCATCATCGTCATCTAGACCATCACGATCAGCAGCATCGTCATCTAGATCATCATTATCAGCAGCATCATCATCTAGACCATCACAATCAGCAGCATCGTCATCTAGACCATCACGATCAGCAAAATCGTCATCTAGACCATCACGATCAGCAGCATCGTCATCTAGATCATCACGATTAGCAGCATCGTCATCTAGACCATCACGATCAGCAACATTGTCATCTAGATCATCACGATTAGCAGCATCGTCATCTAGACCATCACGATCAGCAGCATCGTCATCTAGATCATCAGTATTAGTATCCACACCAGTACAAGTATACACATCATCAATACAAGTATACATATCATCAATACAAGTATCCTCATCAATACAAGTATACATACAAGTATCCTCATCAATACATATCCTCATCAATACATATCATCAATACAAGTATCCTCATCAATACAAGTATCCTCAATAGTAGCATACTCTTCAAAACACATGATTCATTTAAGACATCATAACATGTCTAGGGACGATATAGTCCACTCGTCAACTTAGACAAAATCTAAGGACCACTCTCTCGGAGACATATGTCTACGGATCAATTCAAGGACCAAAGTCCGAGGATGATACAATCCCCTCTCGTCCACTAGGGACCACTTCTCGGAGACATCTGTTTATGGATCAATTCGGGGACCAAAGTCCGGGAACGATACAATCCCCTCTCATCCACTAGGGATCACTTCTCGGAGACATCTGTCTACGGATCAATTCAGGGACCGAATTTCGAGGACAATACAATCCCCTCTCGTCCACTAGGGACCACTTCTCGGAGACCATACATCTACGAATCAATTCAGGGACCGAAGTCCGAGGACGATACAATCCCCTCTCTTCCACTAGGGACCACTTCTCAGAGACCATACGTCTACGGATCAATTCAGGGACCGAAGTCCGGGGACGATACAATCCCCTCTCGTCCACTAGGGACCACTTCTCGGAGACCATACGTCTACGGATCAATTCAGGGACCAAAGTCCGGGGACGATACAATCCCCTCTCGTCCACTAGGGACCACTTCTCGAAGACCATACGTCTACGGATCAATTCAGGGACCAAAGTCCGGGGATGATACAATCCCCACCTGTCCACTAAGGACTTCATTCTCGGAGACCATACGTCTACGGATCAATTCAAGGGACCGAATTCTGGGGACGATACAATCCCCACCTGTCCACTAAGGACTTCATTCTCAGAGACCATACGTCTACGGATCAATTCAAGGGACCGAAGTCCGGGGACGATACAATCCCCACCTGTCCATTAGGGACTTCATTCTCGAAGACATACGTCTACGGCTCTCTTTAGGACTGAAGTCCAGGGATTATCCAATTCCCACTTATCCACTAAGGACTTCATTCTCGAAGACATCTGTCTACATATCCTTTTAGAACATGTGTTCAAGGATGATGCAATCCCCTTGTCAACTTAGACCCTGTCTAAGGACCATCCACCAACCTCTCTGTCGGCATCACCAATATAGGTATCCACATCATCGACCTCACTGTCGATGCAGGAAATCTCATCATAATTGACCACATCGCTCCCCCTTTCGAGGAGGGTCCTTCCAAGCTTGTCTCAGAAATACTCAAACTTTTCTTGAGGTAGAGGTTTGGTTAGTACATCGATAACCTGTTACAAATTCAAACTTTATAGTTCCTTTCTGCACCATATCTTGTTAGATCCCTCTGTGCTTTGACTTATCATGGAACAATGGATTCTCTGTCATCTTGATACAATTCTATTTGACATATAGGATCACAGTTGGTTCTATCTCTAAGTCAAACAATCCTGAAGCCATACTTCTTCACAACTAGCAGAGCAAGCAACCATATATTCCGCTTGTGCTGAGAGCCACATCGAGAGCCACACTTGTGATTTTTGATAGGTAAAAATAGACAGATCGACGCGCCCTCGGATTTTCCCGTTGGTTTTTAAGTCCAAATGAAGTAGTGGCAGGTTCTAGCACAGGATCTCTAAATCATTGAAGAGAACAAAGAAGATATTGTTTAGGTATGTTAGACATAACTAAGCAGGTATACTAATCCAGGTATGTTTTCCTATGTCAAGTTAGAATCCTACTTTGTGCTAGGATCTTAGTATACCCATGTGTTGAATGATCATGACCATACATATTCAATATTATTTAGAATTACAGAACCCGAAATTTCTGAAAAATTTAAAATTTTTTATTATAACAATAAATGTTAATTAATTTACATTCCTGGTCCTGTTTATTTTAATTAACTGATCGTGATTTTGTTTTAAAAGGATCTGTTATGAAACTAATGTGAGTTTTGATTTTTGTTATCAATTGTTTTTGTTCTTAACTTCAAAGGGAGAACTAGCCATAGTTGACTGGCTTACTTAGCTTACGAGCTAATGCATAAATCGTCTTTTGTTCACAGGTACACAGGTAAAGTATGGATCACTGTAAACTTATCTTTTTGTAAGCATCAATTTCTTTTCCCTGCACTGTAAAACTCAGAGAAGATTTAAATATTGTTACTGGTTGTCATGTAAGACGGTAGAGTTCTCTTCATGAAATTTATGCTTGATATATGGTTGATAGTCTGTATTGACATGATATCTCTTATTCTGGATAGTATCATTAGGCGTTTCGATGAATTACAATCTCTCCGACATATTCATTGCGTTGTGACCATGCTGTATACTGTCACTGGAACGAGTTGTTTGTATTATGTTCATTGTATGCATAACGTGACGTTAGCATTATGTGATATACTGTCAACTATTAGCTGTGATTACGGCTGTGATCACTTATTATTAGCATGAGTTGGAATTGTGATAACTCTAGCGATGTTCTATTATATTCATTTATAATTTATAATCCCTTGTCTACTTAGTAAATTTTCTTATGAATTCACGATGTTTAACTCATGCCAAAATCTTTGTTCCTTGTTTTTAATCTACGTTCAATGTATGGAATTATAGATGATTTCATATCCATACATCACAGGACTAGAGGTTATTATCCTCATCTTTGATTGCTATCAAAGGTGATGAAAGAATTATGGTAATAAGATCTTATATAACAACAATGTATCCAAATATATATTGCAAAGGTAATATTTAGAATGTTAAAACTATGAGAAACTCTAGTTTTAAGTTGACTACATCTCTTTCAAATAATTGTAGGGGATATATAATGTACCCTCGAAACTATCGATGGCTTGTCTTCATGACAAACACTATGCGATGATTGTGTATCAATCATAGTGATTATCCATATTATGAATAAGACTTTTATCCATGCAATGATATAAAATCAATGAGCAATGATTCGAGCTGCAGCTGGACTATAGGAAGTCGACCCAAGGTAGGTTGAAAATCTAAAGGGCTACGTGGATGGCTCTCATCCTTGCGTTTGGTGATATATAAGCCTGTCTTGAAACCCTTACCTGGTCATTTTCTTTGCCTTCGGGCTCGGTTTGTAAGAGAGAAACCCTTCCTGTCTGAGTTCGTCAGTAGGGCACTGTAAAATGCAATTCTCTTATAGCTATGGTTACGTATTTTTATCCTCTGGTGGTTTAAAAGTCTGTATGCCTCTCGGGTGGTTTAAAAGTCTGTGTTCCTCTACTACTGGCGTCTGCTACAATTCATTGGGCATCATGGTATCGTTTGTTGTCACTGTGTTTAATTCACATGCTACTTACAGTCTTACACTGTTGCTGGTGTGAGTTAGAGTCAGGGTTTTCTGTGTTGTTTTTATCCATGAGATGGTCATGTAATGGGTTTAAATCGTGCTCCCCGACTGGTTCATTCATAGCTTAAGGGTTTGTTCAATATATTACCTGTCACGGCTATCAATAGAGAGGAACTTAAAGTTCTCCTTGCTCATCCTTCTGACGAATATGATGAGGTTTTGCTACATGGCTTAAATCGTGGCTACCAGGTTGTCCACTGGGTTTGCTTCCTCCAATAGCTCAGGTAAGAAATATCAATGATTTTCATAGATTTCAGTGTTGAATAAGTTTGTTTATATTTAAAATGAAATGTTGACAATACTCGTCGCTTTGTAATGTGCAGGTCATAACCGCTCCTGAAGGTGTACGAGGCTTCATCACTAGCGATGGCTCCTCCGGGTAAGCCTGGTTATACCATGGCTGTCTCTCCCTTTTTTGGTTTTGTTTGGCTAGGGTTATGTCTGGAAGGGCCTCCTTTGTAACTGGGTTGTTGTCGTTTTTGTGAATATGAATACAGTCACATGTATTAATCTTTTTGCTTACAGTAGATAGGGTTTGTATACCCCGGCATGTTTACGAGGAACAATCTAAGGCTCAGTCTGTTATGACGGCCTTTGGGTTGTTAATTGTCATTATATTTTGAATATATAGGGCTTTACCCAACCCTGTAGAAGTTATATAAAAAAATACTGTAATGTTTGGCCTGTCAAGTGGCCGTGTATTATATGCGTTTTGTTTTTGTTAAATGAACACACTGTTTAGTTATGGGTTTGTTCTAAGTTTACTCGGATACCTCCAGAGAATGATAATTCGGCTGTAGGTGATAACAATGTATTTGTTCTCTGCATTTTCTTTGGTTTTGAGTGTTAATGATAGTGTTGGGGTTCACTACCCTTTCTGTGATAGACAAATAAAAGATTGTTAACCCTGGCGAGTTGGGGTTCTCTCCCAGGTTAATAATTAATAGTAGGGTTTGTAAAGCCAATCAATGGCTGAGTTCGATGATAACTTCTCTGCGTATGTTATGATGTTTGACTATTGTTATGAAAACACCTCAACAGTGCTGTGTATTACATATAAAATGAGCTCGATAATGAGCAGTAACCTATGCTTGTGATAATGGAAAGATTTGGATAAAGGCACAATGAATTTTTCTATGTTGTAAGACTCGGCTTCGAGCTAGTCATTATGTTTGTCTTTTAAATAGCTCTGTCAACTCTGTTGTAATCATCCTGGCTATAAATACTATAGAAGTAGGTTTTGAAATAAACAACTCTCGCCATGATTCTTTATTTACAGTTTACTTGTTTGTATTGACTACTATTTTGTCAAATAGGATCGTATGGAAAAGTTTATAAATAAAAATCTTACTGCAATTCGCAACCTATGGATAATCGATAGCAGTCAGCTATGTTATGAATGTAGATAAATTTACTGATATAAATTTTGTTCATCTATATCTGGATACAGAGAATAACCTGTATTCTGGTTTAAATACAATATGAGGCAGATATAAACTGGTATATTAGCTCAGATAAGATTTATACCTGTTAATTTCTCTATGGGAATATTTCACTGAAATTCTAAAAATTATCTATGTGTCTGTTCTTATAATTGCTTTTAGTAAGTATATTTACACGAATAACTACTGTATAAATATTCTATATTTATTATTTAACTATTAAAAATAAATCTATATAAAGTCACCCTAATATTTTATTACTGTAATAATCACAAACATATCCTGCATAAAATAACTACTCGTTCTGTGTGATAAATAGGGAAATTCTAAGACATATAAATTCTGCAAATTCTATCAAATGACGATACAGAGAGGCTAACTATACTGAAATAAATACTGTTCAAACAAAGATGAGATAGTTCATTCTACATTTAAAATTTATTAAATAAACAGCACGAAGAGTGACAGAACCTGTATCAATGACAGACAATAACAGCAGTGGGAGGCTGTTCCTCCCTACCAATTCCTGGAGAGTGCCCAGACAGCACTTCTCAGGACCCCCGAGCTTGCTCTGGTCTAACTGGCTGGAACTAGGTACAACCAACAATTCCCTCAGCCAAAACAGCTACACTGGAACCAAGTTACTGCAACTTCCTGACTCAAAACACTTCCTTACTATTTTTCCCACTTCCTCAATGGGACTCCTGAATAGCATTCACCTGAATGTATTCTCCCTCTAGAACAATGCTGAACCACCAGCTCAGTTCATTGAGTACTATTTAAAAGATTGCCTAGGTCTTAGTTGGGTTAACTATCATTAATGAGCCACCTGCTCAGATTCCACTTTCTTGGGGAATCATGACCCCAAAATATAGGGAGGTTGCCACCTGCAACTCAGGAAGTGTTTGAGGATGCTGCCACTTGTCTTTTGTCTTTCCACCTAGTTCCATCCACCAGTTAGACCAGTAACCTCTTTTAACAGCTCTCCCATGCTGTTGTCTCCATAATTTATTTATTAATAATAAAATATTCAGAATTTACATTCCATTTCTGGTGACTCTGCTGAGTCATCAATTCCTACTTAGCATTAAATTTAACATAATGTCTCAGGAATATAATAAATTAATTACATTATTTTTGCAAATTTGGGGTATGTGACAATACATATTCAATATTATTTAGAATTATAATGTTTTGATAATATTGAGATTATACTAATGAATGTATGTTTGTGTATGAGATCATGAGGATGACACTAATGCACACTTGAGCATGGACAGTGGTACAGAAGGAATAGAAGTTCAAAAGACATATGGAAGATCAAGCGGGAGGCAACCACACAAACATAAAAGATAAGTATTTGAATTGTTATTTGAATTACTAAATTGCTCATAATGGTTGTATGCATATTTGTATTCCTAAAATATATCATGCTGAGTGTAAACATTCATATAGCATTGAACAGTATACTACTAATATGCATATGATTGGTAAGTTGGACAAACATTCCATTGTTGCTTGTCTAGAATGAAACCTCTTTGCTAACATGCTGAGAGCTGCGCACACTCTCGATAGTATGTTCTGGTAGAGATGGAAGGAATCTAGATAGCCACTGTATGCATACAGGATATGGAAAAGTGTTGTGCCAAAGTATTGATCAAGATAGTAGCATAACTATGTAAATCATATCTGTATGCATAATAGGTTATCATGTCAACATGATTTGATGATTATGAAGTATTACTAATCATGTACTTAATTTTGAGTTGTAGGAAAGATCATGAAGAATGATGAACACCGAACAAGTGATGGATGTTCAACAAGAAGATTTACAAATAAAACATATATAGAAGGCTCGTGGCTAGAAGATTCTCTTAGAAAGAGGAAGAGAATCATGGCGAGATGTTTGATCCAAGTGGCTAGATAAGACCATTCTCTTAATGGTGTAATTGAAGAAAGCTTTGTTCGGGTACCCATGATCGATAGTAAATTGATGAGCTCAATGATCACCATGGGTGATGTGGATCTCAACCTTTGCTACAAGGTTGAAGATGGTTTCTATATACAGATGACATGGATGCAAGAAGGAACTCACCACAAGAGTTCGAATGATCTTGATGCCCATATCAGTAGACCCATCTGATGGGAGATAGCATGGATAGATATGTAGAATATCACTCAATGCAAAGTGTGAATGATGTTCAGTCACAGAGGGAGAATTGACAAGCTTGGGTTTTACCAGAAGTAAAGCTATTCCTAACCTTTACCTTAAGGTTATGGATCATACTATTATTGTATGTAGATGATCTCTTTCTAACAGGGAATGAGAAACAAATCATGAAAAGCAAGAAGAAGCTAGCTACAGAGTTCGAGATGAATGATCTCGGATTGATTCATTACCTCCTAGGACTGGAAGCATGAAAAGGATCAGAAGGAATCTTTCTCAACCAAGGAAAGTATGCTGTGAAAATCTTGAGAAGAATTGATTTGTTCGAATATACAACAATGGCCACTCTCATGGGTTCTGACTTGAAGTTGTTAGCTGATGACTCCTCAGAGTTAGTTGATGTGACTCTGTACAGACATATTATTGGGTTGTTGATGTATCTCACAAATACCAGGCCAAATATATGCCTTGCTGTGAACACCTTGATTCAGTATCTAGTGAAAAATAGATGTGTTCACCTGATAGCTACAAAGCATGTGATGAGGTATCTACAGGGTACGATAGATTTTTGTCTATATTATCTTGGAGATCATGACTTCAGATTACATGGCTACTCAGATGCTGATTGGGAAGGAAGTGTTTCAAATAGGAAAAGTACATCAGGTGGATGTTATTGGCTTGGATCTGCCATGATCTCGTGGTTTAGCAAGAAGCAGTACAGCTGAAGCGGAATATATAGCTGCTTGCTCTACTAGTTGTGAAGTAGTATGGATTCGGAAACTATTATCTGGTTTATTTTCCTTAGAGATGGAACCCACTGAGATCCTGTGTGACAAATAGAGTTGTAGCAAGATGGCAGAGAATCCAATGTTCCGTGATAAGTCAAAGCATATAGAGATCTGACATTTCTATATAAAACATATGGTGCAGAAAGGAACTATAAAGTTCGAATTTGTAACAAGTTGCCGATGTACTAACCAAACCTTTATCTCAAGTGAACAAGTTACCGATGTACTAACCAAACCTCTACCTCAAGTAAAGTTTGAGTATTTCCGAGACAAACTTGGAAGGACCCTCTTCGAAAGGGGGAGTGATGTAGACATTGATGATGAGATTGCCTGCATCAACAATGAAGTCGATGATGAGGATACCTGTATCGATGATATGCTTACTTGTATTGATGATGATATGTAGGATACCTGTATTACTAGTATTGATGATATGTATATTAATGAGGGTACCTATATTGGTGATGCCAACAAAGAGGTTGGTGGATGGTCCTTGGACAGGGTCTAAGTTGACAAGTGGGATTGCATCATCCTTGAACACATGTTCTAAAAGGATCCGTAGACAGTTGTCTTCGAGAATGAAGTCTTGAGTGGACAGGTGGGGATTGTATCTTCCCCGGACTCCGGTCCCAGAATTGATCCGTAGACAGATGTCTCCGAGAATTAAGTCCTGAGTGGACAGGTGGGGATTATATCTTCCCCGGACTCTGGTCCCAGAATTGATCCGTAGACAGATGTCTCTGAGAATGAAGTCCTGAGCGGACAGATGGGGATTGTATCTTCCCCGGACTCCGGTCCCAGGATTGATCCGTAGACATATGTCTTCGAGAATGAAGTCCTAAGTGGACAGGTGGGGATTGTATCTTCCCCAGACTTCGGTCCCAGAATTGATATGTAGACAGAGGTCTCCGAAAATGAAGTCTTGAGTGGACAGGTGGGGATTGTATCTTCCCCGAAATTTGGTCCCATAATTGATCCGTAGACAGATGTCTCTGAGAATTGAAGATAGGACTGCATTATCCCTGGACCTCGGTTCAAAAGGTACGTGAGAGGACTACATCGTCCGTGAACTGGGTTCAAAAGGTACGTGAGAGGACTGCATCGTCCGTGAACTGGGTTCAAAAGGTACATGAGAGGATTGCATCGTCCGTGAATTGGGTTCAAAAGGTACATGAGAGGACTGCATCGTCCATGAGCCTTTGGTTCAAAATGTACGTGATGGGATTGCATCGTCCCTAGACATGAGACTTGTCTTAAAGTGATAAGGAATGATCCTCCTGGAAGTTGATCGGGATTGCATCATCCCTAGACATGAGACTTGTCTTAAAGTGATACAGAATGATCCTCCTGGAAGTTGATCGGGATTGCATCATCCCTAGACATGAGACTTGTCTTAAAGTGATAAGGAATGATCCTCCTGGAATTTGAACGGGATTGCATCGTCCCTAGACATGAGACTTGTCTTAAAGTGATAAGGATTGATCATCTTGGAACTTGATCTGGATTGTATAATCCATGGACCTATTTCCTAAAGAGAGCGGGATTGATCATCCTATAGTATGATCGTGTGTATTGCAGAGTATGCTATGCTGATGATCCAGATGCTGCAGATCGAGATGATGATCTAGATGTTGTAGATCGAGATGATGATCCAGATGTTGTAGATCGACGTGATGATCCAGGTGCTATAGATCGAGATGATGATCGAGATGTTGTAGATCAAGATGATGATCCAGATGCTGTAGATCGAGATGATGTCATGACGATGTTGATGATCGTATGATGACGATGCTGATGATCGTATGATGACGATGCTGATGATTGTGTGACGACGATGCTGTTGATCGTAAGGATCCAGATGATGATATTGTTGCAGTAGTTCAAGTGCTGCAGAAGATTCGGTACTGAAGATGTTGATGTACCAGTATTGAAGATCTTGAAGATATTCCAATAACTGGTTGAGTTACTGATGATGTTGAGAAAGCTTCCAATGATTTATAGATGTATCATATATGATGTTGATGACTCCTTGCTCCTGCAGATGTTATAATATCCTTCTCGTTAAGGGGGAGTGTTGAGATATTGTAACTTCTAAGAATATTATATTTGTACTTTATTATTCCGGAGATGTTTCATTCCTCCATGAACATCTTATTATATATCCGGAGATGTTTATTCCTCTGTCGGATCGTGGTAACTTGGGTTATTAGACTTCCCTAGTGGGGGTCAGCCCTGTATGTGTTATGTGGGTCAAAGGGTTATTAGACCACCCTAGAGGGGTCGGCCCAGTCAGTTGTAGTGGGGTGTTTAACCCAGTAATTAAGTTGGGGCCGACCTAGCTTGTGTAAAAGTAAGTCGGGAAACTAGTATAAGTAGAGGAGGATGTTCCTCACTTAACACACACTTCCATCACTCGGAAAGTAGCGCACTTGTGAGGGAGAGGTCTGCTATGGAGGAGGAGGAGCTCATGTCTTTGGTTTACATCTTTTTATTTGCTGGTCATCTATATTGAGGAAGCTTTGCGGGGTTTTCTACCCCATGAGGGTTTCCCAGGATAAATCTGTGTCTCTTGTGTTTATGCTGTGCTTGTTGTTTCTTCAGTGACCCTGTATATGCTATTGTTGTGAAATGAAATGTAATGTTGATATTTTTTGTCTTAGCATATTGAATCTTAACAACACATTCTCTCAGGAGATAAATTTTTTCCTTGTGGTGTCAGAAATGAGCCCACAAGAGATTCGATGAGGGAAAGCTATGTAATGAGTTGTAGAGTAAGACTATCTTATTCCTGCTGAGTGCAGAGGTAGATCCATGCATGCAAGTCTATATGATTGTTGAAGTACATGATTAGGATATGTATGCAAGTCTTCATGATTGTTCAAGTACATATGAGTGGTTTGTATGTAAGTCTTCTTGATTGTTGAAGTACAACTTGAGTGCCTTGCTTCTACATAGTTCTTTGTCTTGGTGGTTCAGTGAACAGGCTCGGGGGTCCAAAAGAAAGTGATCTTGGTTGTTTTCTGGAGAAGGTTGGGAGGAACGGTCCTCTTTGGGTGTTTTTCCACCCTATCAAGTTATCACGTTCTACTTTGTTTATTTTTATGTTATGTTACTGTTGATCTATTTCTGCAAATTGTATCTAAATGTTATCATAGTTTCCAGAGATATCTTAGATATCAGTTAGCTGTTATAAGTAATGTATTTCTGACTTGATAGATTAACTATGTACAATGAATGGATGAATAGATTTGAAAATATGAAATGAATGATTATAAATTTCTTCGTGTATTTTTCCTTTCACCATAGGTGATGTACTCTAGTACAGGAAGATGTTTAATTAACATAGATTATAAATGAATGCCATGTTGTGATTAGAATAATGATCTTCTTTTTTCTCTACCAAGTATAGATATTTTAATAAAATGCAAAACTATAATAGTTTTCAGAACTTAGTAGTTCTAGAGGCTATCTCTGTTTTACAATCAAGATAGTAGATATCATTGAAAACCAAGTAAAAACAGAATAGAAGAAAGTATCGTAATTACCATTCTCATTAGTACATGTATATTCAATATATAAATACTTGTTTATTTACAAATAAATAATAGAGTACATATAGGGTTTTACAGAGTAATACAAACATAAACCCTAGATTATGCATTCATTGCATATCATGTAAAGAGAAGCATTATATTACTATTGAGTTGTACAGGAATCAACTTAGAAACATAGAGTATAATATTACAATTGACTATAGTAAACAAAAAGATCTTTTATAAACAAAGAATAAACTATCAAAGTAGACAGTTTCAAAACAAATCTCTTATAAGTATAATATACAGAACCCATGTTCTTCTTATAAATATAGAATTAAACATTCTTGAAATTCCTAGGTAAACCTTTGAGGTATCATTCTTATTAAACAAAGTATTATATAGAAATTCCAAATCGAAACTGAGTTTTAAAAGTCCTGTATAATCATTTTACCTAAGCATTAGCACACATAGTAAAGTCATTTTATGTTGCTCGATATACCCATACGGGATCGACATACTTCCGTAATCAAAAACATTACTAATTCAAAAACCAGTCAGGGTTAAACCCTGTATTTAATACATACTTTATAACATTATCAACTAAGTTCGAGGGTCAAACCCTATATACTTCACAATTGATCAAATATCAAATATTTGAACATTAGAATTTTAACAACCCTATATCTAGTTAACAATTGAAACAATGTATTGATTTTATCAACGAATATCGTAGAGTCATACGGAAGATCCATTGTATTCGTATAACAAGGGTTCCAGACCCATAAGGGCTCACAGTGAGTCATACTAAGAACAAGGTCTATACAACCCAGGGTAGCCAACCAAAACTAAATTCAGTTGATACCCAAATGTATAAAACCTATAAACAATAGAAATGCAACCAACTTCATAATACAAACGAAGCAAGTATAAGAATACAAAACACATCTTTTGACATAGCTCGATGACATCCATAGGATGCATCGTTGCCCTTATAAACAATAGGTAGCAAAAGAATAAATTACCTAAAGGTCAAGAGTTCGAGTTTGAGAGAGCTCATCCCTACCTTCTTTTAAATTATAACTTACGAACAAACAAGTTTTAAGGTTAAAACCTCATAACACAAATAATATCAACAATACACTGCCAAACTAATACTTTAATAAGCTATGCAGCCTTAAGCTAGGGTTGACCCAAAAATCGTTTCATATTCATTTAACCATCGAAGTCATCTTTTCTGAGAGACAACCCTGTTACAAATCGTATTCAAAATGATAATTTCGGAAGGCTCTTTTCATAAACATTATTTCCAAACCTAGAAACTAAAACCGAGAAAAGGCATAGAGCAGTCTAACCTTACTGTAACCTTTCAAACATTTGCGAAATTCCAATATACGGCTTATATCCTAAACATTATCAAAAGACTGAAATCACAATCTACATATAACCAGGAGACATTTAGTGATGGTCTCGACAGAGACATAGATATTAACAACAATAGAAAACAATACTGTAGTCGTTTTATCAAAACATTGGTCGAAATCCCAGCTTCAAAACTTACAACTTTTATTCATTAAAATGCCCGAAGGCTTACAATAAGTATTCACACCAACGTTGACAAATCGTTGACAGAGGAGACTTCGTGGGTGAAACCGAGGGCTTACAGTGGTATTCAAACCACCAAGGTTTCCATGCCTTCACCATTAGCGAAGTCGAGGACACCAAAGCAGAGAACTAAGAGCAACTAAAACCCTCCTTCCATTAAAATGGGAATGATTAGTCAAAGTAAGAATTGCAAGAGTCTAATAAAAAGCTTAAGTCAAAGAAATGGCAGTGCTATCAATTTTCATACCTGGAACAAGGTTAGAAGTTGTTGCATAGAGCGTTGTTCCTCCTTTCGACCAAACCCTAGTCATTTAACCACATGATGGCAACGCTACTACACTATAGACCACCCCTGCAAGCAAGTTTCCACCTTTTAAAAACTATGCAGGTGTGCCAGAAGGCCAATACGGCCGAGAGAGCTCGGCTCTCCAAACCCTCAAGCAAGCAATGTTAACAATGCCAACTTCAATGATAAGTTAGGGTTTTGCTTCCTTGTGATAAATCTCCACCAACCTTCATGTGGGCTCTTAAATGAGCCTAGGTGGTCTCCACTACCATTTGAATTTTTACCCATAACATATAGTTTAAACACGTTTGTTTCCATATTGAAACTCTATTTCATAAGTGCGGTAATACCTTGTTTTTGTTATAAACATACATGTTATACGTAACATTTAATCACCAATATCAAACCTTTGATACACCATCACTTGGTTAGATTCCTTTAGGGTTAGAACACCCAAACCCTTAGCTAGGGTCATAACAATAAATATTGGCATTATAAACTACAAAGCTAGGTTAAAAACCTTAATCATTATGTCTTCAAGCAAATTTATGCATAAGAAGTCCTACATACAACCTAGACAGAGAATGCAATATGCATTAGCTATCATAGCTAAGTAAGCCCAAGGTTGCACCAGAACTCTCTCTTACCAAGCAAAAAAGATTCACACATAATCAATATTATGATAATAACATATTTGACAGAAGAAGACAAGCTAAATATCAACATTATAGGTCATGAAATAATAAGTGTCAATTATCAACTCAATGGATTATAGACATTGATACAACTGAAATCATAAGTACTCACAAACACTAAAAAGGGCTCATAGTCCTACTTCCATACTATAATGTTAAAAGAAATAAATGATGGATGCATGAATATCATAATACCGTCGTTAAATACATAAGACTCTTATACAATAATAATTCCGCAATATTTATACTGTAAAACTAGATAGTATCATATTTATTTTCAGACATATGATCACTTATCTAGTTAATGTCCTCAAGACTCTTTAATAATCGACCACAGTTTGTAAGCAATTAATTATCGCATTTCAGAGTATAAATAAGCAGTAATCAGAATGACAAACATTCACACTTATACTTCCGCATAGAATTTAATAACAAATTAGAAAAAAAAAAAATTGATGAAATGCATTGGCAAGAGGATTTTGAGATACATTGCAGGAACAACAAGATATGTTATATTATACTAGAGCACCATTTTTATTTTTTTTATTAACTTATTGATAGCTATTTTGTAGGTATCCTTTATGAAAGAAGAAGTACTTGAGAGTATGTGTTTCATCTTGGTTTAGGGGTAATTTCATGGGAATCCAAGAAGCAACCCAATGTGACACTTTCATTAGCAAAAGTTGAAGCAACAATAGTAGATTGTCAATTAGTTTTGTTACATAACAACAACATTTTGTCAATTAATTTGGGTATGCAAAGTATTTGATAATCTTCAAGAAAAACAAGAAGGACAAACTCCACTTCATTGTAACCGAATAATTTAACCATAACTCCTTCTAAGAACTATGTTTTTTTTAAAAAAAAACAAGCATATATATATAAGATGTCATTTCATTAGAAAACTTGTAAACAATGGCGAAATTTATTTGAAATTTTGTAAGCCAAAAGACTCGGGATAATTACCCATAGTGTTTTAGGTAGTTAAATTAGTGGGTTAGTTGTTGTTTCTGAGTTGAGAGATTGACATCTAGTCAAAATTTGGACATAGCATCTAGAAATTTTTTGGTAGATAAGATCTTTGTCGTGTATGAGTGATAGTTCAAAACTCCAAATTTGTGTGGCTTTAGCAGTCAGCAAAATTCTTGTGTTTGTGTATTTTCTCTCTACATTGACACCATTGAGAGATGTTGGAGGAAGTAATGACGCGTGTTGATTGACTGATGATCTTGTGATCAAGATGCTCACAAAGGCTGAGGATGACGGTTGTTGATTGATTTACGATCTTGTGACCAAGATGCTCACAAAATTTAGGAGCATCCTTGGCATAGAAGCCATTTTGTATATGATCCGCCTTTATTTAAGGTTGTTTTTTTTAGTCCATGATTTGGTTAAATTGTAGGCTTTTAATGGAGCACAATCATGTTATTAATCAGTTATATTATAAAGAAAATTTTACCATCAAGTTTAAAAGGAAGATTTGTTAGCATAGTCATTTAACTTGTGGTTGGTGAACATTGAAAGGTTACAAGTCAAGTGTCAAATTCTTTATGGGTAGTTGTACTAACTGCCCGTTATCCATCAATTACTAATTGTTCATGCATTAGCAACCAGTTATCCATGCATAGTTACCATAGTTACCAGTTTATTTTTGATATTTTTTTTTCTATAATTGTTTATTTCAAACTTGAAAAGCTTATCATAAAATCAATCTAAATAATACTAGTACACTTGTTTCATCCTTTTCCAAAAAAAATAAAAACAATAATCCACACCAAATTCTAAGATATAAATACCTATAAATATAATTATTTATATTTAACTTTCAACCCCACACTATGTAGTAATAAGAACTAGAAGTCAAGCGGCCCATCAAGGTCATGACATTTACCAACATATACAATCATTTATTCAGTTCATCTGAAGCAGAAATTATTTGATCTGTATGCCGAGCTTATAGAAATGTTGTAGGGTTTGGTCAATGATGTCACTGGCCATATCATATCTGTAAGTAAATCCCAGATCTGATAGTTTCTTGGACGACATAGTTATAACGCCGTAATCAGGGTCTGCACTCTCCAGCCTGTACACCACAAAATATGGTCACTAAAATCATGACTAACTCATGCGCAATGGTGGCCCTGAAATAAAATATGAGAGCAAAGAGCTACTCACTGGCTGGCTATTTTGTACTCCGGATAACGCTTACAAATGATATCTGTGAGCTCTGATAAAGTGGTGCTGTGGGCGGAGCAAATGTATCTTTCTCCCACCGCAGGTTGTTCCATCAAAAACAAGTGAGCTCTACACACATCTTCAATATGAACAAACGATGCCACATTGGACTTTAAGGTTCCTTGTCTTTTGCCTGCAATTCAACCACGGCTTCCTCATTGATATGATTTTATTTGAATTAAGCAAACACAGAAAGTTAATAGTTCCGCCCCCCGGATGATCATATTAATAGAAAACAAAGAAATGGTATTTAAGTTGTTAAACCTGTGATGAGGGACATGGTTGCATCCACGCTAGAAGGAACTCCCGTTGTTAGCCAAGGACCAGCTACTAAAACTGGCAATATACTGACAACCTCCATTTTGTTTTCTTTACCAAATTGCATGGCAGCTTGTTCTGCCAGGGTTTTCGACACATAATACATCTGCAGCATTCAATCAATGAAAACAGTAAAAATTTCTGCAATGTTGAATGTAAGCAATAAAATCGTGCAATAAACTTACCCAACGGGGAGGTTTATTTTGTCTGACGAAATCTACTGAGCTCCAGGATGATTCGTCAATGACTTCCACTGGTTTCTCTAGAAAAACAGCAGCACTTGCAGATGAAGTGAAAACGACACGTCTAACAGTTTGGGTTGTTGCGCAGGACTTGAGAACATTCAGAGTTCCTTTCACGGCAGCTTCAATGACCTCTTTCTGTACAACAATTCCATCGATATCAATATCGTTATCCTGAAACCATCGGTTACTTTCTTCTGCATAGTTTCGCTTACCTCCGGATCTTGGGAACCAAAATCTACAGGAGTTGCAACATGAAAGACGCCGTGGCAGCCATGGATGGCAGAGTCGAAGCTGCCTTCGTCGCATAGCTCTGCTCTGAAAAGACGAAGCCTCTCGCGGGCTCCTGGGAGTGCCAGCAGACACGAAGTCTTCGATGGATTCCCTGGATCTCTGAGAGTTGCGTGCACTGTGTACCCATTCTCCAGCAGAAGCTTGACAAGCCATGATCCGATGTATCCCCCTGCTCCTGTGACACAGACTGGTTGAGGGATATCCATGATATTTATATATCGAGATATTTCTTTCTTGAGAATAGGAAATGGATGACCAGAAACGAGATGAGAATCGGATAGGGAGGAACTAGACGCTAAAGGCCGATCTCAGGCATTCTCTTCTCTGTGACAGTCATTTATAGACCACAAAACTCCTCTGCCCTCGAGACAGAAAAACATAAGGCTTTCACTGCTGTTGAGAAGGTTGAGGTGGAATAATTATTGTTTATTGTTTACTATGTCATTACCATCCAATAGATTCTATATAAATTATTGTTTATTATTTTTTATTTTCACATTTCTTATGTCTATACCTTGGTATATAAGATTGGCAACATTACATCCTCCTCTTCAGTATGCTTAAGATATCCCAAAAATAGAACATGACACACTTGATTCCTCAATGCATCGAGAAACCCATATAAACACATACTATGTCATTACCATCCATGAAATGCCAGTTTCTAATTGAAAATGATTCCGCTTAAATTCATCCGAAATATAGATATTCTAATGAACAATAAAACTAGTGGTTTAAAGATGCTAAAATTCTACGAAATACAAATACAATACATGTATATTGAGATTGAAAGAAAGCGTCCAAGTGCTGAAGAGACTTATGAATCCAGCTGTGAGAAGTATGTTCACCACAAAACTACCAACAATATGAAAATTAAATAAATTCAAATATAAATAATTTAATAAAATATATTTAATATTGTTAAAAAGGTGGATACTCTGTGTAATTTTAAATATAATATATATATAGTGTAATTTTAAGTATAATATATATATTGTAATTTTAAATATATATATATATATAAAAGCTTCCGAGTGCTAAAGAGATCTATGAATCCAGCTCTGAGAAGTATGTTCGCCACAAAACTGATATAAATTCAAGTATAAACAATTTAATAAAATACTTTTAAAATTGTTAAAAAAAAGTGGATACCCTTTTATATATATATATATAATTGTATTGTTATATTTAGTTTAATAAAATATACTTAATATTGTTAAAAAAAAAGTATATATGGTATTTTCATTCTAGTGTAACTTTAAATATAGTAAAAATATTATCAAAATTATATATATATATATATATATGGTTGAAAATGTCAAGATATTATTTTATATTTAACTTTATTTTTTATAAAATGTAATAATCACTATTATTACATGAGATTAGCTAAAATTTACACATCAAGAAATTTGATCTTTGTTGATTTTATATATCATTTAAAATGAATTAATGGTGGGATGGTTAAAAATGAGCCAAGTGATTGTAGATGGAGATGTTTTATGTAACACATTGAATTTTATAAAATATTTGTATTCTTAATTATACATTTATTTTATAATGGCTATGTATATGACATCATATACAACATATACATGGAGTGTTATCTTCCCCAACCAAGTTATGTTTATAAATCTATAATTAAAAGGAATCTATGGTGATGTATTTTTTAAGTAGAAAGGGTGATTAAAAATGAGATGTTTTATTTAAGACAGTGAATTTTATATAAAGACATGTCACTATTATCGATTGGGACTTTTCTTTTATTCATTCTTTTGCTCTATTGTGACTTTGCACCATTGAATTGGGTCCTTTTTCATTTTTATTTGGCTATTTGGTTCACAAGATTTCGTATTAACACAAATGATACTTGGTTATCTCTTTCAAATGTGTAATTATACAATTTTCAATGTATAATGATTTTATGAGATATTGGAATTACATGGAAATTGTAGATTTGGAATAGGAAAGATCCAAGTATTTATCATCAAAATTTTAGAAGTTGATTCTCTACAACTTGAGAGTTACGCAATTTGGGGTTTTTGTCGAGACCTAAAACTAGGTTTGAATAAGGTGATTTCAATAACAATCATACGTTAATATTGTAAGGTATGATTTAGCATTGTAAATTTTAAACTTGTGCACAGAAGCAAAGGATGCAAATTATTCTACGAAAAGCAAAGATTACACCACAACATTCACAAATAATACACAGAGATTTACCGTGGAAACCTTTAATATGGAAAACTAGCAAAACTTAGAGCCGCACTGCTCACTTTTCTCATTATGATTATTAACCATTCACAATACAATATGTAGGTATTCTGCAGCATCCAAAATCCTGATCTATTAACCTGTATTAGAAATAGACCCCAATCCCTAAACAAATATTAAATTAAACATTTTTAGGAAAAAACAAAAAGTAGCCCGCAAATTTTTGAATTTGCCTTCGGCTCATATTGGAACTCAACTAACGTTCAATGCCAATGTCCACTTCACAGAAGGGGGAGGGTGTTGGCACGCCCTTCCTATGACCCCCCTGAGATAGTACCATGCACAGTGCCTAGTGCATACGACAAGGGACATTAGATGGCTATGGATCATTAGACATTTTCATATAGATGACAAACCCCATGCACACATGCAAAGAATATAACACATACCAAGCAAGCACCTCCTATATAATTAGAAAAAAGACCAAAAAAGATGTTTTAGGTCTAGAGTTCAGAGGTAGACTGGAAATGAGGACAACATCATTGTCTATATAAGTTTAGTGATCACTTGAAAGGATCCAAAGTCAACAAGTTTTTGGATTGTAATGTACCCCATTACGTCTCTATAATACACTCAACAGCCTCCCTAGAACATCCAAGGAACCCCAAATTTTGTGGGTGTATCAAATATGAGAACTTTTCCTATGGTGAATGAACACTCCAATCATAGAAAATTATGTGAAATTCTCTCACACAGATGGATCTCTAGTACTAAAACAATCCTCACAATGTTTAACATAGATCTACAAAAAAATTGAGAAGAATAGTAAAAAGAAAAGATAGTTTTGAGTGTAAAAAATTCCCATATTATTCATCCACGAGATGTGGGTTATTAAATAAGATTACATGAAAGAAAATTCATGAGCCTATGATGGCATTCAAATTCCACTGAAGAGACAGGCTTATTTAGCATTAGATCCATCTCCCGACAAGCACTAGTGGCAACTAAAGGTGAATGGCGAGTTAACTGAAGCTGGTTGGCACATGATTGATCCTCTTAGGCTAAAATAGAGAAGGAGAACAGAAGGAGGTGCATTATATGACTTGTAGTGGTCAAAGAGGGTGCTCCGACACTCAGTCTCAGTGAAACTAGGTAGAAGGCTCAGTTAACTAGGAAATTAAGGGGACAAGGTGCCTTAATTGAACGAAATGACACTACTAATTCCTAAAATCATGCATGAGGGTGAATTAACACTCAAGTGATGTGGATAAAGAACTTTGAGTAGATAAGAAGGCTAATGATGACCAAAATTAAGCACTGGGGGGTTAAAAACACATTCTAGGTGCTAGGAGACTCAATTACCAATGCATGGAATGCATGACTGATGCATGGAATACATGCATGCATGCAAAATCAAGGTCTATATGGATATAATGTTCCAACAAATTCACCACATTCAAAAAAATCTAAAACAAATTAACTTATGTTAAATTTACAAATTATTCTTGAACTGTAAATGAATCTCTTATTTCTCTTTTTTAGGCATCCAAATAGAAAGCACAATTTTCATATGCACAAAACCACTTAAACATACATTCTATACTTCAATAAGATATTTAAGTGTATTATAATGAAAACCGTGTAAATAGAACTTAAATGCCAATCCTCACATCGATTTGTTGCATAAAAATCTTCAATCCCAAATAAAAAGGAATAACAAAGGAACAAAAATTTAAGAATTTTTGGCCCATCGATTTTCTATGAATTTCTAAGAGAGAAAAATGGTTTATAAACAAAATAGGAATTTTTCTAAAGGAAGAAAAAATAAACCCGGTCAACAACTTTCCCATATACACGATTGTATCCAGTGAGATGTTAACAAAATATACCTTGTTACCTTTATTAACAATTATTAGCAATTAATCTGAGCAAATTCATGGATTTCGAACACCATAGGGAATATATACTACAGCGGTGGGTAAATTTTCCCATTTGGGTCTACGCCCCAGTTGTGTTTCTTAATGAGGAAACACTTCATTGAAGCTACTCCACAAACTTCAAGGTAAAATTTAGGCATATAACACCCAGCTAGTGAACAAAACATACAAAAAAAAATCAGCAAGAGAATGAACCATACATTCATTCATAAAAAAAAACTAATTTCAAATTTCATTATATTACAAGGAACCAATTTTGAATTTCATAATATCATCTGGACCATTTCAGAACAGTTATTGCACTTATGTAGATGAACTCAATGCAACAATATGTCAAATCCTTCATGAATCACTCTATTCATTAAATCATACACAGTAATAAAATAAGTTGATACAGATCATTGATTACTTGTCTATATAAATGATGACTTGAGCAACTGGTTGCGTGTGAGGCATGCTCCACCCAACCATAGGCCGCATTACTCATAAATATCTCAGCAAGGTGCCATCCCCAAGATAAGACTATGAATCAACTAGGAGAATGCTCAAGGTTGATAGAAAAAGGAAATGGGCAAGTGCATAGAGTAATTCCCCACCATGATATCTCTCATAACTCGGCACTCAACAATTTCACACCAATAGCATCATTCAAGTTCTTTCCAGTTCCAAGAGCTTGGATTCAACCAGTTCAAAACCAAATAGTACAGTCCGTTCCTCGATATCTATTCCATATATAAATAGTGAAATACCTTGTACACTAGGATACCACTCTCAACCAATGCACTAGAATTATATCCGAGGAAGGTTCTCACACCATTTAACATTTGACTAGTAACTCAATTATGGTTTTGACAAGATAGTCAACACCCAATATTATTAGTTATCATATTTTCAACTTTATAACAAAGCTTCGATGACAAATTTAGAACCCATATCTCCAATCCAGGAAGAATGGTTCACCGGTAAAGATCAAAAGACAACACACTTCCCCCACATCTATACTAGAAAACGAGTGTGAGAGTGTTTGTCTCTGTATGAGAGAGTACTAGTGTCTATATCAATTCTTCATTCATGCATGCCTCTAGTTGCATGAAAAAATTCACCCATGTGGTCTTCCCCCAAAGACTCATGTCCCAAAAATGATTAAACTTCCATTTTAACATGCCAGTAAACCTTCGTTTTGCATGAAGGATATATTATAAAGTTTTAAAAAAGAATAAAAATATTAAAGTATGATTTAAATACTTGAAAGTTCAAGGTTAAATCTAGGTTCATGTTATAAACCCCCACCTTACACTATCTACAACCCCCTTTCCTTCTCATTGGTAAATTCATAGTCCCTTGTTCTCTTTAGTGTTTGCCTCAACCACAGCTAGCTGTATTTTTATATCAATTTAAAAATACAATTTGTTCATCCTTTCAATCATTTCATCATCAAAATTTTCATCATTACATCAAGGGTTCAAAATGGGGGCGTTACATTCCCCCCCCTTAGATTTAACCCATCCTCGGTGTTTCAATGTCCAAAACATATGTTTCAAAATTTATTTACATTTCAAAATAATCAAAGTAGATACATGTACTTAGCCTACATAGCTTCTTCCATTTCCCAGATAGCTTCTTCAGGACTATAATGGGTCCATTGGACCTTTACCTATCCTCTCGACCTACTCCTAAGTATCATGATCCTTCTATCCAATATGTGTTGGCAGGCGGTTTGGTGAGTTTGCATCGCAGCATCACGGATGTTGCGCAAGGCCAAAGGTACCGCAGAAGGAGGAAAGCAACGCGCATGGCAATAGTACTTTTTGTATTTTTTGGGTCATTTGGACCGCGTCATATGTATTTTGGGTCATTTGTACCGCATCATATGTATTTTTGGTCATTTAGACCGTATTATGTGGGTTTTGGGTCATATTTTTGTAGAATTTGTTAAGAAGTAGTTAGGTGGTTTCCTAAGTGGACCGTAAATGTAAAGGCACAAGCCTATAAATAGATGTAGGTTTGTAGGTGTTAAGATATATTTTGGGGGAGCTTAAGAGGAGAACATTTAGATATTATGATATGAAGAAGTTGAAGACTGAGTATCTTGTTGTATCTGGGATTTTTCGGAGATAAATATGATGTGACAGAGTTTTTGAGCAAAATCCTTTTGTTGTTTCCATCTTTCTGTGGTAAATGCCTTATGCGATTTGATTATGTGAATGATGTGATGTTTCGTTGCTGAGATTAATGCTTTACTGTTATATCTGTCGCATATTTATGGTTCTTCAATGATGAGATCTGTTGAATAATTTCACAATTATGCTTAATGCTTAGATCTATGTCTGAATGTCGCAATAAGTCAATCAATTGATGCACAACATCCTCCTTCATTCGGCAGAAACATGGTTCCGTCAACTCTCCCTTGAACATCTCGGGTGAGACCTCATCTGCAACCATAGGTGTTGCTGGACAGGGTTAAACCTGTCTGGGCCGATCCTCAGGGAGATCGTAGTGGCTTGTGTGTCGATAGCATGAGGAACCCATGTTGACTGGGTTTGTGTCAACAAATGGTTCCGTTTTCGGGACTGTAGCGCGAAGTGAAAGGAGGATATGTTGTGGCATCCGAAAAAAATGGAGATCCAAGATTGGTTCGACCTAAAGTTGTGAGAGTTCACTGAAAAATAAAATAAGAAACCTGGTTGTCGACAGATTGGTGATTGGCGAAGCACATTCACGACGGTCCACACGAATATTTTTTCTGCGAGTTCCCAACCATCCTGTATGAGTGGTTAGAAAAATTGACCTTCCAGAAGAGGAACTTCCAAGGTGGTGAGCCAACAGCCTGGACCCAAGAACTGATCCAGGAGCTGCAAGAAGTCGGCAACAAAGCGTCGTGGGCTGCTGAGGTTTGGGTCGATAGTATACTAGAAGGATACATCACTGAGTTTGTAGTTGATACAATAAAATATTACAGTGAAGCAGAAAGGGAATTCTTCAATGGACCAATGGGTAGGTTTATGTTATCACTACAGTTGTCCATTAAAATGCTCATTTGCGAAAAGGGCATACTGAAGATGCACCTATACCAGTAAGAACCCTGGTGGGTGGAGGCTGTGGATACCGCAACAACAGGGGGGCGGTACATGTAATTATAAGGGGTAGATGGGTGCAGGTTATGACGAGACTATGAAGGAATTCGAGGAAGAGAGTGGTCTTACATGGGGAGGAACAAGGTTTCGACAGGAAAATAGGCAAAGGAAAGGAGAAGGTCCTGCTGCGATCGAAATGCAAGGCCGCGAAGGAAGACCACACTAGACGAGGCGACCTCACAATGTCGACAAGGACGACCAGGCTATGCCGAGGATAGAGGCAGGCCCAAACCCCAGCAACAATGTACCCACACCTCCGCTCACTATCTCTGAACCAGTAAGAAATACAACTTTCACACTACCGTTTTCATCAGGTCAACAGAACTTGATTTCTAGTAGCTCAGCGACTGTAGGAAGGAAGCTCAAGATGGCGGGCGAAGATGAAAAGTTACCGCTATTCCATGGAAATGGAACAGATAATCCAGAGCAATACTGGTTCTTATGTGAAGTAGTATGGACTATGAACAAAATTACTGATGATAATGCCAAGAAAGGACAATTGGCGACAACTCTTCGAGGTCGCACATTAGACTGGTTCATGAAATTTGTGCAGGTTCCCATAGGCACTCCGGAAAAGACGTTTGCTGAATTTCGAGCTAGATTGATTGCAAAGTTCCAAAAACCCAAATCTAAAGCGCAGTATATTACAGAACTGAAAGAAATTAAGCAGTATCCCAATGAAACTATGTGGGATTTTGACCAACGGTTCAAAACATTGATGGCAAGGGTGAGCTTCGACATGAGCAATGTCCAACACAAAGAATGGTTCATCGCGGCATTGCTCCCCCACATTCGACTACCGCTGATGCAACAGAACATTACAACACTGAGTGAATCCCTAGAAATCGCTATGCGGTTAGAAGCTTCACCGATTGGTGAGCACGCCACGGGTATGTCGAAGATTCAGACACAGTTGGCTAATTTGACAATATAGCTACAAGACCTTAAGAAGGGTAAAGAACAGCGTGAAGAGGTGTGGTGTACGTGATGTTGTGGAGAGGAGCATACTAAGGATAGCCCATACTTCCGCAATTATCTGGTTTCAGGAGCACCGAATCCATTGAGTGGCAATGATATGCCGTGGTGTCGCATCTCTTAGGGATATGGGCACCGCCATGAAGAGTGCCAATACATGCAGAAGATGGTCACAAAGCCAATGAATTTGTATTGTACATTCTGCAAGTCCATGGGACATGAAGACAAGGACTGCCAAGCGTATGGGTTACTTCATGAACGAACGTACGATGCATTCTATGTGAAGGACGACCAGCATTCCATACAACAACCGCAACCGCAACCATAGGTGGCTCAGCCGCTACCTCAACCCAGTTTATACCGAAGCAGCAACCACAACAGTTTATGCCGCAATATGCTCCGATGCAAATTGCTCCACCACAGCAGCAGTACGTTCAGGAGCCCCAATATGTGCATCCCGAGTAGTATGCGCAGCTACAATTGAATCCCATGCAGCAACAGTTCAATCAACCGCAATACCAACAACAAGGGGGATTATGTGGAGGATTCCGCAGAGGACGCGACGGAGGCTTTGGTCGCAGAGGAGGTCGAGGACCTGTCCAGTGTTATAATTGCGTAGTGTTGGGACACTACTAGCAAGATTTCCCACAATTGCAGACACAGTGTACATTTTGTTTTGTTACTGATCACACTGTGGAAAACTGTCTGCAGTTGATTGCGCGATGGCAAGCGGGGAATGCTCCGCAATTGCAGAACCAGAATCAAGCGCAGCAACCAGTGCAGAAGCAAAACCCACCCTAGAACCAGAACCAGCGTCCAAATCAGAATGCCAACCAGAATGTGAACCAACCTTGGAATCCACCACTGAACCAGGCTTAAGGTGCAACTATCACGACAATTTCTGTGGAGTCGAGGATACAAGATGTTGATGTTGCAGTTATTACTTGAGGAGGTGTGAAGACATGGGAATATGGTTCGCATTCTCTGATCTGGTTAGCTGCGCAGAAGACAGTATAGTTTGATATCGATGCCGAGCATGATACATTCTTTCAAGCACGACATGTGATGGGCATAAATATTGGTAAGGCAGTTATTTGTGATATGCCTCCTATTTTTTATTCAACGTCGGAAGCAGGACCGTCGCGTCAGTATGGCACACTAAAACACTTCTTGGAAATTTGTTTATTGCTGGCAAGAGACCTCGATGCTCTGGCTGAGATCGAGAATTTGTTGCGTCGACTGACTCCGGGACGGAAGGAATCTGTGTTGAACTCCCTGTAGCGGAAGAATATGGGAAAAGAAATGCGAATGAATGTCCATATCGAGGATTACAAGGTCGATTCAGCTATTATAGATCTTGGCTCAGATGTCAACATCTTGACCAAGCAGGCCTGGCAGAAAATGGGGAGCCCAACATTGAGTTGGTCCCCTGTACAGCTGCGACTGGCTAATCAGGCCAAGGTGACACCGATTGGGAGAGTTCTGCGCCTTGTCGTGGACATTGAGGGAATGAAGACATATGCAGATTTTGATGTCATTGACGTTGTTGAAGGTGGAAGCTCCTATCCCGCGTTGTTGGGGATTGGATGGGATAATGATAGTGGAGTAGTAATTAACTTTAAGAAGCAGATGATGAATTTTGAAAACCACGACCTTAGATTCATCGCTCCAATGGATCTGGATGAAGGACGTAGGTATATTGAACCGGTAAAGGATGAAGTTCCCAGTTGATGGGACCATGCATACAATATCTCAGAAGATTACATTCATCCGACTACCGATGGTGAACTTGGGTGGCACAGCTCCAGCTCTGCATCTTCCGACTCTGAGGACGCTTTAGAAAATTGGCAGAGTCGCTTGGATGAGGTGTCACTCTGCAAGTGTGGGTTAGTCACGCAGTCATTATGACGTGTTGCGACTGAAACTATTGCACTACCAGTATATCAAGGGCTGCCCAGATTGTCTGATTTTCTCATGGCATTCGAGGAAAAGGTCTCGAAACCACATCGATTGCTGGAATTGGAGGAAGCGCTGAAGGCTGCTCCAGCACATTGGTGGGCGACACATAAGAAGTCGATTGCTGGGTAGTCACAGTGTTGGATATTGATGACGGTTCTCTTTGGTGACACCGAATTCTACCACACAGAGAAGTACAATGGACGAAATGACCCTGGTAGTCATTTGATGGAATGTCAGATGTTGTGGGCATCACGACCAAGAGATGAGTGGGTCCATGCCTTTGTCCATACTCTAGATGAGATGTCGCGATCATGGTATACTTCAGCTGAATTGCGAGGGGAGATTAAAACTTAGCTAGAGTTGACAGTTTGTTTTACTCATACCTTCAGCTTCGCGGATGCCAAACCGGATGTCCATAATGCTTTGCAGCTCATCTGTGATGTGGTTCTGAAGGTTGTTCTTGTGGCATATCATGCGGATCCGCGTACACACTTCAAGATAGAGTCAATGATAGAATGTTATAATATCACTGGTGGGGCAGAGGATGATGATGATCCGCGGAACGTCAATATTCCGAAATCCGAAGGCAGTCACGATGTGGTAGCACCTGATGCACCAACTCATCCTATCAATCAGCCGTTGAAGCTCCGGAAGGTGAATAGTGGGACAGAGGAATGTCCAAAGTTTGCAAATATTGGGGACTATTGGGATGACGAGATGATGGGGAAGGTTACCGACTTGTTGCATGAATTCCAAGACTTGTTCCCTATGAATTTTTCTGAGATGAACAGAATCTTGGGGGATTTGGGGGAGTTGAAGATCTCGTTGAAACCAGATGCAAAACCAATAAGGTAGTGACCATATCGACTGAAACCACGCCATAAGGAGAAGGTCAAAGTAGAAATTGACCGCATGTTGGATGTTGGCATTATTGAACCAGTTGAGGAATCAAATTGGATTAGTCCTATGGTGGTGCAGGACAAGAAGACAGGTGAAGTGTGCATTTGTGTCAACTTGCGGAAGCTGAATGACGCATGTCTGAATTATCCATTTTCGACCTTGTTCATTGATGAGGTGCTGGAGGGAGTAGGTGGCCAAGAGATGTATTCTTTCACGGATGGGTTCTCTGGATATCATCAGATGAGAATCCCGAAAGAAGAATGCCACAAGACAACATTTGTGACATAATGGGGTTGTTTTCATTACACAGTGATGCCATTTGGGCTGAAGAATGCACCGACGATATTCTCTGGGGTCGTTTTTGCTGCTTTCCGGGATTTCATTCAAATTTTTTTGCAGGTGTACATGGATGATTGGACAGTCTATGGATTAATCAGCTATCATTTGGAAAATCTGCGACTGATGTTGGAGCGCTGTCGACAACATCAGATATCGCTGAACTTGAAGAAGTGCATATTCTGTGCACCATTTGGGATATTACTGGGTCACATTGTTTGCAAGCAGGGATTGTTGGTCAACCCAGCAAAGATTGCACTCATTCTAAGATTAACACTGCTGACTAATGTCAAGTAGTTGAGAGCGACGTTGGGACACACTGGGTATTATCGCAAGTTCATCCAGGGTTATGCAGCGATTACAACCCCTATGGAGAAGTTGTTTAAGAAAGATGCAGTATTTCAATGGAGCCTTGAATTTCAAGTTAGTTTCGAGACACTGAAGGCTAAGATGGATTCTGTGCCGATACTGGTATTTCCGGACTGGAGCAAGGAATTCCATGTCCACGTCGATGCATCATCGATCGCGTTGGGAGTAGTGCTCGTGCAACTAGGGGAAGGGGATCTGGATCACCCAATTGCTTTTGCGAGTCCGAAGTTGTCGTCTGCAGAGAGGAACTATACAACCACCGAGAGGGAAGGTCTGGCGATGGTATATGCGTTGCAAAATTTTAGGAATTACCTGTTGGGCGGTCACTTTAAGATGTTCACAGACCATTCTACATTGAAATATCTTGTTAATAAGACTGTGTTGGGGGGGCAAGATATGTCATTGGCTACTTCTTTTTAGAGAGTTTGATTTTGAGGTGATTATGAATCCAGGACACTTGAACGCAGGGCCAGATCATCTGTCGCGGATTGAGACAAGCAGTGAACCAACCAACATTGAAGACAGGTTGCCCGATGCGCAACTGTTTAAGGTTGAATTAGTTGATGACTACTATGAAGAAATCATTTAGTTTCTGGTGACAGGAACCGCACCGGAGGGGTCACCACCAATCAAAATAAGCAGCTGGTGGTCAAGGCTGCATATTTCCAGTTGATTGCGGGACAGTTGTACAAACTGGGATCAGACGAGATCTTGCGGCGATGTGTCCTGCCTCATTAACAAGGGAAGATCTTGTCGGAAGCACATGCAGGAGTAACTGGTGGGCACTATGGTGGTCGTGCGACTGCCGGGAAGATGGTTTGCCCACAACTTTGGTGGCCCATGCTTCACAATGATGCGACATATTATGTGCGAACCTACGATGTCTGTCAAAGAACTGGGAAACCCTCTAGGAGGGATGAGATGCCATTGAAACCTCAAGTGACATTGCAGCCATTTGATAAATGGGAAGTGGATTTCGTGGCCCCTATCAACCCACCTGGGAAGCGCACTAGTGCAAGATACATCATCATTGTGACAGATTATTTGACAAGATGGGAAAAGGCTGCACCAGTCATACATTGCACCACTGCAACAACAGCACGTTTCTTGTTCGACAACATCGTCACTCGGTTTGGCTGCCCAAAGGTATTGATGAGAGATCAAGGCAGTCATTTCATCAATTGCACCATCAGTGCATTGACATCGAAGATGTAGATACATCATAAGAAGAGCATGCCATATCATCTGCAGAAAAATGGGACAGTAGAAGCTTTCAACAAGATCTTAGAGCATACGCTGACAAAGGTTTGTAATGCGAACCGCGACGACTGGGATTTGAATATTCCAGCAGGTTTTTGGGCATATCGCACCACTTGTAAAAGGTTGACAGGACAGACACCATTCAAATTGCTGTATGGGAAAGAAGCGATTATGCCTATGGAGTACATTATTCCGAGTCTACGCATCGCGGGAGCGACAAAAATGGATGATGAAGCAACATTAGGAGAACGTCTGGCGCAGCTAGTCCACCTTGAGGAAGACCTCTTTATTGCAGGTTTTCATCAGAGCGTAGAGAAGGATCAGCAAAATTCTTGGCATGATCACCATATCAAGAACAAGAAGTTTCAGCAAGGTGACTTGGTACTGTTGTACGACAACAAGTTTATGAAGCATCCAGGGAAATTGAAGATGCATTGGCTTGGTCCATATCGCATCAGTAGCATAACTTTAGGAGGAGCAGTATAGCTGCAATAGTTAGATGGAGCGATGCTCCCAACGTTGGTAAATGGTAGCAGATTGAATCCCTACAGGACAGGCTCGGAGCAGCGCGATTCCTGAGTCGCATCAGAAGAAAAAAAAAAAAAAAAAAAAAAAAAAAAAAAAAAAAAAAAAAAAAAAAAAGGTTAAATCGGCAGCGCGATTCATGGTTTAGACGATGGGTTACGAACGGGTCAAATCGGCAAGAAATGAAAAAAGTTAAAAACAATTAATTAGCATCACGTGATGGAATGATCGACATTAATGGAAGATCTGACCATTGGATTGATAGAATTGACGGTGGATTTGGGTAATTAAGGCATGATTTGGTCATGATGAATGGTTCGATTTGGTAATGATGGTTAAGGACACAATTCGGCACTATAAGAAGGGGTCAACTCAGGTCGGAAGGAACCATTGTGTCGAGTGTGAAGGATAAGCCCAGTGTTGCATTGTTAAGTTGAATTGCTGAGTTAGGTGTTGAGTGTTTGCTTCCCACAAGTTATGTCGAAGGCTGAGGAATTGTTGAGCCAAGAGGGGCCCTGCTGCGGAATGCCGAGTACACCTGTGGTTGAAGTTTCCAGTGGTGTAGAGTCACCAGCTAGGCCAGTAAGCATCGAAGAAGAGTTCGTCAGCATGTCGGGTGGATCGGAGTTTACAGGAATCCCAAAGAAGCGGAGGGAAAGTTGGCGATACTGAAGGCGTCGATGAGAACGAGGCCTCCAATTGCTCAAGTTGCCCAATTAGCAGAATTGAAATATTTGTAGCAGCACATCACAAAGGATGAAGAGCATCAGAAGAGGCACAACACGCAGCTGGAGGAGTTCTAGGAGATTGGATGCTAGTTTTTGCTTAAGGCAAGTTCCACACTCCAGGATTCACAAGAGGGTCGCCAGCAAGTTCCTACGAAGCCGGGCGAGCATCCATCCGCGCATGATGTGACGAACAATCAAGCGGTGGCTGCGGAAGTAAAGGATCAAGTCACGGAGGTCAATCAACAGTACGAGGATGCTAGGTTGAATACCACTGAGTACACCATGTCCGCTTGATGTGGCTTGAGGGCGAGCCACAAGATTGTGTTGGGGGCCTGTTGGCAGGTAGTTTGATGAGTCTGCATCGCAACATTGTGGATGCTGCGCAAGGCCAAAGGTACCGCGGAAGGAGGAAAGCAGCGCGCATGGCGATAGTACTTTTTGTAGTTTTTGGGTCATTTGGACCGCGTCATATGTATTTTGGGTCATTTGGACCGCGTCATATGTATTGAGGGTCATTTGGACCGTGTCATATGTATTTTGGGTCATTTGGACCGTATTATGTGGGTTTTGAGTCATATTTTTGTAGAATTTGTTAAGAAGTAGTTAGGTGGTTGCCTAAGTGGACCGTAAATGTAAAGGCTCAAGCCTATAAATAGATGTAGGTTTATAGGTGTTAAGATATCTTTTGGGGGAGCTTAAGAGGAGAACATCTAGAGATTTTGATCTGAAGAAGCTGAAGACTGAGTATCTTGTTGTATCTGGGATTTTGCGGAGATAAATATGATGTGACAGAGTTTTTGAGCAGAATCCTTGTGTTGTTTCCATCTTTCTGTGGTAAATGCCTTATGTGATATGATTCTTTGAATGATGCGATGTTTCCTTTCTGTGATTAATGCTATACAGTTATATCTGTCGCATATTTATGGTTCTATCAATGATGAGATCTATTAAATTATGTTGCAATTATGCTTAATGCATGAGTTGAATGCTTAGATCTATGTCTTAATGTCGCAATAAGTTAATCAATTGATGCACAACATCCTCCTTCATTCGGCAGAAACATGGTTCCGTCGACTCTCCCTTGAACATCTCGGGTGAGACCTTGTCTGCAACCGCAGGTGTTGCTGGATAGGGCTAAACCTCTCTACTGGGTTTGTGTCAACAATATGCAAAATGGTTGTACTTGAAATTCACCCTCTAGCTCTTCCACTATCAAAGACCAATCAACTATAGGATTAGGATCATGTACATACTTCTTCGATAATGAAACATGAAAAACATTATGCAATTTAACAATGGGAGGTAGGGCCAACTCATATGCTACTTGTACAACTCTACTTTGGACCTCAAATGGTCCATAGAGCTTGGATTCCAACTTCTTACAGTTTCCCAGACTCAATGAACTTTTCTTTCCCTTTACTTTCAACAATACTCTATCTCCCACCTGAAACTCTCTATACATTCTTCCCTTGTTAGCATAAATTTTCTATATATCTCATTCCAATTTCAAATGCTATTTGATTTTGGGCACTTTATATTCCATGTCCTGCAACATTTCAAGTCCAACTACCAAACTATCCACACGTTTTTCCAATTTCACTGGAACATTCCACCTTCTACCATATAAGGCTTCAAACAAACTCATCTTCAACGATGCTTGGTATCCATTGTTATAGGAAAACTCTACCAAATATAGGTATTCTTCCCACTTGGTAGGTCTTTCCCTTACATACATTCTCAACATATATTCAATGACTTGATTAACTTGCTCAGTTTTTCTATCTATTCGTGGATGATAGGTTGTGCCAAGGTTATGTTTGGTTCCAAATTTCTTAAACAAACCTTTCCAAAATTTTGAAGTGAACTAGAAATCATGATCTGAATCAATTTCCTTAGGAATCCCATGTAGATTAGAAACTTTTGGGGGTGGTTTGTCAAAACCCTCCCTAAAATTCATGAGAATTGAACTTTGGGAGGTGGTTTGTTTGGAACCCCCCTTAAAAGTCATGAGAATTGAACTTTTGGAGGTGGTTGTTTGAAAAACCCCCTTAAAATCCCAATTCTCATACCTTGTGGGGGCAGTTTTTCAAAACCCTCACTAAAAGTCATGAGAATTGAACTTTTGGAGGAGGTTTTTTTGGAAGCCCCCTTAAAAGTCATGAGAATTGAACATTTGGAGGCGGATTTTTGGAACCCCCCTTAAAAGTCATGAGAATTGAGCTTTTGGAGGCAGTTTGTTGGAGCCCCCCCCCCCCCCGGTAAAAGTCATGAGAATTGAACTTTTGGAGGCGGTTATTTGGAACCCCCCCTTAAAAGTCATGAGAATTGAACTTTTGGAGACGATTTTTTGAAACCCCCCTTAAAAGTCATGAGAATTGAACTTTTGGAGGTAGTATGTTGAACTCTCCCCCCTAAAAGTCATGCAAATTAAAAATTTGGAGGTAGTTGTTTAAAAATCCCCCTTAAAAGTAATGATAATTGAACGTTTGGAGGCGGTTTTGTGAAACCCCCTTTAAAAGAAACGAGAATTGAACTTTTGGAGGCGGTTTATTGAAACCCCCCCTAAAAGTCATGCAAATTGAAATTTTCAAGGAAGTTTTTTGAAACCCCCTAAAATTCATTTTTTACATGGGTTAGGTGTGTCACATGGGTTCAACAATGCATCTCATCAAAACATTGGAGCTAAGCGCACACAAGCTATTCTAGTGTTAGGAAGGGTGTGCATCATCATTCAACACCATATCCCATTAGAGCTCTACAATTGAGATAGTCATGCTAGGTTTTTCACATCAAAGATGGTTCTCACACTCCAACTTTCCATGATCCATGGTTAAAATACAAACTCGTGTGCCATAAAATTATCCTTTATGGATAATGGTCCATGTGTAGGGCCCTAATCACCACATGATTCCTACACAAGGAATATTTAGCTTGCAAGTGGGTATGATGGCCATTTCAATATTTACAACATCATGGATGGTTCTTGAAGCCTAATCTATGGTGTCCATGGTGTTAGATCAAAATCTAGTTTATAATGACTGGTAGTTACCTCAAGGTTTTGCGACCTATGGGCATTTCTCTGTACCACCACATACACCATAGGAAAGGAATATTTATCTTTTGAGTAACACATTGTCACTTTTTTTAGTATTTTCATGTCGTGGATGGTTCTAGGAGCCTATGTTATGGTCTAGGGACAAAATTTAGGTTCTTGGGTGTTAGCACCAATTTAATTTTTGCAGAAAATTACTGAATGTGAAAGGTGGAAGGTGGAACGACTACCTGATGGAAGCCTGGAGCACTCCATATCCCCGATGGCCAGGAGCTATAGCGAGAAAGGAAGAGGTATAGGAGGACCTAGCACAATGAAAAATGGAATTATTTCGAAGTGTGGGCATTAATATACTAGAGAAATCAAATGATAAGGCTAAAAGACCCTAAGTCCTATAGTCCGCTTGTAAATATACGAGAGGCTAAGTACCAGGCGGATAGGCACTGTCGATCGAACACAGGCCCATGATCAACGGCTTCTGTTGACGATCGCATGGCAAAAACACAAGGAGGATAAGGGGTGAGCAAATGCGAAGGGTTGTTCCCGTTGGACAGATGGCAGCCGGAGAGAATGTCGCAAAGGCTATAAGAAGTGAGCGGTAGCGTTTTAATAAACATTGTGATGGTGCCAAGATGAAGGGTGGTTGTTCGGCCACGTGGATGATCCGGAAAAGACAGAGTGGTAGCCTATGGTCAAGGCCAAGGGTCCTGCAGTAATGAATGAAATGTGACTAAGTAAACGGATGAGATTGTCCTTAGATAGATCGACGGTCCTGGATGATCATTGCACCTAGAAGATGCACGATGAATAGAGGCATGGTAGATGCGATGGACCGGGCCCCTCTGGACAGGTGTCAGCTCCACAGCTCGTCGCATGAAGAAAGGGAGATATAGGAGAAGATTTGAAGGTGCATACGATGCTCCCCTATAGATGCACATGAATAAGATGGACGACCTAGATGAGAGTTGGTAAGATGATCCGACGGCGGAAGTAAGTGGGTTGTCAAGTCACTGGGCAAAGAGGGGCCAGATCTGACGAAGGAAAACAAGCACGTGGGAGATCAAAGGTTTAGATTAAAAGATGGTCGGCTAATAAAATCGGAGGTTACGGAGGCGCGGTTATATATGTAAGAGCGCCCTTCAAAGTTTACATTTTTATTTTTCCGTAACCTGTCTCAGCAGAAAGGGTTTTTCTAGAGAATAACGTTCTAGCCCCAGTGCGGAAGCTTGGTGGCTGGTCTCCAAGCAAGTTAGCCGAAATGTGAAAATTATTTGGAGTCGCGTCCAAGCATGGAGGGTCTCGGAGATTCTATATCATGTTCGGCCCAGGCCAGACTGGTCTGCGATGAAGTTATCCTTCAGGACCTCGGCCTTTTGAGCCTGGAGGTCTCCCCAACAATGATAGTGGTTGCCTTGTTTCGCCAAAATCCATCCAAAGGTCGTTGGACCTTTTTAACCGTCTGCCTTGGGCCTGAACTCGACATTGGGGATAGTTCCCACGGCCTGTTGAGTATCCAAAGTAATTGTTGGTCTTTCCGAAGGAGAAGGTGGGTCAATACCAAGCCCCAATATGGGAGAGTTTCTGACCAAAGGTATCTTCCCATGAGTGACAGTCTCCCCTGGTACTAGTGACTTTAGGCCTAGACTCCATATAAAGGGGGGAAATTGAAACAAGTAGGCGAAGAAGACGTTGACCCCAACCATACCAGGATGAGGGTGGAAGTTCTTAAGGAGTTATAAGCATCCTAAAGGTGTTGGATGCTTATGATCGGAGGTTGGTAGACGTGGAAAGGCTGTAGAAGCCGACAATGACGGTAAAAAGGAAAGTCACTTGTGCGGATTAGCGGATGGCTCGGGAGGTGGTGGAAGTAACACTATCCACGACTGTCAGCATGTGAAGGGAAGATGAGGTGACTCACGTCTTTCGAAGTGTGCGAGAAATGTGAGGTTAAGTATTGTCACGTGAGGGATGTCAGAAGGATAGACCAGTAAAGGGGCCTCTGACTGTTATCCCAGATGATTAGCGGTATGATGGAGGGAACTTCTGCATCATCATTGGCTACACCGTCTATCTGGGAAAGCATTGCTGAGCATGCTGAAGGTCATCTCATACTTTGGGCATAATGGTTACTTGCTTGAGGAATCTGATCAAGTTATCATGGAAATTATAGCTGCATGTAGCCGCTGTCATCATCACAGCAGTTATGGATATGGTTTTCATGTCCCTTGTCCGAAGTTGGTATATGGGAAAGATGGTGTACCTGGCGGTTCGAGCATCTTTTCTGTGGGGATTGGTTCATGGAGAAAGGGAAGGAGTCCAAAGTGGTGTTCATGCCAGAACAAACATGGGCTGAGGTGGAGGAAAAGCTTACCCCCCATCGCTTATGGTATTTGACCTCATAAAATCCATCTCTGCCAGCAAAGACAAGGAGCCGGATAGACCACAAGTGTCCAAAGGAATCCAATGGCAGAGGAAGAAGGAGACCCTCAAAATCAAGCGAGGCAGCCAATTGGATACAGAAATGGTTCACGATTTTGTAATCTCTACTGAAGAAGTGACACCTATCCTTCCAGATGACGCATTGCAGACTAACAACTCATTGAAAGTGGAATATTTCTTTGACTCGCAAGGTCATTTGCGAACCCAGGGTTAAGACGACCCTCTGTCTATGATATTTCGTCCCTTGTTTTAATCAGTCTGTTTGGAACATGACATGTATGTAATATTCTTGAATTTTTTCGTCAAATGAGGTGTCATTCAGATATTATTGTTTTGGTAGTGGGTGAGTCAAGCAAGGGGCTCCCAGCATCTATATATATGCAATGTAATAGAATGATAAAGAGTTGAAAAATATTGTTGAAAACTCTTATGAGAAATTTGGTGTATTGTTCTTTAAGAAGTTTTTGAGCTATTTTGAATAAAGTTTGCATAGCCGAGCCAATGTTTTCTCAGGGATTCTTGTGTAACTGGTCTTGTAGTATGTTCCTTCTTTTTTCCATGTGAATTGTGTATCTCTCATTGTTAATTCCAGTCTGTAACTTTCTTTCATACTTCGTGTAGTGTGATAGCTAAGTAGAATTCATAGAAATTATGCTCTACTTATCTTTTTCCAAGTATTTCACCATTACTTTTCCGCTAAAGTTGATATAGGATTCATCATTGTATGCCTTATGTCAATGGATTGTTCCTTTCTCTTCTATTTCACCAATTAAAATCACTTTGACTACGAGTTGTTTACTACCTCGCCCCTATGTTAATGCATTTGTGAAGCATTTGTAAATGAATTTTCAGAGTTAGTTTGAATGTGACTCCATTGCCCAAATAAATATTCATACGTTTCAGCCAAGCTACATTTAAACCATTTTGTTTCCCAATAGAAATATGATCTTCTTAATTGTTGTAATTGAATATCTTGAATGATGAATGCTGGTACATGTTTTCATTGTTGACAACATTGATTATTCCAGTCTTTCATAGAGCTGTAGAGAGAGCCCTCTCAGACTAAGCTAGGTCAGTAGCTTAAGTCTAAAGATTGGTTAGTGGTTACCCGAGTTTTCCCTCTCCCACAACCTAGGGTTCATTTTGGGTGTTAACATTGGGAATTAAAACTTTTTTTTGAGACTCATGGGTCATGCATAGGGACTTGAGTCATCATACATACCCTATATAGGGAATAGTTTGTTTATAGTCTAAGTTCTTGGGTTTATTTTTGCACTAATTTTGGTTTGAGAAAATCCCATATAGTGATCATTCAAACCTTGATGTCAAAGTCTTTGATCTAAAAACTTGGTTATAAATAACCCAAGGTCAAAGTTTATTGTGTTGGTGTGTTTATTTGGTGTAGTAGGCATGTTAGTGATTTGGTGTAGTAGGCATACCAAAGACTTCTTTTAGAACTATATATGGGCATTATGAGTTCCTAGTTTTCCCCTTTGCATTGACAAATGCTCCATACTTTTCATTTAATTAACAAATGATGTGTTCCAAAAGTATTTAGACAAGTGTGTTTTGGTATTCATTGATGACATCCTAATATATTCTCAAAATGAGGAGGATCGTTACACTTATCGCATTTATTCCTATTGTTTTAGAAGCTACGTGAATACCATCTATATGCTAAGTAAAGAAAATGAAAGTTCTTTAAGAAGGAGATTAAATATATCAGGCTTGTCATATCTAAAGAAGGATTAAAGATACACCCTAATAAGATCGAAGCTATGTCTAGTTTTCCAACCCCAAAGAATGAGACCAAAGTAAGAAGCTTCTTGGGATTAGTTGGATATTATCGGAGAGTTTTCAAAGGATTCTAAAAAATTATAAGATCCTTGCTGAAGTTAGAAGATAAAGGTGTCAAATTTATGTGGAAAACCATACATGAAGAAAGGTACCAAGAACTTAAAGAGAATTCTCATGACAACACCTATATTATTGATACTTCCTTGCTTTGATAAGGATTTCCTGGTATGGATAAATGCGAGTGCTGAGAGAATTTAGGGAGTGCTCATGAAGGTAGGAAAACTGGTGGAATATGATTCTAGGCAGTTAAACATTCACAAGCAAAAGAAAGCAGAAAGCTTGAATTATGAATAGATCACGAGATCTTGAGATACTTGTAGAATCACCCACCATTGAATGCTAGGTAGTGGTGATGGGTGAATTTTTTGGCCAACTATGATTACAAGTTATTTCACATAAAAGGGGAAGATAATCAAGTGGAATATGCCTTGAGTTGAATATGCCATATATATGCAATATCCCAAGCTTAATCAAATTTAAGGAAAATGATAGGAGGCGATCCAATGATGACAAATGTTACCAAGAGGTGTGTGAAGCTCTATTAAGAAATGAGAGTTGGATGGAGAAGGAAGTAAAAAATATGAAGATTAACATTTAGTTGAAGTGAAGTACTACTGTGAATAAATCAAATGTATGTGCCCAATTTAAGAGGGTTAGTGTTCCACGAGGGCCATGATGTTTGTATTCACTAGTGTACTCAGGATATCAAAAGACCTACCTAACTCTAAAGATAATCAGGATTAAAGGCATACACCATTTATTTTTCTATGGAGAAATTAGATCTATGTGCCAAATTAGACAAATTTAAGAATGTTAGTGTTCCATGAGTCCCATGGTTCCCCTTATTTCTTCTAGAATAGTCTTCTTGTACCAGCAAGTTATGGAGGAGGAGCTTTGGAGGATTTAACGGGAGGCCACTAAGACTTGGGTAGCAATAGGAGGTGCTTGAGCCTTAGTTTTTCTACATGGAGGATTGTGATTGAATTGAGGATTCTTGGGTTGAAGAGCATTTATATAGGTCTGGTGGAATTAGAGGAGCACACAAATGAGGAGGTAGTATTGGAGCGCCATTGGATACATTTAGACGAGAATGTTGTACCTTTTTCTTGTGAGTACTCACCATGGGACCCTTGCTTAATATGCATGCCTACCTCAAATCTTGAGAGATGTCACGTTAGAGTTGGAGCACTACACATTTGAACTAACTAATGATTAGTTAGGTTTCTTGAGATAGATGTAAATTGTGTACCTTGTCCACTTTACTATTGTTGGCCTCCCTCACCTATTCTATATAAAGGAAGGAGAAAATATTTATTTGAATGATATCATTTACATCATCTTGCTTAGGATTTCATTAAGTCATTTGTATCTTGAAAATGAACTTTTCTAGAGTATTTATGCTTATTTTTATGCAAGGGAGGAAGGAGCTAGGGTTTGTGAGAGGAAATTCCTAGACGAGGGTTGAAGTGCTTGGGTTTGAGTTCTTGTGTGAGAAGGACCTAGGGTTTGTGGAAAAAACCCTAGTGAAGACTTGGAGCACTTTTCTTTGAGATTTTTGTGGAGTGAGTTTGATAAAATATCAAGGGTGGACTTGTTGGTGTTGATGCTAGCTTTTTGTGAAGCCTTTGATGTGGCTGGATAACTTGGTGGGACACCTTTCTAGGCCTTTGTATTGTTGGTTGGTGTTTTGTATAGATGATGAATGATATATCTAGGGTTTGAAAAGTACTAGAGAGTCCCAACTTGTGATAAGCTTAAAGAACTATCTTGTACAAACTTGTGATAAGTTGTTGGTATTTATGTACTTGTAATTTCATTCTTATGTATAAATGAAGAGTACTTTGTTGTATAAATGTTGTGTACTTGTAGGTATGATTTTAAGATTATAATCAAATGGTGAATGAGTAGTTTCTAAGGTTATTTATTATGTAGATTTATCATGAATATATAGAAGAGTTTGTTGAGTGATTTGACAAAAATATGGAATCTATGTCGATAGATTTATGACTGTAATAAATCTGTTGTAATTAAGTAATTTTTAGATCGGTTATATTTTGGGATTTGTGCCCTAAGGGATGACAACATATTTACCTTTAAGTACAATTTTTAATGTTTATTTTCTTGGTCTAACTTGTGTATGTGGTAACTGGTTGGAAATAAGTGAATAGTTTACTACTATAATTTACATTTTAGATCCATCCCTAAGGATAAAATTTCTAAGGAAGTAGATTCAGGGATCCTCAAGTTTGTGGTGAAACTTTTGAATTTGCATTAAGAAGTGATTTCTCAAATTTTCCACACCCCATCCATTATTAATATCACCCAATTTCCTGTGAAATCCACCACCTAGGCTTGGGCATAAAATTTCCCAACCCACCACTTGTACAAAGGTCAAATTGGGCTCTCTCCATGCTATGCCAGTAAAGGTTGCCTCAAAAGGGCCTTTATTGTGGACTTATGGAATCCAAACACTTAGAAATGGCATATGTGGAGGAATACTAGACATTTCCAACAGAAAAAATATGTGGACAACATTTTTCTCGTGAATCTTGGTTATAAGGATTCCATAGAGTTGCTTATATAAAATGTAAATGCAAGGGAATGTCCTATATTTCAGGGATTGGAGATGAGAAACTAGGAATCCTATTTATACCTATGATATAAAGGACATTTATGAGTGGGTGTGACACTCCTCTAACAAGGTGCTAGGGTTAAATAATAATAATAATAATAATTTTTCTAAATACCTATCTAGTGGACTTTTCCTTGTATGCCCTATTCCCTAAATCTTTGCCCCCTTTCGAATCCCAATAAATAAAAAAGAGGGAATACCAAAATCTAAAATATATAACAACAAAAATAAAAGGACTATTTTTAAAATTAGAAGGATTGGGAGGTGGAGGAATCTCTTCTAGTGCTACTCAAAATGAGTGATCAAATTTGGACTTAGGCTCAACATTTGTTTTACTCTTAGAAAACATTTTTGTCTAAGGAGATAATGATCTGGCATACATGAACCTAGTAATACATCCTACTACTATAGTTTAAGAATATTAGGGATAGTTTTAACATTAATAATAGTACAAAATTTAATTACTTATATAAAATTTACAACCTAAAAGCTACTAAAGCTTATTATTTAGAGATATAGTATTCCTACTAGGAATTAGGGAAGCTAAAACTTGGATCTAGGGGATATCCTAAAAATAATAAAGAAGATCCTAGATTACATTACCACTAAACCAAGAGAATTATTTTTTTTTAAACATACTAACTATAGGGCATTAATGTTATCAAAACTATGGGGATTCTAAACCCAAACATAGAGAAAGTCAAGGTCCACTAATAACTAGCGACATGAAAGATTCTAAATTCAATCTAATAATAAGGTCTCCTATCATAATAAAATACCTACAAAGGGCATTGAATAATTAATGATAAAGATCGTATAGAAGCTACAATGACAGAAAGGGAAGATACATTCTAAGCTTAAAACTAAGACTAGGAAATGCAAATTATAAAGATGATTGATAGTTATTAATGACCAGGGATTAATTTGTTAGAGATGTCAATTTGTGTTGTGAGATTTAGTATGATTAGAGTGGTGCATGTTACTCAGAAATAAATTCAATAGTATGGAGACAACTAACAAGAGTAACATAGACCACTCTAATCATACTAAATCTAACAACACAAATTGACCCCTTTAACAAATTAATCCCTAGTCATTAACAATAATCGATCATATTTAGAATTTTCCTTTCCTCGTCCTAGTTTTAAGCTTAGAATGTATCTTCTCTTTCTATCCTTAAGATTATCTAGGAGATTTATAATTAATTATTCACTTTCCTTAATAGGTATTTTATTATGATAAGAAACCTTATTATTGAATTGAATTTGGAATCTTTCATTTCCCTAGTTATTAGTGGATCTTCCCTTGCTCTAGGTTTGGGTTTAGAATCCCCCTAGTTTTAATAACATTAATACTCTATAGTTAGTATGTTTTTAGAAAACGAATTCTCTTAGTTTAGTGGTATTATAATTTAGGATCTTCTTTAGTATTTTTAGGATATCCCCTAGATCTAGGTTTTAGCTTCACTAATTCCTAGTAGGAAGACTATATTTTTAAATAATAATCTTTAAATACCCTAGATCTAGGTTTTAGCTTCCCTAATTCCTAGTAAGAAGACTATGTTTTGAAATAATAAGCTTTAGTAGATTTTAGGTTGAAAATTCTAATAAGTAATTAAAAAATTTATTATTAGTATTATGTTTTTATTAATTTTAAGACTAACCTATTCTTAAACTATAGTAGTAGGATGTATCAAAATTTAAAAGCATTAAAACAAATAAACCCAAAACTTTAGTATGTAGTCGGTAGTCGGCCTATAGGTAAAAATTGGGTTATATATATATCTCTATATATATAATCTCCATAATATAAATTATATATTTGTTATAATATGTAAAATTAATAAAAAAACAAAACGAATTAAACAAAAATGAATTTCCATTCTACCAAACCACATGTTGATGTATATGTAACTTCGGAATGTATTTCACATATATGTATATTGTATTCCTATACATATGTTATTATTCCTCTATATGGAAGTGTCGTCATTTATATTGTAAGTGTCGTAACTTATACTTGATGGGTTATTAGACCACCTTGTTGGGGTCGGCCCTGTATAAGTCATGTGGGTCAAAGCATTATTAGACCACCCTATTGGGGGTCGGCAATGTGGGTCAAAGGGTTATTAGAGCACCCTAGTGGGGGTCGGCCGAGTCAGCATTATGTTAGGTGGTTAAGTTGAGGCCGACCTAGTTGAGTAAAGGTCAAGTCAAGTTAGTGTATAAATAGAGAGTGTGTCTCTCTCATTTTACACATTCTATTCTCTCACTCACACTTGGGAGAGTGGTGCACTTGTGGAGGAGGAGGCTCTGCTACTAGGAGAAGACTATCTCTTGTATTCTGGTTGTATCATTGCTCTATCTATCTCTGAGGAAGTTATTGGGTTTTTTCACCTCTATGGTTTTCCCCAAGTAAAATCCGTGTCTCTTGTGTGCTTGCATTATTGTGTCCATGATTGATATGCTGTAGATTTGTTGTACATGTTGTTCTCTCAGTTAAGATCCTAGATCAGATTGAAGTAAATTCTGAAAAGTTAACATGGTATCAGAGCTAGCCTGAAAGAAGGCATGATATGGCATGTATGACACTTGTTGCACTTATGATGCTAGGGCTTGATATAGCAAAAACCAGTCATCGTAGCACTTTCGATATAAATCCGTTTTGGAGAAGTTTTCGGGTCCGAAAATTTTACAAGTCGACGACCAGATCCCCATGTACTTTGTGTTCAAAGGAAAACCTATAATTCGTTGTACTTTGTGATTTATGATCTGTACAATATAGGGTTTCTGCCTCTTCCAGATCTGAGTCAAAATCAGGCGACCTTGGGAAAAAGGTCATAACTTGGAATAGGAAGCTCCAAATGAAATTTCGTAAGAAGTGACAGGTAGTACACAGACTGTACTATCTCAAGAAAATGTTTCAGAGGATGAAGTTGAACCAATGACACGTGGCACGCCGTACAAGTTCGCTCTCCTGTATTATCCCATAAATAGGTCACATTGCGACACTTGACATATCTCTCTCTCAGAGAATCCAATTGAGGTCAGACCTATCGGGATGGAAAGATAACAGGTCGGTATATCGCAGGAAAAAATTTCAGACCCCGTGGATTGAAATGTGCGGAGTTACACCAGAAACAATCAGGTACATATTTCTGTCAAAACAGAATTATTTTTTAGCACCTTCATTCATGGCTTCCAGAATTTAGGGCTTCGGAGAAAGTTGGAATTTTTGTAATCTGAGACCACGGCTGGATGCTACTCATCAAAATAGAAATTTAGAGACAAAGATCAGATTTTTTGGTTGGGTAGAAGGCCGGGCTTGATCAAACCCCAGTTCGGGACTTTGATTGGAAAGATGGAAAATTAGGGCTTCTGCAAAAATTGGAATTTTGGAATTCTGTGACCACGGCTGGAAGCTCCTTAGAAAAATCGAAGCTTAGAGCTTTGAATCAAATATTCTGGTTGGGTGAAGCTCCGGGAAACTCAAACCCTAATTCAGGGTCCTCCCTAGTGAATCCAGAAATCTAAAAGGCAATTTCAAGGGGTGAAAGTTTGCAGTTTTCAAATTCTGAATATACCAACTTGATCAGCTCATCAAGGCGCATATTTCTATCCTTTCAGAAGTTTGAAAGTCAAAGTTTGAATTTTTGGGGTTTCTTTGACAAACCCTAATCAAGTGGATTGGGTTAACCCTATAAGAAGATGGATTGCTCACCTGCATAAGTGAAGAAGTTCCTATTTCAGAGGGAGATGAGGCTAAGGCCTTACATAAGAAGATTACAAGCAATCTCGACAGGTATGACTCATCGAGGTATGTTTCGAGATTTGTTCATGATTAAGTTGATGGTATGTTTGTCTTCACATTATTACGGTTAGTACAATTTTTATTTTAGACTTGTCGTATCACCTTAATAAAATTATGAATGCACGATAGAAGATATTCATTGATTAGGGTGTTGACACTTATGATTGTACTAATGCATTATGGTGTTGTATGAGGTTTATGTTGTCTGCTAACATGAAAGGTACACCAAGAAAGACAAATCATGTTCTGGTTCAAGAACATATGATCATGATGACATGAGGACAAAGATTCATCCATTGTCATGGATCTCATAGAAGATCCATTTACGAGGTATGTATAACTTGGTTTTATAATGGTTAATCTATGAGATATACAGGTTACTAGCACAAGTCATTGAAGAAGAACAAGAAGACATCATGTGAGTATTTTAGACATAACTAGCTAGCATGCTAATCCAGGTATGTTTTTCCTATATCAAGATAGAATCCTACCTTGTGTTATGATCTTATACTGTTGTGTTGTTGATAATGATTATTCATGAAGTCATAGGTTTGAATAGTCATGGTTGTATGCATATTATGTTTCTTACCATAATTAATGATATGACTAACCAGAAGAATCATGAAGGTATAGGTTTGAGTAATCACGGGTTTATGCATTGATGATTTAACTAATCTGAAGAGTCCTAGGATCAAATAAGAATATGCATGAGTAAAAGAAGACTTCCCTGAAACCTTGAATACTAATGTTTATTATCTGTGAATGATCATGAATATACATGTTTAAGATTATTGTGTTTTGATAGTATTAAGATTATACTAATAAATGTGTGATTATGTATGAGACCTCAAGGATAACACAATGATGATACTAATAAGCATGCATAGTGATTAAAGATGGATGTAAGTTCAAGGACAGGTAATCCAGGAAGCAAAGATCAAGAGGGAGCACACTCCATTTGTTCCTGCAAGAAAGCAAAGGAGCACACTTTAGTAGTTTCTGCAAGGATGCAGATATTAAGAGGGAGTTGACCACTTCTCACAATCCACATCAAAATGGAGTTGCAAAGATTCAGAGGGAGTCCACCCAACAACCAAACAAAGATAAGTATTTGAATTGTCATTTCTTACATAATGTTATTCAATGATGTATATGCTTATGTTCCTAGAATTAGGTTGTGTATTATGCATATTAGAATAGTTGCAGTGATAAACAGTATACTACTAATATACATGGGTAAGTGGCCTATGCACTGTACAACATTCCATTGCTACTTATCTAGAATGAAACCTCTTTGCTGACATGTTAGGAGTTGTGCACACTCTTAACAATGTTCTGGTAGAGATTGGAAGGCATCTATAAAGTTACGGAATATGGATAAATGTTGTATTGAAGCATTGGCTAAGATATTTGCATGACTGTATGACATATTTCTTTATGTGTAAGAATTTGTTCTGAAAACTATGAGATGTTTTCTAATCATGCAATTTAACTTGTTGTGTAGGAAAGATCGTATACCGTCACCTACAAAAGAAGGACTACAACATTTGTTCAGCAACAAAGTTATCTATTGAAAATATTGAAGATATTGAAGTTCCCAGGATCTAGGAAGAATGCCATGATCGAGGAGTACCAGTCGATCATGAAGATGTTTGGGATACAGTCCCAAGACCTGAAGGGGAGTCTATAGTGACTTCCAAGAGGATCTACAAGATCAAGCATGTTGCAGGTGGTAGCATAGAGACTTTTGCTCCTGTAGCTAGATACACTTCCATTAGATCAGTACTTGCTCTCGCTGCAGTGATGAAGTGAAATATACACCATACGGATTTCAAGAGATCCTTCTTGAATGGTGTAGTTGAAGAAGAAGTGTATGTGGATGACTTGTTTATAACAGGTGAGGATAGATTGATTTCCGACATGTAGCGGAAGCTTGCTGCCGAGTTTGAGATGAAGAACTTGGGGATGATGCACTATTTGTTTTTGGTATGGAGGTGTGGCAAAGTGCAGATGGAATCTTCCTTGGACAAGGGAAGTATGTAGTAGAGATCCTGAAGAGGTTCGGGATGATGGACTACAAGGCTATGGCCACACCTATGGCATCGAACCTGAAGCTTCTGTGTGATGCTTCATCTGAGCCGGTTGATATCACTATGTATCGTCAGATGATTGGGTCCTTGATGCACCTGACGAACACGAGACCAGATATTTGCTTTGCGGTGAACACATTGAGCCAGTTCCTGACGGATCCGAGAGATGTTCACCTAGTTGCTGTAAAGCATATTCTGAGGTACCTAAAGGGTACGGTTGATTATGGGCTCAAGTATGATGCGAATCAAAAGTTTAACCTGCAGGGTTATATTGATTCAGATTGGGCAGGCAGTGCTGCAGATAGGAACAGCACATCTAGGTGCTGCTTCAGTATGGGATCAGGTGTGATCTCTTGGTTTAGCAGGAAGCCGTCCTGCGTAGCACTGAGTACAGCCGAAGCAGAGTATGTTGCGATGGATGGGCAGGTTGCAGATGTATTGACCAAACCGTTGGCTAGAGTGCAGTACTTCAGAGAGAGGCTTGGTGCAATTCAGATCAACGTTCCTTCCAAAGGGAAGTGATGAGTCCAGAAGATGCAGATGCACATGAACTTTTCTGACATGGTTGATATGTTCTCCCTTGGTCGTGATGTAATTGCTGAGCCATTTTTCACATGGTGGTAGATGTGTTCTCCCATGGTGAAAAAGTAAGGGTTGGAGCCTTCCCCGAATGGTGGTAGATGTGTTATCCCATGTCGGTGGTGTAAGTGTTGGATGATGTGCATTTGGGCCATGCTTCGTGGACGATGAGATGATCTGAAGAGGACGATGCTATGATGATCAGGAGGATCATGGATGATGAGCATCAGGATGATGCTCTAGTTACTTCTCTGTATATGCATCATGTTGGATGCTGGATATGATCAGTTGGATCATTTATATGTATATGTATGTACGCATCATGTTTGATGCTGGATATGATCATTTGGATCATTTATATTTATATGTATGTAAGCATCATGTTGGATGCTGGATATGATCAATTGGATCATTTATATGTATGTACGCATCATGTTGGATGTTGGATATGATCGGTTGGATCATTTGTATGTATTTTTTATATGCATCATGTTGGATGCTTGGACCATGTATCTGTATATGTATCAGGTTGATACATTGTATGATCAGGTAGATCATGTATGTTGATATGTATCAAGGATGATCAGGTGGAACATGTATTTGTATTTGTATCAGGTGGATACACTGTATGATCAGGTGGATCATGTATGATGATATGTATCATGTTGATACTTGGTATGCATAAGGTAGATGCATTGTATGATTAGGATGATCATGGATGACGAGCTTCAGGATGTTGCTCCAGATGACATGCAGCAGGATGTTGCAGTGATGATGATCAGGATAATCATGTGTACATCGGGATGATGTATGGTGAGTATCCGGTTGATACTTTGTGGCCGTGGAACAGGTTGTGCAGATAAGCATGTAATTTGTGCCTTGGGAGATTTGCAGATAGTCTTTCGAGGTTTTTCCTATGGCATGTAATTTGTACCCTAGGATATCTGGCAAATGCTCTTTCGATGTTTTGCTTGGGAGGACATATAATTTGTGCCCTGGGAGATCTGCAGATAGTCTTTCGAGGTTTTGCCAATGGCATGTAATTTGTGCCCTGGGATATCTGGCAGATGCTCTTTCGAGGTTTTGTCCTATGGCATGTAATTTGTGCCTTGGGAGATCTGATAGGTTGAGCCGTGTGCTCGTAATCAGTCCTGGGATGCTCTTTCGAGGTTTTTCCATGACCACATGTAATTTGTGCCCTCGAAGATCCGATAGGTTGAGCCTTGTGCTCGTAATCAATCCTGGGATGCTCTTTCGAGGTTTTGTGGTGACCACATGTAATTTGTGCCCTGGGAGATCCGATAGGTTGAGCCTTGTGCTCGTAATCAGTCCTGGGATTCTCTTTCGAGTTTTTGTGGTGAGGTCACATGTAATAAGTCCTGGAGATCTGGACAAGATGAAAAAGGCCTCAGATGCTCTTTAGGGTTCTTGCTAGTCAAGAGACTCTTTTAAGGTTTTGTGATGCACGTAATAAGTCCTGATATTTCCACAGTATGGCTAGTGATGACAAAGACCTGTAGGTGGTGGGCCTACATCCAGTATGAAAAAGGACTGGCTCTATAGAACTTCCTGTGAAGAGTAGATTCAGAGATTGATTGAGATAGCAGCAGCAGTGACAATGATCCAGAGAAGATGACTTGTGCTTGAAGACTTGTGTCGAAAAATACCTTCCTAGTTAAGAGGGAGTGTTGATGTATATGTAACTTCGGAATGTATTTCACATATATGTATATTGTATTCCTATAGAGATGTTATTATTCCTCTATACGGAAGTGTCGTCATTTATATTGTAAGTGTCGTAACTTATAATTTATGGGTTATTAGACCACCTTTTTGGGGTCGGCCCTGTATAAGTCATGTGGGTCAAAGCGTTATTAGACCACCCTATTGGGGGTCGGCCATGTGGGTCAAAGGGTTATTAGAGCACCCTAGTGGGGGTCAACCCAGTCAACATTATGTTAAGTGGTTAAGTTGAGGCCGACCTAGTTGAGTAAAGGTCAAGTCAAGTTAGTGCATAAATAGAGAGTGTGTCTCTCTCATTTTACACATTCTATTCTCTCACTCACACTTGGGAGAGTGGTGCACTTGTGGAGGAGGAGGCTCTGCTGCTAGGAGAAGACTATCTCTTGTATTCTGGTTGTATCATTGCTCTATCTATCTCTGAGCAAGTTATTGGGGTTTTTCACGTTTATGGTTTTCCCCAAGTAAAATTTGTGTCTCTTGTGTGCTTGCATTATTGTGTCCATGATTGATATGCTTTAGATTTGCTGTACATGTTGTTCTCTCAGTTAAGATCCTAGATCAGATTGAAGTAAATTCTGAAAATTTAACACCACACACAATGCAACGCGGGATTTGAACTGGACAATTTGGGTTTTGGCGTAGCGGGGATTTGGGTGCCAAGGGTCCCAAAATCCCTCCATTATAGATTTTCTTTTACATTTACCTTTTATCCCTTCAATTTTATGTTCTTTGCAGGTCAGATAGCCCCCAGGGATAGGTATTTTCAAACATTATGCGGAGGAGAACACAACGCTGTGCACGTGGGTTTTCGACATTCCTTTCTTTGCTGAAAAATTATTTCTATTGCATTTTGAATTCGCCTTCACCTGATAAACTGTTACACCTAAAATCCTACCATCATGAGATTCATTGTATACATCCCTAAAGTACCATTGGCTAAGTCATTAACTTGGAAGAGATACCATTGGATTCATGCTAGGTTTTAAGAGGTCGTCGCATGCTGCACTCATGCAACCTGCGACGTCGCACCTTGCTCTCTTGCAGGGTGCAACAATGTCAGTTAAAGGGAACAAATATCTTCTTCGAGCTCATTCTCGAAGATTGCTGACTTGGATCCTTATCCCTAATCTCTTGGGAGAGCTGGCACTCGGTTCCTAACCTCTTGGGAGGATCCCCTATCTCTCTCCTACCATATCTCAACCTATCCTATCCATACCCTATCCACTTAGTCCTATATAAGTGAAGCTCTACCCCTCTCCAAAGGGAGGAAGTCTATAGTGTCTACATGCTGGTGAAATCGTCATTGAGAGATATCTACTCATCCATTGAGAGACTCATACTTCCTTAGGAGGATATAGCATTGGCTTGGATAGAGAAGGACTGCAGCGTTAAGTCTTGGTTGTAGTCTATTATTTACTATGTATTTCTTGATTTTACAATATACAAATGCTTTCCACCAATATTGTTTATGTGTGATGATATTGAGTAGTTTACCTACCTAACTGTTTACTTAGATCTCTTATTGTATAGATGCTCTTTACTCGTTTATGTTGTTCTTTCTGCCTCAACAGGTCTTGCAGCTAAGATCTGACGACCGCGAAATGTGGAGCAGCATTCAGGAGAAAGGATTGTGAAGTTTAAGGTAAGACATCTATCACTTGATCCTTAAGTAGATCTAGGAAAGTCGTTTGTAGTCTATTCTATTTGTTCTAGACTCACTTTGAGCTACGGAGATCCGGCTCGCATCTGCTCGACTGGATTGTTCGTCAAACAGAAACACTCGCAACATCCAATCCCTAAATTGCAAGAGTAGGACACAGTAATCCACCAAAGCTAAAAATCCATGACAATAGGGCGGGATTCAACCTCAATAAAATAAAGGAGCGGGAACACTGGCTCGGATTTTGTAGTAACATGCACAATAGGTTTAGCGATTGGCATATAGAGTACAAGAATAATACCATTGATGGAGAACCTATGACCCCTTCCTCCCATCATACGGTTGCATCTCACCAGAGCATAACAACATCATCTCTGGTAAGTAACTCACTAGGCTATTGCTTAAATCCATACTACGGTAAGTTGAAGCACTGGCTCCCGGAGCACCAGGCGTGAAGATGAATTTATCACCATTAGCATAGATAGCTCGTTGACCTGGAACAACAATGATATACTTTTCCAGGATTTTAGTGTTTGAAACCAACATAGATAGTGGTGCAATGAGTACATTTTAAAATGGAGATGGAAACCTATTGGATAAAAAAATGCTTGAAGCAGGAAGCCATTTTTTTATTGTACATCAAATTTCATGTATCTTTTCCAGATCTGGGCTGAAAATGTTATTGAATCCCTAAATTGCAAGACTAGGATAGAGTAAGCCACCAAAGATAAAATTCATGACTGTAGGTCTGGTATTTTGTAGTAACATCCATAATAGGTTTAGCCGTGTTCATTTCAATAAAATGTTGGGGTTCACAGAGTTCAAAAGTGTAGCTTTGGAGTATTCTTTACTGTCAGTGGAAATGCCTTTTTTCTTTCCTTGGGGTAGGGATTTTGTTACATATAGAAATAGAAACAATTGTTTGAGTGGTTGTAGAATACTCAGTTTTGAAACTTTATAACTATATTTTCCTAGATTGAAGGAGGATGAGATAAGTGTATTAGCCATCCAATTTTAGCACAGTACCAGGATGAAAAAATATCGTATTGGACTGTTCAACCATCAAATTGCAACACTGTGTGGGAATGAAAGAAAGAATTAAGAGAACGTTTACAATCACTGGAGCGACATTGCAAAAAAGAAGCAACACAATTTTGTTGACTTCTCTCAACAAATTCAGTATTTTTTTTAGATAATATCACTCACATGGATGTGTATACCAAGAATGGAAATTGATGTTGAGTAAAGCATTGCAATAATAATACATACCAAGAATTTTGGTGTCTTAGGAGAGAAGATACGTTGCCTGGTCAAATGAGTTTACTAAAAAACAATGGCTTGCATTTTATTTACACAAGAGACAGAGAAAGACATGGAATCAAAACCCACGGGCTCTATTAGTGGGGTTTCTAGGTAAAGTAATAATTCTTTGGGGTTGGTCATTAGTTGTTGCCTGCTTGCTTTATTTACCAAGGAAGGAAGGAATGTTAGAAAAGAAGCATATCCTTTCAATTCTTCTTATTCAGATTACTTTTATACGTGCTCTCACTCTGGATCTGGTTCTATCCTGTGTTATTATGTTTTTCTAATCATTGCAAATCCAAGTCCACAGCAAAATCATTCTTCCGTCGGCATATTATACATATAGTAAGTAAGATATAATGGATGGACTAGAAACTATATTATACATATGGTAAGTAAGATATGATGGATGGACTAGAAACTAATAACTTAACAATTATATGGAGAATGATGAAGCATATTTTGGTGCATATAGCTGCAAGGACATTGATTCCACAGTCGTGCTTCCATTACAGATGTCACAACATGAGGTGGCTATAGCATGACGATCTATAAGTTTTATCTACTAGCTGTTGCTGTCAATAGTAGGGTAGAGCATTCATCCTCATAATGAATGTAGATATTTGAAACACCTTTCCCAACTGACTTGAGGCTGTTACAGCTCGAGGAGGTTTCCTATCATATAAACAAAATATCACCAATATTTGATGACTTATAGTGCTGCTTAACCTTGATCATTTTGCAATCACTTCCATACGTTATATGGCCAGCACAGGAAGTTCAACACCATAGCCAAGGAAATCTGACTATTCCTCCTTGCATATTATTACAAAAGTCCAATATGGCACTTCTTAGCTTGGGGAGGCAGGGCTCTGATTATCTCATAATAATTATGATATGGAATATTCAACCTTTCCCATACCCGTTTCTAACCAGGATTCATTTTCTAGTACATGAGATCATGATGTCACTTGCAAAATTTGTTTTTTGTTGCAATGTGAGGTGAACTAGGATCAAGTGGATAGTCTTGAGGATGTCAACAATGCTTGGAGAGTGGAACTACATAGTGTGATTTGATAGTCCAGTAATATGTTTTGATTATAAATAATGTATGAATGGAGTAGTGAGAAATAGATCCTTGATGACATTTATTTTGTGAAAATACATATTTCGTGAATGAACAAGAGATGGTACATTATAGAAATTACCTTGGGGTATTCATATTGCTCCTCCCTACATAAGCAAGGTGTGCCAACTTATTCACTTGGGCCCCATTGTCTAGAATTTTCATATTTTTTGAATATCCTTGTCCTTCCTGCAATCTAGATTGTTAGATCTGATTTGAAAGATTTGATTTCCCCAAAGAAGTGGCGTAGGATCATGCCAAGTGCCTCCACAAGAAGGAGGTTCTAGTCAAGGTTATAGTATCCCACTTGTTTCAACTTTCTATTTGCCTGCCTGGATATCCATCTGGTTCCAATTTCAACCTGCTTCGACCTGCTTCCAGTGGAGAGGGTAGAGGGGGTGATTAAGAGAGCATAGTTTTTAGTTGTAATTCAATTCCAAAAGGTTATGGCTACTTTCCAGTCTCAGAAAATGTGTTTGTTTATGTTTTATGTCAAAGCAGCCAACAACCATTGATAAAATCTGTATGATGGAGCCTTTCTTTAATTTCTATGTTGTTTATGAAGACTAGCCACCGAAGCACCCTAGACTTGAAAGACGAGTGGTCTTACCAAATGTTTTAAAACCTTCTAGACCCCTCTAGCATCATTGTCTTGGATACCTCATCTTTTTGTTGAGTTGATCTACAAGTGAAAATATTGGTTGGGTCTTAGAATAGAGTTTTCTTCTTTTTGTGATTGAAGACATCGGCTTAATGACATTTTACTTTAAAGGAAGCTTCCATTCTCACTGCTTAATATTTATTTTTGTAGATAGAATATTTGTTCCATTGTTTACGAGCACAAATATTTTCTTGTTGATGTAGTCATGTCCTGTTCTGATGCTATTCCCCTAAAGGCGATACATATTGTTGGAGACTCAACATTCAGATTACCTCTGCATAAAAAGGAACCTACATAGAATATAATTTTCCCAAGTATTTCAGTGTATTAACTTTCAGAGGAATGTTTAAGGCTTGACCACATTTTTGGCATTTTTAGGGATTTTATAGCAAATTTGGCATTACATATTCTTTTTAGGCAAAATGTCAATATGAATCCTTGGAGTTGCTTGTGGAATAGGTTCTCTGTGTATACTTGACATAGTATCCACTACTGCAACTGCTACTCCAGGCCTTGGAAGATATCCTCCATTCAAAAGAGAGGTAATTAAAACATTTTTGGAGCAAATTGTAATGGGATCTTGCCTTAGCTTATTGGCATTGTTGATTTTAGTGTAAAAATGCCTACATTTTTTACATGAGAGGTTAGCATATAGAATCATTGTAACATTGTTTGAAAAAATTTTATGCCTGTAAAATGCACTCAGTTTGGAAATCGTAAGAAAAATTGATCAGTTTTTGAAAATCTCAATTATTTCTGTTGTTTATCTTATATGAAATAATCGTAATGCATTGATATATCAAGGATTGTTTATGGCTTTCATTTGTGTGTTATCTACAAAATCTCATGATCACAAGCAAAATTGTCAAATGTTTAGACTTCTTCAATGTAACATTGTTGTGAGGCTCATTCTCATATTGAGGGAGAACGAAGCATACACATAAAATCGGGGCTTATAGATAAAATGTCAGAAAGGATTAAAATATGGGCTTCAAATAAAGAATCCATTTGAGTATTCATATACTCTGCCTACTTATGCTCTGCTACCTGTTAATATTCACTCAATTCCATATTTATTGAGAATATAATCACATATCATCTCCCAATCACCTTAAATAGCAGATGATATGTATTCTCTTCACCAATCATAGTGAGGTAACTTTAGATGATCCTAGGTTCTAAATTTTGTAAATTAGGTGTCTCGGAATGTGATAGCATATGGAGGCCTAGAAATAAGGTCAATTCTGGGTGTTGTATAGGATTTAAACAGTGATCTTAATCATTTGAAAATGTCACCCGCAACTGTAGTAACCCTAATCAATGAGATCCGGGTTGTCTCAAGTAGAAATTGGTGTCTCGTGGCTGTAAAAACCTCTAGTTAATATTTGTAGAGAGGCTTGAACTTCTATCTCAACAACAACCTTCATATTCTGAATATTGGCCTATGTGTACCTACTGTCAGCCTCGGGAAAGGAGCATACTGCATACTGCATCTCTTTTTGTACATATGTTTCATCATTTGGAAGATACAAAATGGCAGCAAGTGCTCTACATATTACTTATCTCATATTATGAAACAAAATACAATATCAATGAGGCTCTATTATCTAAATAGCCTCCACAATCCAAAAAAAAAATCAATGATGAATGATCAATAATCAAACTCATCAAAACTACTGGAAATGGGATGCTTGACATTAACATCTGGCTCAGACTCCTAGAGTTTATCACTAGTAATCTACTTTTATGCTCCATTGACTTACCTTATTGGTCATTCAGGGAAATTAATAAAATTATGTTATTTTATCTTGTCTCATATTAATAGAGTCCACACTCGCCCCTCCAGTGGAATTAGAAACACTCAGTGACAAGTTGGGATTTTTGGATGAGTGGTTTGCTACAAAAGTTTATCTCTTTGTTTCTCTCCCTTATATTTTCCATGGAAAAGTATGTTGCTCAAATCTGCTAATTAGTGATCCCGCCTGCCTCACCTTAGTGCACATTTGTGTAGTGAATACAATCGAGCAATTTAAAATTTTTGACATCAACATGACCGAGAGTACACTATATAGGTGACTGTAAATTTTATGAACGCCTTTTTAACAATTCCTTTGATTTCCTTGCCCTTCATTTAATTGTTGCTTCTCCTTAGTTTTTATTTTTTTTATTTTTTTCATGCATCCTCATGTTCACTATCAATCTCTTCACTTTCAAGTTGAACTTGTTGAGCCCTTTTGGTTGTTGGAGTAGGTTTAATGTGAGGTTCATCCTTTGCTACATTCATAGTTTTCGACAATCAAGTAGGCATAGGTGTTGTTTAGGCTAAAGTGAAATCAATCCCTTTTAGTCAATAGCTCATTGCCTGTCTATTTTTTAAGAATGCCTATAGAAATGGGGCCAAGCCCATGTAACCACTATTCAATGGTGAAATATATCTAAGTTTCTCTTCAAACACAGGTTGCATTATGTTGATATTTAGAGACTGGTGGAGATTGAAAAGCTTCAACAATATGTCACTGATAAGCCTCACTCACTACCAAGGACCAACTTTAATAGGTCAGTAGAAATCTCGAGAGATAACAAGGTGTGCAAACATGGACTGCTATTATTAAAAGCATTCCAAATGTCTCCCTCTGTAGAAAACCATATAAATCATATGTCTAGGTCAGATAAGAAAACTAACATAAGACATCTTGAATATTCTGGCAACTTAGAAGTGTGTGCAATCATCAAATCTTTAACTGTATCTTTTACTCTGCTAAGACCACTAAGATATTCATCTTCATCTGATTTTTCTGTAAAATATTGTTCAAGGAACCTATTTGTTACATCTATGATTTTGTCTCTTTTTGTTCGATGAAGCATTCTTATGGTTACCTTTACCTTTTATCTTTTATTCACTTTTGTCATGGCACAACCCTATCTTTGCAGGAATTACTTTAGCATCCCCTGAGGGATTAAATAATCTTGTGAATCCAAAGCTAATGTTGATAGCCATTACTTTAAAGGAGGCAATTGCTACCTCCAAAATTGGAAAAATCAATGGTGGAAGGCAGAGAAGAATAACTCCAGTAATTCCAAGCATAATTCGATAGGGGTGAATCATAGATGGTTCCTTGATTCTTAAAAATGTTCCACCAAGTTTCTGGTACGTGTGGATGCAGGTATGTTGGGACATGTACTTGATATGTTTGCAGAAACCCCACAAATTTCAGGAATGGCATGGCCTAGGGGACATCAGGGAACCCAAACATTGGGGATGGCATGGCCTAGCTTAGAACATTGTCATCAAATGATCAAAGGAAAAAATCTCAACTTTATATTTCAAGGAGACAAATGGTTACATTTCACAAGTGCAACAAGACATGTATACAAAAACCATTTAGCCTAACAATCCTAAACTACTATCATCCATTGTCGAACCATCTGATCCTCCCCATGTCCTACTAGAACCATGTATTTTTCAAAAGCTTCTAAACCATGATTTGAGAGATTGTTAGCCCGCATGTTGTGTTCCCTATATACATGAGTGAAGGAAATGAATTTAAATATGCCAATTGGAAGCTTTGTCTGATCAAGAACTTATTGAAGATAGATATATAGCCATTCAATGATCAACTTTGAATCTCCATATACCCAAAGGCTAATCCTTTCTTCACTGCAATTCTAAACAGAGCTGCCAAGGCCTTCATTTCTACTTAATTATCATAACCCTTACCATACCCCAACTTTGAAAGAGAAAACAATGGAATGTGAAAGAAACAATGCACTTCCAGCTCTACACCTCCTAGTATTTCCTTGACTTGTTGTGTCAAAGAAACATCTTGCACTAAATATGTCAAGCTGTGATGTCCCTATTTGTCTCAAGTTTATTTTTAGGAGTCTTCCTAATGTCATTATAGATATATTTGATAAAAGAGAAACTTCCAATGGAAAGTAAGCTTTATCCTTGAAAATAGTGGCACTCAAGTAATCCAAAAAACCCAAGTAACTGTAGAGGGAACAGTCTCATGTTTTTCTCCAACTATGTATTCCATCTAGTTCTTCAAACCTTTAATCAAATTTGCACCATCCCATTTGACTTTGCCTCCATTTAGGGACAGAGTTTCCTTCCATACCTCTTTGACACAAGAGAACCCTTCTTCTTATGCCCAACAGACTTGCACAGTCCAACCCTTGAAGTGTCTATAGGTTTGACTCTTGAAGGTTCTATCTTCTTTCTCTTGTGTTCACTCAGATTTTGCCACCACATGCCTACCTCCTATAGTTTTTGAATGCTCACTCAACATATGCTATTTCACCTTACTGTGCCAACCCATGAACTTGGCATTATTGCAAAGGTCTTTCAGCACTTGTGTGAATGACCAAAGATGAATGCTTGATTTCCTTAGAACATTTGAGGTGTCCTTTTATTATTTATATGAGATTGGCCTTGCATTTGCACTCCTTCTAAGTCAGTGTGCAAGCCCCTCCAAGTCAAAGTGGACACAAGTTCCCAACTGGCCAACTTCAATTGTGCCAGAAGGTGCATTTTTCCCTCTTCTTAACTTGTATGATGATGTCTGTGTCCAATGGTGTTGTTCCATCATCCAACAAATGTGTGCCCACATGTGTACCTAATGAAGTGCACCCAGATGTGTTCCCACGTACTCTCAACCAATGTGTGCTTCGAAACATGCACTCAAAGAGAGCTCGATAAGGTGCATCCAGCAAGTCTTCCCAGTCCATGTGCCCAACTAATACCATGAGGTCATCTATAAGCGAGTCAAGTTGTTTTTCCAATTTTTTTTCCATGTATAATACATGTTTTTGGAGGAGGTCACTTGCAGTAAACCAATATCATTTGCAAGCAACCCCACTTGTTTCTTGACTATCACTTTCAATTGCTCCACTATTGCTTACAATTTTCATTCCTGAGTAAATCCTCCAAGAGTTCAATCTTCAGTCTTCGGCTTGTGTTTAACTCCCAACTCTAGTCTTCAAAAACCTTGAAAGGTAACATTGCTTTAGCACTCAAGTGGAGTAGTGTTTCATCAATAAGGATCAATGTCCACTAACTGATATCTGGATAGAGTTGATAGACTGCCACAACCCATTTTCATTAAGCAGTGAGGGCGAATGCTTGGGAGAATATAAATTATAACTTATCTGGACTGTGCAGTGTGTATAATGGCACCGATATATCATATAAATTCTAGAGTCCAGGGCACAAGCACATCCCTCCACTATCATGATTATTACTCTTATAATCATATAATCATGATTATTACTCATATATTGATGGTAATTTTTTTAATATGTTACTTTCATTTATGTTCATGTGTGTGTTTGTAGGTCAATATAATTCCAAACCTAAAAAAAATCAAATTTGAACTGAATCAAATGGTTGTTGAACTCAAACTTGAAATAAACCATGTGACTTAGTTTGTAGTAACATTCTTGCCTTCCCTTGCCAATTTCCCTTCCAAGATTCTTTGCCCGACCAACTTATGAATCAACAAAACCAGAACCCCTTGCCCACTTAAGTTTCCAAATAAAGGGTTAGTCCTGATGGTAAACAATTTGTGACTACATCACCTAATCAATGTATTTGAGTCTTTTGTTTCCTACTTGTAAATTAAGACGGACATGATGAGTCTCGAGGTTGCACAAGATTTACAAAAGTGATGCCCCATTATGCAAGCTATAATTTTCTTCTTTATGCAATGCTCTTGGGTATAGAGATTGTAAATTTGCATAAAAATAAAGTTGCAAGAATCCTTGGTGAGGTAGGAAAAAATGAAATATTTTTGCGAATTGCTTTATACCAAGGAGGGAGTGGCAGCAAAAAGGTAAAGAGAATGACTGTGGCTGCTGCAAATTCCACGGAGAACAGGGAACCATTTGCAGACCGTAATGTTTTAAGTTGTGCAATAAAAAAACATCGAATTTATCCTTTTCATCCGGAAGGGATTGTCCCAAAGCCTTAGCACGAACTCCAGACTTAACAATAAAGATGCAGCATTAAATGCGTTGGTCTAGGATGGCCCAATCGTTGCAACGGTAGTGAAAAGGTGTGCCAGGAAATTATTGGAGTAACCATATCATGGTTGACAACCCATTTTCATTTTCAGTGAATTTTGTAGAATTGCTTTTAATAACAACTTTGAAATCAACACACAAACATGGCATACTTTTATTCAAGTGGGTAGAATTACTTTCAATAACAACTTTAAAATCATTCTATAGGTGAATAGTTTTTTAAATAAATTTGTTGGTCAAACAACCAAGCATAAAAATCCCACTAAGTAAGCTCTTGGTAATCCACATGCACTCACCAACCATTATCTCTTGGGGATTGCTTAGATTTTGTTGGGTCTTGAAATAAGATTTGAGAATTATGATTTAGGAATCAAACTTGCCTTTATTAAGAGCCATCGAAATAAGAGATTGTGATCTTGGTGTCTAGCTTCAATGTTGGTTGGGAATGGTGATGGTTGAGTTCACTTACTATTATTTTTGTTGCGTGACTCTTTAGTATTGTTTCCCCACCATCGTTTATAACTTGTTTGTTGATGTATATGTAACTTCAGAATGTATTTCATATATGTATATTGTACTCCTATAGAGATGGTATTATTCCTCTATACGGAAGTGTCGTCATTTATATTGTAAGTGTCGTAACTTATACTTGATGGGTTATTAGACCACCTTGTTGGGGTTGGCCCTATATAAGTCATGTGGGTCAAAGGGTTATTAGACCACCCTATTGGGGAACAGCCATGTGGGTCAAAGGGTTATTATACCACCCTATTGGGTGTCGGCCCAGTTAGCATTATGTTATGTGGTTAAGTTAAGGCCGACCTAGTAAAGGTTATTAGGCAAGTCAAGTCAAGTATAAATAGAGTGCGGGAGGCACTCTATTTCATCATTCTATTCTCTCTCACACTCTCGGGAGAGTGGCGCACTTGTGGAGGAGGAGAAGCTGATGTTAGGAGATGTCTATCTCTTATGCTTGGGTTGTATCATTGCTCTATCTATCTCTGAGGAAGTTATTGGGGTTTTTCACCTTTATGGTTTTCCCCAAGTAAACTCTGTGTCTCTTGTGTGCTTTCATTATTGTGTTCATGATTGATATGTTGTAGATATGCCGTACATGTTGTTCTCTCGGTTAATATCCTAGATCAGATTGAAGTAAATTCTGAAAAATTAACATGGTATCAGAGCTAGCCTGAAAGAAGGCATGGTATGGCATGTATGACACTTGTTGCACTTGCGATGCTAGGGCTTGATATAGAAAAAAATAGTCATCGTAGAACTTTCGTTATAAATAAATTTAGGCAAGGTTTCAAGGCCTAAAAATCGTACAGGGAGAAGCTACTATCCTCATGTCCATTGTGTCCAAAGGAAAAATTCTAATTCGTTTTACTTTGTGTTTTATGATCTATACAATCTAGGGTTTCTGCCTCTTCCAGATCTGAGTCATAAACAGGTGACCTAGGAAAAATGTCATAACTTGGGCTAGGAAGCTCCAAATGAAATTTCGTAAAAAGTGACAGGTAGTGAACAGACTCTACTTTCTCAGGTAATGTTTTTAGAGGCTGAAACTGAACCAGTGACACATGGAAACTAAACCAGTGACACGTGGTAGGTCATACAAGTTCGCTCTCCTGTTTTATCCCATAAATAGGTCACGTTGCGACACTTGGCATAACTCTCTGTCAGAGAATCCATTTGAGGTCAGAACTATGGGGTTGGAAAGATGACAGGTCATGCTATCATAAAAAAAATTTCAGACCTTGTGGATCAAAAAGTTTGGAGTTACACCAGAAACAATCAGGTACATATTTCTGTCAAAACATAATTATTTTTTAGCACCTTCATTCATGGCTTCCGGAATTTAGGGTTTCGGAGAAAGTTGGAATTTTTGTAATCGGAGACTACGGTTGAATGCTACTCATCAAAATTGAAATTTAGAGACCAAGATAAGAATTTTTGGTTGGGCAGAAGGTCGGGCTTGATCAGACCCTAGTTCAGGACTTTGATCGGAAAAGTGGAAAATTAGGGCTTCTACAAAAATGGGAATTTTTGAAATCTGTGACCACAGCTGGAAGCTCCTCAGAAAAATCGAAGATTAGAGCTTTGGATCGAACCTTTTGATTGGGCAGAAGGGTGGGATTTATCAAACCCTAGTTCAGGGTCATGTCTAGTGAATCCGGAAGTTTCAAAGGCAAATTTGAGGGGTGAAACTTGCCGTTTTCAAATTTTGAGTATACCAGCTTGATCAGCTCATCAAGGCACATATTTCTATCCTTTTGGAAGTTTGAAATTCAAAGTTTGAATTTTTAGGGTTTCTCTAACAAACCCTAATCAAGATCCAGATCCAGTTCCTGCAAATCAAGTAGATTGGGTTAATCCTAGAAGAGAATGGATTGGTCACCTGCATAAGTGAAGAAGTTCCTGTTTCAGAGGGAGATGAGGCTAAGGTCTTACATAACAAGATTACAACCAATCTCGATAGGTATGACTTATCCAGGTATGTTTCGAGATTTTTTCATGATTAAGTTTATGGTATGTTTCGAGATTTGTTCATGATTAAGTTTATGGTATGTTTGTCTTCATGTTATTACAATTAGTACAATCTTGATTAAATTTATACTTGTCGTATCACCTTAATAAAATTATGAATGCATGATAGAAGATACTCATTGATTAGGGTGTTGACACTTATGATTGTACTAATGCATTATGGTGTTGTATGAGGTTTATGTTGTCCGCTAAGATGAAAGGTACACTAAGAAAGACAAATCATGTTCTAGTTCAAGAACATATGATCATGATGACATGAAGACAAAGAGTCATCCATTGTCATGGATCACTTAGAAGATCTATTTACGAGGTATGTATAACTTGGTTCTATAATGGTTAACCTATGAGATATGTAGGTTACTAGCACAAGTCATTGAAGAGAACAAGAAGACATCATGTGGGTATGTTAGACATAGCTAGCTAACATACCAATCCAGGTATGTTTTTCCTATATCAAGTTAGAATCCTACCTTGTGTTAGGATCCCTTATATAAGTATACTTGGTATGATTGGTTATGTTTATTCATAAAGTTAGAAATGTAAGTAATAAAGGGTTTATGCATATTATGTCTCTTATCTTGATTGATGATTTAACTAACCAGAAGAGTCCTATGATCAAATAAGAATATGCATGAGTAAAAGAAGACTTCCCTGAAACCTTGAATACTAATGTTTATTATCTGTGTTTGAAATGATCATGACTATACATGTTTAAGATTATTGTGTTTTGATAGTATTAAGATTATACTAATGAATGTGTGATTATGTATGAGACCTCGAGGATAACACAATGATGATACTAATAAGCATGCATAGTGATTAAGGATGGATATAAGTTCAAGGATAGGTAATCCAAGAAGCAATGATCAAGAGGGAGCACACTCTAGTTGTTCCTGCAAGGAAGGAAAGATCAAGAAGGAGCACACTTTAGTAGTTTCTGCAAGGATGCAGATATTCATAGGGAGTTGACCACTTCTCACAATCCACATCAAAATGGAGTTGCATAAAAGAAGCAAAGACTAAGAGGGAGTCAACCCAACAAACAAACAAAGATAAGTATTTGAATTATCATTCCTTGCATATTTTATTGTTTAAATAATACTGTTCAATAATGTATATACTGATGTTCCTAGAATTAGGTTGTTTATTATTCATATTAGAATAGTTGCATTGATGAACAGTATACTACTAATATACATGGGTAAGTGGCCTATGGCACTGTACAACATTCCATTGCTACTTATTTAGAATGAAACCTCTTTGCTGACATGTTTGGAGTTGTGCACACTCTTAACAATGTTCTGGTAGATATTGGAAGGCATCTAGAAAGTTACGGGATATGGATAAATGTTGTATTGAAGCATTGGCTAAGATAATTGCATGACTGTATGACATATTTCTTTATGTGTAAGAATTTGTTCTAAAAACTCTGAGATGTTTTCTAATCATGCAATTTAACTTGTTGTGTAGGAAAGATCGTATACCATCACGTACAAAAGAAGGACTACAACATTTGTTCAGTAACAAAGTTATCTATTGAAAATATTGAAGATATTGAAGTTCCCAGGATCTGGGAAGAATGCCATGATCGAGGAGTACCAGTCGATCATGAAGATGTTTGGGATGCAATCCCAAGACCTGAAGGAGAGTCTGTAGTGACTTCCAAGAGGATCTACAAGATCAAGCATGCTGTAGGTGGTAGAATAGAGACTTTTGCTCCTATAGCCAGATATGCTTCCATTAGATCAGTACTTACTCTGGCTACAGTGATGAAGTGGAAGATACACCAGATGGATTTCAAGACAGCTTTCTTGAATGGTATAGTTGAAGAAGAAGTGTATGTGGAGGAGCCACTTGGTTTTGAGACACATGACAGGGAGTCATATATGTGCAGAACTTGGTATGGTAGGATAGACAACTTTCTATCCAGTTTGGGCTTTACCAAGAGTAAAGCGGATTCCAACCTTTACTACAAGGTTGAGGAAGGAAATCTAGTGATACTACTTTTGTATGTGGATGGCCTGTTTATTACAGGTGAAGATAGATTGATTTCCGACACGCAGCGGAAGCTTGCTGCCGAGTTCAAGATGAAGGACTTGGGTATGATGCACGACTTTCTTGGTATGGAGGTGTGGAAGAGTGCAGATGGAATCTTCCTTGGACAAGGGAAGTATGCAGTAGATATCCTGAAGAGGTTCGGGATGATGGACTGCAAGGCCATGGCCACACCTATGGCATCGAACCTGAAGCTTCAGTGTGATGCTTCATCTGAGCCGGTTGATGCTATGATGCATCATCAAATGATTGGGTCCTTGATGTACCTGACGAATACGAAACCAAACATTTGCTTTGTGGTGAACACCTTGAGCCAGTATCTGACAAATCTAAGACATGTTCACTGATAGCTGCAAAGCATGTTCTGAGGTACCTGAAGGGTACAATTGATTATGGGCTCAAGTATGATGCGAAACAAAGGTTTAACCTGGAGGGTTATGTTGATTCGGATTGGGCAGGAAGTTCCATTTATAGGAAGAGCACTTCGGGGTGCTACTTCAGTATGGGATCCGGTATGATCTCTTGGTTTAGCAGGAAGCAGTCCTGTGTGGCACCGAGTAGAGCCGAAACAGAGTATGTCGCAGCTTGTTCGGCTAGTTGTGAGGCAGTATGGCTTAGGAAGCTACTGTCTGATTTGTTTTATCTCCAGTTGAGTGCTACTTGTATATATTGCAACAACCAAAGTTGTGTGAAGTTGTCTGAGAACCGAGTGCTCCATGACAAGTCGAAGCACATTGAGATCAAGTTCCACTATATCAGGGATATGGTGCAGAGAGGAGCAGTGAAGCTCCTGTATGTTGCGACGGACGAGCAGATAGCTGATGTGTTGACCAAGCCGCTGGCTAAAGTGAAGTTTGAATACTTCAGAGGGAGACTTGGTGTACTTCAGATCGAGATGCCTTCTAAGGGGAAGTGATGAAGTTCGGAGACACAGATGCATATGGGCCATTCTCGCATAGTGGTAGGAAAGTCCTCCTATGCTGGTAGATGTAAGGGCCAAGCCATTCTCACATAGTGGTAGGAAAGTCCTCCTATGGTGTAGATGTAAGGGTTGGAGCCATTCTTACATGGTAGTAGGAAATTCCTCCCATGGTAAGATGTAAGGGCTGTGGCCATTCTTACATGGTGGTAGGAAAGTCCTCCCATGGTAAGATGTAAGTGCTGGGCCATTCCGACATGGTGGTAGGTTGGTCCTCCCATGGTCGTTGATGTAAGTGTTGGGCCATTCCGACATGGTGGTAGGTTGGTCCTCCCATGGTCATTGATGTAAGTGTTGAGCCTTTCCCGAATGGTGGTAGGAAAGTCCTCCCATGTCGGTTGATGCAAGTGCTGAGCCTTTCCCGAATGGTGGTAGGAAAGTCCTCCCATCTCGGTTGATGTAAGTGTTGTGTCTCACATGCTGGTAGGAAATTCCTCGCATGTTGGTTGACTAGGTCTCGTATGGTGGTAGGAAAGTCTCCCCATACTGGAGATAGTGTGGTGTGCATCTAGGTTGTGCTCCGTGGACTATGTGGTGATCTGAAGACAATGATGTGACATTTGGGTACATAGGTTTTGCAGAGGCATATAATCAGTCCTGAGATGCTCTTGCAGGTTTTGCAGAGGCAGTATAATCAGTCCTGAGAGATCTTGCAGGTTTTGTAGAGGCAGTGTAATTAGTCCTGAGGTGTACCTACTTGATGGCTTGATCGCAGAGATGATGATGATCAGGATGATCATGTGATGATATACATCAGGTGGATGTATGGTGAGTATCAGGTTGATACTTTGTGGTCATGGACAGGTTATGCAGTGGCATGTAAAAGATCCTGGGAGATTTGATAGGTTGAGCTCTTTGCTCATAAAAGGCCTGGGATGCTCTTGCGAGGTTTTGTCGACGCACATAATAAGTCCTGAGGATTCCACAGTATGGCCAGTGATGATGAAGACCTGCAGGTGGTGGGTCTACATCCAGTATGAAAAAGGACTGGCTCTGTAGAACTTCCTATGATGAGTAGATTCAAATATTGATTGAGATAGCAGCAGTAGTGACGATGACGATGACTCAATGACGATTATCCAGTGACGATGATCCAGAGAAGAAGACTTGTGCTAGAAGAGCTGTGTCGAGAAATACCTTCCTAGTTAAGAGGGAGTGTTGATGTATATGAAACTTCGGAATGTAATTCATATATGTATATTGTACTCCTATAGAGATGGTATTATTCCTCTATATGGAAGTGTCGTCATTTATCTTGTAAGTGTCGTAACTTATACTTGATGGGTTATTAGACCACCTTGTTGGGGTCGGCCCTGTATAAGTCTTGTGGGTCGAAGGGTTATTAGACCACCCTATTGGGGGTCGGCCATGTGGGTCAAAGTATTATTAGACCACCCTATTGGGTGTCGGCCTAGTCAGCATTATGTTATGTGGTTAAGTTAAGGCCGACCTAGTAAAGGTTATTAGGAAAGTCAAGTCAAGTATAAATAGAGTGCGGGAGGCACTCTATTTCATCATTCTATTCTCTCTCACCCTCTCAGGAGAGTGGCGCACTTGTGGAGGAGGAGAAGCTGCTGCTAGGAGATGTCTATCTCTTATGCTTGGGTTGTATCATTGATCTATCTATCTCTGAGGAAGTTATTGGGGTTTTTCACCTTTATGGTTTTCCCCAAGTAAACTCTGTGTCTCTTGTGTGCTTGCATTATTGTGTTCATGATTGATATGTTGTAGATATGTTGTACATGTTGTTCTCTCAGTTAAGATCCTAGATCAGATTGAATTAAATTCTGAAAAATTAACATTGTCATCATTTACTACATCATTTTTCCCTATAATGCAATTTGTCACAACCTTTGCAATGCAAGTTATTTGGATAAGAACTTATTATACAAATGTTAACTAATCTTTAAATTGTTGAACCAAGAGCAACATGAGGCTAGATTCATAAGAAAACTCTAGTTCCTTCAAAGCACTTGAAAGTCATGAATCCATGAAGAACATGAAACTAGACATGGAAATTAAATGGCTTTTTTCTTAAAATGGGTGTTCAAAATGGCTCAAAATTTTTTATTCTAAGACAAACCTATCTTATTTTTTTAAATTGACCCCTTCCTCATGATTGACTCACTTTCCAATAACATCAACAACACAAAAACCACATTTGGGGGGACCACTCTCCTCCCAACCAACCCTTACATGATAGTTGAGGCCCCCGAGCCTTGAGTAGATAATACTATGCCAGACAACTAGATAATTCACCACCCATCCTCAACCCTCCAAACATTATGTTCATATCCTTATCACTCCCACTTTGTTCATATCCCACTGATTAAAAAGATAACCTTAGCACTCCCACTTTGTATTCAAATCATGTTACCACACAGTCCCATTGACCTACTTCTATGGTCATTTGTTGGACATTAATAAAATTATCTTATCTTATCTTATCTATAGCGATTTTTATTTGGATTCTCTTGGGATATATCAATGGTTGTAAATCATGACATGGTAGTGCATCCTTGTTCACATTGGTAGGAAATTTGGTTCTCAAGTCAAAGTCCCATTGTTAGGAGATCAGCGAGCGCGAGTAGAAAAATAAAATAAAATATGGCATTTAGGCCCTTATGCAGACCACCTTAATAGATTGTATAATTGTTTTGGATATTCTGTTTCCTTATTATGGTATATTTTTGTGCTTATCAGTTTCTTTTGAAAAATAAATCGGATTTTAAGCATGGTTGTCTTTGGATATTATTGTCTTTTCTTATAATTACAAATGATGCAATCTAGATGTTCATATATCTCCTCTCCCCAATTTTGAAATGGTGCTAGCTCAATGGAAGAGCGCCTTCCTTACAAGCAGGAGGTTGGTGGTTCGATTCCTTCGTGCCCTATTGACATTGCAATATTGATATTTTTAATAAAATATATTTTATTATGATTTATTATGGCTATAGAGGGGGTTTCAAACCGCCTCTGTATGTTTCTATGCAGTGGGTTCTAAACCACCATCATATGTCACTACGAGGGGGGTTCAAAATTTCCCTCGTATGTTATAATGAGGGGGGTTTAGAACCTCCCTTGTAGGTAACTATGGGGGGGGGTTGCAACCACCCTCGTAGGTAGCTACGAGGGGGGTTTGTAATTTTCCTCGTAGGTACCTACAAGGGGGGTTTGTAACCGCCCCCAAAGGTTTGTGATAAGGACATTTAGGGGGGGTTCTGAATCGCCGCCATAGATGTCTAAGAGGGTGGTTTAGAACCACCCCTATATGGGTTACAATCCACCCCTATAGGGGTTTCAAACTGCCTCTATAGGCCTCTATGAGGGGGATTCAAAACTGCCCCTATAAGCCTCTACGAGGGGGGTCTAAACTTCCCCTATAGGCCTCTACAAGGGGGTTCCAAACAACCCCTATACGACTATACGAGGGGGGTTCACAATCGCCCCTATAGACCTCTACGAGGGGGGTTTGAAACCGCCCCTATAGTCCTCTACGAGGGGGGTTCCAAACCGCCCCTGTAGGTTTGTATGAGGGGGCTTATGAGGGGGGTTCACAACCACCCTCGTAGGTCTCTATGAAGGGGGTTGAAAACCGCCCTTGTAGGTATCTATGAAGGGGTCTATGAGGGGGGTTTAAAACTGCCTCCGTAGACATCTACGAGGGGGGTCACAAAACGCCCCCAAAAGTCACTTTTAAGGGCAGTTCCAATCTCGTCAAAAACCGCCCTTAAAGGGAAAAAATTTTAACATCGGTGCCTTTAGGGGTGGCTCTTCCAAAACTGCCCCCAAATCCAAAACCCCCCCTGTAGGTCACTTTTGGGGGTGGAAGACAATCCCCCCTAATGGCCAAAAATGTAGTAGTGTAAATTTCAGTAATTAAAAACTAGAATACAAATAGAGCTTACAAATATTCTTCTCATTCTCCTTAGGACTCATGTCATTCGATAACTTACCACGATGTGAATTTTTTTATATTGTATTTATCAATTCTCTATATTCCTATCCGCTAACCCTTCTACTTATATATACAATTATGGACTTGTTGGTTTGTCATGATAACTCACCAAGCCCCCTCTTTGTGCTTATTCCACCCTCAATCGGGTTAATTTGACCATGTTTGGGGGTTTCTATCCCCAACATTACTCAGAAAGGATATAATGTAATTTTTAACGGAGAAGAGTGTTTTATATATGATAACCACCAAGCAAGAAGATAATCACCAAGATTTAGATGACCAAGAATAGAATGTATCCTCTTATCATGAATTGCGGCACACATGTCACCTCATTTTCCCAAAAGACAACATATCTAGATAATATTTGGTTATGGCACTTTAGATTCTGTCATCTACATTTTGTTGGTCTAAAATTGTTGCAACAGAAAAATATGGTTAAGGATTTACCTCTCATTCAAGATCCAACTAGTATATGTCAGTGTTGTATCCTAACAAAGTAGCACATGGACAATTTCCCTAAAGGAGTTTCCAATCAAGAAAAGGCACCCTTGGAACTAGTTCATACTGGCTAGTGTGGCCCAATGCATACCTCATAACTTGGTGGGATTTATTACTTTCTAACCTTCATAGATTATTACAAAAGGAAACATTAGTCATATTTCCTTGGTAAAAATATGAAACCTTTGTCGAGTTCAAGGAATTTAAAGCTTTGGTTGAGAAACAAAGTAGCTATCAGATTAAAGTATTAAGATTGGATAGAAAAGGTGAATATGACTCAAGTAATTTTCATGATTTTGGTAAGAAACATGGAATCAAAAGACAATTTACAACCAAGTATACACCTCAACGGAATGGTGTAGTAGAAATGAAAACATAACCATTTTGAACATGGCAAGAAGTATGTTGAAAGAAAAACACTTTTATAACAAAATATGGGGAGAAATAATAGTTTTCTCAATCTATTTTTTGAATAGATATCCCACTAGAAGTGTGAAGAACAAAGTGAAACAAGAAACACAGACAAGCATGAGCTGTAGTATAACACATATTAGAGTATTTGGTTGTGTGGCATATGCTTATATGCCTAAAGAATTGAGGAAGAAATTAGATGGAAAAAGTTAAAACTGTAGATTCATTGGGTACAATAAATAATATAAGGAATACAAGTTGTATAATCTAGTGACCAAGAAAGCTGTGATCATCAGAAAAGATGTATATTTTAAAGAAGAAGAGGCATGGGACAAGATTATAACAAGGCTATAACCATTGCAGAAAAAATACCTCAAGAAAAATATGAGGCAAAGGAGGAGCAGATTGAACACGGTGGAAATAAAGGTTCAAAAACATATTCATGAATTAGAGGTAGGTACTCCAACAAGGACTCTAGCAAGAACTCTAAGCTACCAAAGTTACCAAGGCCAGTAGGTCAGTACACTCTTATTCCTTAGTTAAGTATTTTTTCTACTCCAAACACTAGAAATATGAGAAGTATGCAAAATATTTATGAAGAATTACAGGCTCCTTCAAATTTTGCATTGTTCGCATATCGCCTACATTCTTTGAAGAAGAAATTAAAGAAGAATATTGGCTCAAAGAAATGGATAAATAAATAGATAAGTACAGAGAACTAATACATGAAATCTAGTAGAATTTCCCAAAGACAAATATTCTACCAGTGTGAACTGGGTTTATAAAACCAAATTTAATGAAAAGGTTGAAGTTGAAAAGTTTAAGGAAAGGATAGTAGCAAAGAGGTTTGTACAATAGCTTGGAACGGATTTTAAAGAAACAATTGCACCAGTGGCTATATTGGACAGAGTAAGGGAATTCCTAGCATTAACTACTCAATATAATAGAAAGTATACCAAATGGATGTGAAATATGCATTCCTAAATGGCATTCTAGAAGAAACATCCTATGTGTAATAACCACCAAGATATAAGATAAAAGGACATGAAGATAAGGTATGTAGGTTGAAGAAAACTCTCTATGGACTTAAGTAAGATCTAAGAGCTTTGTACAAAAGGAAAGGTTCTTATTTGATCAACAATGGATTTAGTAGAAGCAACACTGAACCCACTCTATATACAAAGATAAATATAAAAGAGAAATTTCCAATTGTTTGTTTATATGTTGATGACTTGATTTTCATAGGAAACCTATGAGTAGATTAAATTACCTATGAAATAGGAATTTGAGATGATGTATTTCGGATTGATGAAGTATTTCCTAGGCATAGAAGTGAATCGATCAAGTTTTGGAATGTATATATGTCAAACAAATTATGCACTTGATATGCTGAAAATATTTGGAATGTTGAATTGCAAGGAAACACCCACATTGGTAGCAACATGAAAAAAACTCAACAAACAAGATAAAGGTTTTTAATTATAGACGACACATTGTTCAAGAGATTATTTAGCATGCTCATGTACCTCATTTCCACTAGACTCGACATTATGTCTATTTCTATCTTGATTTCCAGGTTTATGGATACATCTAACGAAATGCATTAGCAAGAGGATTTTGAGATATATTCCAAGAACAACAAGATATGGTATATTATACTCGAGCACCCTTTTTTGTTTTATTGGCTATACTGATTTTATTTTGTAAGGATCCTTTATGATAGAAAAAGTACTTAAGAGCCTGTGCTAATCTTCGTTTAGAGGTAATTTCATGGGCATCCAAGAAGCATCTCAATGTGACACTCTCATTAATGTAGAAGCAACAATAGTATCCTATCAATTAGTTTTGTTACACAACAAGAACATTTTGTCAATTAATTTGGGTAGGGAGAGTATTTGATGAACTTCAACAAAGAAAAGTAGGACCAACTCCACTTCATTGTGACAATAGTTCAACCATAACTCTATAACTCCATGTAAGAACTATGTTTTTCACCAAAAAAGAAGAATCCATATTGCGTACCTGCTTTTTTTAAAGTTTGTTTTTCTCCAGTCCATGATTTGGTTAAATTGAAGGCTTTTACGTGCGTGCTTACGAGTAATACCAAGAATGGAATCTCTAAATGATCACGGGAATTCAAATTCAATCCATTATCGGAGCACAATAATGTGAAATCCATTAATCTGGCATACTATAAATAATTAATGTATTTGTGTCATTTCTGTAAAATTAAAGCACACAAGATCTATGAAACAAACACAAGAGTTACTAGAGATTCGTGAGTTAAATTTTGTGTCGAAATGCTTATGCAAAATGTTTGCAACAGTTCATGCATTATCACTAACTCAAAAGATGATTACAATTTGTAACAATGGCTATAATAAAACAAGCAATTTGAATCCTAGAGAGTTCATTCAAATTGAATGCATGAGAGTGGCTTACTTGGAAGTTAACACCACTCGGCACATCAGCTAACCACTTAACTACCATGTAATTGACTCTAACAAAATCTGAAACTGTCTAACTGATTATAACTGAATCCTGACCTCAACTAAATGCCCAAAATTAGGATAGGGCGCCTTTCTAACTTCAATTAACTCAATATTAGGTGAAAATAACACCATATGATGTCAAACTAAGTAGGAGGGCGCCTTTCTGACTCCAGTTGGATGAATATAATAATAAATGTTGTCAGTTGGACTGAGTAGGGCACTTTAGTGATGAAAATCACCTCAGTTGGATCCATGAATGATTGAGGAGGCCTAGTTAATTGATATTGATGTCCCAATTCACTCCCCGAATGAAGGAGGAGGCCCATTTCACTGAAATTGATAATATGTTGATGATGTAAGCACATAATTGAGTCAAAATACTTAGTACAAGTGGAAAATTAAGCTGTGAGGCCCAAATAAATGATGTGTGGTTGGAAAATTCTCCAACACCCCCCCTTAATCTAATCTCATGTGGAGGAGTAAAAAAAAATAATAAAATGGACCTGACAACAAAGTCCATAGGTCACCCAGTACAAAAATAATCCAAAAAATGCTAAAAAAATCTAATTGAGGAAAGAGGGAAGAACCCAGTGGGAAAGAAAACCCCCTCAAACTAAAAACTAAAGGATATACTATGTCCTCACCATAGTAGAACTCACCCCTAGTATTGAACAGAGGTAAGAGAACTTCTTCTCAATGAAGCTCTTGGTGAAGATGTCTGCAATTTCCTCTTCTATAGGGCAATATTGCAATACAATGGTTCTGTCATGCACAAGCTCTCAGATGTAGTGCATGTGGATATCGACATGCTTGGTCCTCTTTCTATGAACTGGATCTGTGAATATCTTGATAGCACTCTGATTGTCACAAAAAAGTATAGTAGAAGTGGTGCTACCAATATCAAACTCTGCTAGAATACCCTGCAACCAAACTGCCTGAATGCAAGCATTGACTACTCCTCGATACTATGCCTCTGCTGAAGATAAGGAAATCGTGGCCTGATTTTTGCTTGACCAGAAAATAAGCATTGTTCCAATCATTAAAACATATCTGGAAGTGGACTTCCAATCAATGGTATCACCCGCCCAATCTGAATCAGTGAATCCAACCAAGTCAAGATCAGAATCCGCATCATAGTGAATTCCAAAACGTCTCGTACCTTGCACATAATGCAAGATCTTATTTGTTTCCTTCCAGTGAAGCTCATGCGGCTGCTGCATGTACCTTGAAACAACACTCATATCATAATAAATATCATTCCTAGAGTGTGTCAGATACAAAATACTTCCAATCAATTGTCGATAAAGTGTAGAATCAACCAATGGTGTAGAATCACCATCCTCAAGGCTGATTCCTAAGAGGAATGAAAATGGTTCCACTTTACATTATGCCATATTGAACTTCTTTATAAGGTCCAAAGCATATTTTTACTGATAAATCATAATCCCATCAAAATTCTGAGTGATCTCGAGACCCAGAAACTGCCTTAGTAGGCCTAAATCACTCATACCAAATGCTTGGTGTAAAGCGGTTTTTATAGTGCCGATCGAAGCAAGAATTCTTCTTGTAATTAACAGGTCATAAACATAAAGTAAAGTGATAATAAAATTACCCTCATGCTAATTTATATACACATTTGGATCTTATTTTCGTCTCGCGAGGTTTTGCAATAGAAGAAAGGAATCCATCTTTACATACCAAGCTCTTGGGGCCTGTTTTAAACCATACAAGGATTTCCTTAATATGCAAAAAAGTGTTGGATCTTATATGTAAAATTTAAGATGCTTCATGTAGATATCTTCGTGAATATCCTAATGAATAAATGAACTCTTCACATCCATGTGGTGCACCTCCTAGTGCTTGGATGCAGAAATTGCCAAAATTAGTTGGATTGAGTCTATTTTTGCAATCGACGCAAACGTTTTTATGTAGTCCACACCATGAACTTGTGAGAAAATTTTTTCCACCAACCTATATTTTTATTTTCAGGTTGAACCACCAAAAGAAACCATGGTTCGGTAGACCTATTTTCATTGAAACAATTTCCTCCCAGGTGGAAGAGAAACTGTCTCCCATGTTTCATTTTTCTAAAGAGAATTGTACTGTTCATCCATGGAGGTTTTCCATCTCGGATCTCGGTGGGAATGGTAGTAAGATTTAGGATCTAAGCTATTCATACAAAAAAAATCAAGCAACAATGGATCAACATATGAAAGAGCCATACCTTCTCTTTGAAAGTCTGCTCGGGTTCTTCTTGGATCGGTAGGATTTCCAATGTTAGAACCAGGAGATGTGAGAGTCTTTTCTTCCAACTTTGGAAACTGATGGGACTCATATGGATTTAAATCCAAACATTATATTTCATGTTCATTAATATAATAAATATAAAAACATAAACTTTCAGTATCTTCTTCCAAATCTTCTTCCGGAAGAGGAAGCAATTTGGCGGTTTCTTCCTCCACCAGTTGTAGATCATGAAGTAGTTCTTAAAATTGGACACTTCTCTCGAGGAATATTATTTTTGATATTATATCCACAAGTTTGTATCCTTTGGATTATTAATCATATCCAATTAGTATGCACTAAGTACTTTGTGGTTCGAAATATCTTCTCTTGTCAATTGAAATTCTTGCCCATGCAGTGGACCCAAAAACCCTGAGATGTGACACATCACACTTGTGACTAGTGTAGGCTTCAAAAGGAGTTGTACCTTTTATGGATGAGTATGGAAATATTTTCTGAATGTATGAAGAAAAATTCATGGCCTCATCCCAAATATTTCAATCCAAACCTTTCGACTCAAGCATACAAGTAGCCATCTCTTTCATGTGAAAATCCTCACAGTAGATCTAAGAGATGATGTATCTCACAAGAGAATAATTATGATTAAGCAAGAAAATAGAAGAAGAGTGATACATGCAGTATAATGAGCAACAAAATAATATGGTACAGTAGAACTTAGAAAGAAGCAATAATACTTCGGTCATACTATGTTATTAATCACAAATGGACATATAAATAATACAATGCATGAGGAATTCATGATCATCGGAGCGCAACTGGAAGTCTTCATCATCATCAGTGGAGTCATCAATGCTCAAGTGACTGTCAACCATCAGTCAAACTAACTCTGGTAGGTGTAACTCAGTGTAACTAAGTGTAACTCAGTGTAACTAAGTGTAACTGAGTGTAACTGAGTGTAACTCAATGTAACTAAGTGTAACTCAATGTAACTAAGAGTAACTGAATGTAACTGAGTGTAACTGAGTGTAACTCAATGTAACTGAGTGTAACTGACTGTAACTGAATGTAACTGAGTGTAACTGAGTGTAACTCAATGTAACTGAGTGTAACTGAGTGTAACTGACTGTAACTGAGTGTAACTGAGTGTAACTGAACTGGTAGGTGAAGAAGGGCGAGTTGCTCCCTAAAATCAAGGAAGAAGGGTGCACTAAGAAACTGGAGGGCTAAAACTGAATAGTGAGAAGATCCTGGGGGCTGGCTAACTGAGGGCTAGGTGCTGGACTGATGACTGGGATGCATGCAAAATGCATGCAAACCCTAGAATGCATGCAAACCCTAAAAGGTGCATGCATGACTGAAAATGTAAATGATCAAAATACTGGTGGGACTAGGATGGAGTATAGGAATATCCTAACACCCCCCCTTAATCCATCCTGGGCCCTAGTAACTAAGACCAAAGGTCACCCAATACAATGAATAATAACAATCAATAAACCAAGGAAGTGGGAAAATTTCATGGGAAACATACCCCCTCCTCAAAAAATAGACTGTAAGGCACACATAAAAAATAAAAGCTCCAAACTCAAGCATGTGTGATGCTTGGTCATATGTCTGGAGGTATCTTCTTCTTGGGAAGAAGTGGATCATGCTCAAAAAGAATGTGCTTGTACTTGCTCTTCAGATCGAATGTGATGAGAACAAATCCAACAGTATTAGAATGATCCTTGAACCTGTGATTCGAATCAGCTGAGGTAGGATCAAATTTTTGAATGTGCATATAGTCCTTTGTCTTCTCCTTCGAACCACCATGGGTGAGATTATGCCAAAAAGAACTATTACATGTTTGCTTGAAATCAAAATCAGATTTAAGACTTTCAAAACAGTTTCTTGAGATCTCCTTTGAACCAGCAGGGGTGAGATCAAAACTATCATATGATGCATGAGAAATTATCTCAAGCGGGTGGCAATGGCCATATTCTTCAATAACCTTCTGAAAGCATGTGCTAATGATCATATAGTAGTAAATAAGAGATGTTTGCTGAAGAGGAGCGAATGCATTACCTCCAATAGCTGATGTTACCTCCGAAATAATCATGTGATCATGATCCAAACCAACAAACTCTGGTGCAAGACAGGATTTAGGACCTTCTGCAATATCTAGAGTGTGAGCTGGCACAGAAAGAGAAGAAAGTTTGAGCATGAGCGGAGAATCTGCAAGTTCTTTGTCAACAACTTCAATATGAGATGATACTGGTTCATGATCTGAGAGATCATCAAGGGGAGTGAATGCAACATGATCTGAGAGACCATCAGGAGGAGCGAATGCATCATGATCTGAGAGACCATCAAGTGGAGCGAATGCATCAACTTGCTTGCTTTTGAAGGGATTTGGACCAAATCCATCATTCTTTTTGCCGAATCTTTCATCTAGATGAGCCCATAACTCTTTTGGAGTTTCAATATCAATGATGGTCGGGTACAATATGTAATTGGTCATAGCAAGCATCATTCTTCCAATGTGCATGTCACCTTTATTCAACCATTTAATCTTCTTTGTAGAGGATTCGAACTCTCTTTCAAAATAGCAATCAAAGAGATCATGGCTCTTCAAATATGCTATCATTCTTGGTTTCCATTCATCATAGTTGAATGGAGAAAGAGGAGTAATTTCTTCTAAATTCATTGAAGTTGTAGAAGACCTGCAAAAACAATATAGAATAACTGCAACTGCTACTGCTGCAAAAATGCAGATTCTGCTACAACTGCTGCACTCGAAATCTTGGTAATAACCTGCAAAAAACTCTCAAGAATGGAGATAAACAATACTCTCAATATGCTCTGATACCATGTGAAAATCCTCACAGCAGATCTAAGAGATGATGTATCTCACAAGAGAATAATTATGATTAAGCAAGAAAATAGAAGAAGAGTGATACATGCAGTATAATGAGCAACAGAATAATATGGTACAGTAGAACTCAGATAGAAGCAATAATACTTCGGTCATACTATGTTATTAATCACAAATGGACATATAAATAATACAATGCATGAGGAATTCATGATCATCGGAGCGCAACTGGAAGTCTTCATCATCATCAGTGGAGTCATCAATGCTCAAGTAACTGTCAACCATCAGTCAAACTAACTCTGGTAGGTGTAACTCAGTGTAACTAAGTGTAACTCAGTGTAACTAAGTGTAACTGAGTGTAACTGAGTGTAACTCAATGTAACTAAGTGTAACTCAATGTAACTAAGAGTAACTGAATGTAACTGAGTGTAACTGAGTGTAACTCAATGTAACTGAGTGTAACTGACTGTAACTGAATGTAACTGAGTGTAACTGAGTGTAACTCAATGTAACTGAGTGTAACTGAGTGTAACTGACTGTAACTGAGTGTAGCTGAACTGGTAGGTGAAGAAGGGCGAGTTGCTCCCTAAAATCAAGGAAGAAGGGCACACTAAGAAACTGGAGGGCTAAAACTGAATAGTGAGAAGCTCCTGGGGGCTGGCTAACTGAGGGCTAGGTGCTGGACTGATGACTGGGATGCATGCAAAATGCATGCAAACCCTAGAATGCATGCAAACCCTAAAAGGTGCATGCATGACTGAAAATGTAAATGATCAAAATACTGGTGGGACTAGGATGGAGTATAGGAATATCCTAACATTTCAATGCTTGGTTTTTCCTCTTCGCTACACCATTTTGCTAAGGTGTGTAGGGGATTGTGTGCTAGATTTTAATTCAATTTTCCGCACAAAGTTGAAGCAGATTAGTTTTGATATATTATCCACCGTTATCATATCTGATATCTGTTAGCTTTCCCCTAGTAGCAGTCTCAACAGAAGCCTTTAAATTCTTGAATTTTTCAAACACTTCCGATTTGTTTTTGAGAAAGTAGACCCATGTAAATATGGAAAAGTCAACAATGAGTGTGAGAACATACCTTGAGCCATTCATGGATGGATTTTGTAATGGACCACTGATATCACTTTGAATCCACCTCAAAATACAAGAAGCTCTGCTAGCTTTTCCTCGATCAAACTTGTGCTCAGGATGCTTGCCAATAATGAAACCTTTGCATATCCCTTTTGAGGATTTGAAGTTCGTAAGGCCTTAAACCATGGAATTATTTTGTAGAAGCTACAAATATTTATAATTTATGTGTCCAAACCTCTCATTCCATATCCAGATAACCTCATTCCATGAGTCAGAAGGGCACTTGTATTTGAATACGACAAAAAGTGAGAAAACTCATAGGTTTTGGCAACATGATTTTCCTTGCCTGTTGCAATGAGTTTTCTGGTGCTAATATCAAAAATTTAAACATAATTAGGGATGAATAAAACCTTCTTGGGAAAACCAGTATGTGTAATCTGATACATAAAAAGCAAGTTCGAAGCTAGAGAAGGAACATAGAGACATTTTGAAAACTGCCATGTTCTAAATGAATAGTACCTTTTCCTTTCGATGAAATTTGTGAGTCAACTACCATGCGGATGGAGATGTAGCTTTTGGAGTCTAATGATGAGAAGGATTCTTTTCTTGCAACCATGTGATTCGAAGCTCCTGAATCTATGAGAAGAGTTGTATAATTTCAAACACTTTCCATGAGTGCATGACGTCTTTCTGCATGATCATTATTGTCCTTCTTCCTTGCACCATCTGCAAGAGTGATATTGTTTTTATCCAAGAGAAAGGGCAGCTAATCAATATTTTTCTTCATGCATGAGCTTTCAGGATGAAATCCTCTGCCATAGTATGAATACTTTGTCTTCTCATTTCCCTTTTGCTTGTATTTTCTTGAACCCGAGGGCTCATGTGACTGCTTGGTCTTCTCCTTTTGCTTGGGATGATCAAACTTGGTCTTCCATTTATTTTGATTTCCTTTACCATTCATATCCTAGGGTCCTCCATCAAATAGGGCTTGATATTTGGAGGATCTCATGGACCCAATATGAAAAATATTTCCATGCTCTTTTGTTAAGGACTCAATGAATGCATTCAAGGATAGTATCTTCCAATTCAGAATGGTGAGTTTTCCCGAATGGAAGGTAGAGACAAACACTGAATAATCTGATCCAAGTTTCTAAAGGATAGAAAGAATAGCTTGATCATCTTTCTTCTCGACACCAAATTGCTTCAACTGAAGCACCAAATGCTTGAACTTGGTGAAAAACTCATTAATGGTCTTGAAATTTCCAGGATTGAGGGAAATCAATTCATTTTCTAACTGATAAGCCCTCATATCATCCTACTTTCAAAAACGAGTAGCAAGTTGTTCCTGTACTTATTTTGGATTCTTCAATTTGCTGAAATGGAAAAGAAGATCTTTCGAAATATTGAGACATAAGAAACCATAAGCTTCATCAAGCTTATTAAAGAAATTGGAATTATCTATAGCTGCATTAGGCTCTGGATTTGTTCCCATAGTAAATCTATAGAGTCCTTTGGAGATCAATACAATCTCTATATCATCCTTCCACTGATGATAGTTGAGAGGAGTAAGAAGATATTTTGAAGAAGAGTCCATTTTAGCTATAGTGAATGCAATAGGAGGTTGTGAGAAACCTGCAATCAAATACAAACCAACAATATTTAGGTCGAAAACTTGCACTTTTCAAGTTGCATCACACCCGACATAGCCTATCAAGCAAGCTTGATAAGTCGGATGCACATTATCTAGGATTTATGTGGAAAAATTTCAGCTTCTGGTGTAGTGTTGGAATATTTTTGAGCAATCTTGCTCAAGTTTCATATGTCTTCCAGGTGCAAAAATGTCATGTCCCCAACTTTTGCTATGGTCCATGGGGATGATTTTAGCCTAAGTCACCTAGGCAGTAATTAATTAATTAATCGATGGATGAATAAATTTACTAAGGGAATATGCCTAAGGGTGAATTTGAGGAATTAAATGGATAAGGTGGGCTCCCCATGAAGTTATTAACCCCCAAACTAAGTGCTAAGGCGATTTATTAATTAATTGAGGATTTTTTAGCCAACATTATAAGTTTAATTAAATAATTAATTGTTTTGAATTTTGGATAAGAAATTAATTAATTTTATTAATTATCCTCATTTATTAATATTTTGTTTGTTATGCTGAATAAATGGAGAAATTGGCTCACCAATTCGAATTAGTGGATAAGGTTGGAGGAATTACTTGGAGTAGAAGTAAAGTAAGCACTAGATTCCAAAAATGTTGCCAAAAATGAGAAAAGAGGAATATTTCAAGAAAAGCAGCATAAATCTAGAAAGTAGGAAAGTATAAAAAGCAGGAAAGTTAAGAAAAGAAGGAAAGTCAGAAAAAGAGGAAAAAAGAAGGAAAGCCAACGCAAAGCAAGGAAAGTATGTCCACTAATGGCTGACCTATTCTCACAGGTCACCAAGCCAAGTAACTTGCTCAACAGGTCAACATGAATTCTATTTAAGAAGGTTTCCAATTTCATTCAAGAACTTTTGTCATTCGTATTTTTGCATTGAGAGCTCTGAACCTCTCTAGTTGAGTGATGTGCCTCAATAGTTCTTCTTGGGTGATGTGCCCCAAGGCTCCATGAGTTTTAGTGAATTAATATGCAGGTACAGAATGTGTTATTGCAGCCAATAACATTCATTTCATTCCACCATTGAAGATCCACAGTCATGTTGAAGAGAAGATCAATTCTAGTGGAGATTTACAACTAGTTTTGGAGAAGGTTCACCAGTTGAAGGAGATAGTTCCAATGAATGTGCCCAAGGGTGATGGGAGAGTTAGTTCATCCATTTTTGTAGATATTAGAGATGTCCAAGATCAGAAACCAGCATCAGATCAGATCCATCCTTCTCTTCTTAATCATTCTCTGTACTTCAGCTAGTTTTGAAGGAGTTTCTCTTGGAGAAGAGAGCTAGTTTGGTGAATGTGCCCCAGTGAAGACCAACAGCTTAGAGTGCAGCCATATCATACATATGACCTATATATTTTCTGATAATCCACTTCAAAATAGATTCAAACTAATTTCCTTCTTCTCATATTCATTCTCTCACTATTGTAATGAAAATATAGCATGTGAGGCACTGTACTTTGGAAGGAAATCTAATAATGAGAAATAAAGTATTATGCACCTATATTTAGACTAATATATGTTGAATATAATTTTTCAAAGATTTATTTAATATCAGAACAGAGTATATGAAGTTTTGAAGCAGTTTGATGAGTTAAAGTGCAAGACTAGCTAGTTGGGTGCTTATTTTAGACTAGTTTTACCAAAATAATTGTTGAATCCATTCTGAGTATCAGTTTAACTCCATTCCAGTTGTAGAAGGTTCATATTTCAATATAATATACATATAATCCCCTGTATTAATAATTGGGTTGAATTAAACTCAATTTGGGAAGGCCATAAACTTAACTAGCTCAGCAATCCACCATGTGAAATTAACCCCCAAATTACTCCAAACCCTTCCAAGTTCACCCAGTATTTATTACAGCATATTTTATGAGTTACATGACTGATATATCTCTGTCCTAAACTCTGATAACCTTGACCCAGTCTTGTTGGCATATGCTAAAAGCCCATGAAGCCTCGAAATAGGAAATGGAGTTACTCTATTGGTGAAAAGTGAATGGCTCTAGTACCTTGTGTCAAGGACTTATGATTAGAAATTATTTTTCTGCTGCTGCACACTCAGCCACATAAATTACATAACATAATCTCGTTCCTACCATTCCCATTCAGAGTTTCAATCCCCGTCACTTACATCCTGTCCAGTTTGACAATTTGCCTTAACAATTGCAAGTAAAATTTTATTAAACTCTGAAGTGGAAGACAATATCTTGGTCAGATATTGACTAGGATATTACAGTGGTATCATAGCACTTTCCTTGGCTCATCCTGTGGAAATAAACTCTCAGTGGAAAAGTAGCTCAACACTATCTTCAAGTTGTAGTTGTGGAATTAGTGCCATCTCATGGAAGATTTAGACTTTGAGTTGTATGAGGAAGAAGATTATTTTTATGAAAAGTATGATGATTATGATGAGCAGTATGAGGAATATTGCATACAGTATGAGAAGATAATTCCCAAGAAGTACCTTCCACAAGCATCTCCCATGGGATCATGATTGGAAGAAGAGACTATGGTTATACTGATATCCATATTCAGGAAAAAGTTGCATGTTCCACAGTCAAAGGTCAACCTTCTATGGAAGAATTAATAAAAGATATGAAAGCTTTATTGGACACATGTGACTTCACAAGAATTTTTGGATCCTCTTCAAGAAGAGACTCCAAGAATATTCATCCTAAGACAACCAGGGATAAGCAAGACCCAAAAACCAATTATGAGATTGTTGACAGAATAGAAGAAGAATCTACCGCAAGATTCTATGTTGAGGATCTCAAGATCACCTCAGAAGAGATTGGTACTATTAGGGGTGCTGAGCCATATCTTGGGTCAGATACCAAAGAAGAACATAAATCAGATCCAAAGTCACCACATGAGCTTCACATGGAAGCAAACGTTGATCACACATCAGTTAGATGTGAACTAGTAGTATCGATGGTGGAACAAGGCACCATAACCCCACCCATTGAAGAGAGAAGCATGATGCAAAGGTATGGACCACATTAATATTTTTTTACTAATTTGTGTCATGATGATTTTGCAGCCACATCAAAGGATAATTATTGCATAAGGGATTCCCAGGATGCTGAGTCTCGTATCCTTAGTGATAAGGTGAATGCAGTGACCAAGTTGAATCACTAGAAGGGTGTTTGCAGGATGCCTACATGGTCGAAAGAGAACCTACCGAGGAATGTTTTAAGTGTGAGGAAGCATCTAAAGATGTGTATTCTCACATATATGTGGGATACATGGAGATCCCCATTGATGAAGGTGTTGTGGGTGCAATATCCATGGAGAAAGAAGAAGGTCTTGCAACAACAGAAACTGAAAATGAGAAATTGGTGGAAGGCCAAACCACCAATATACCATCACAAGGAGGGGAAAATATAACACATGGGATTTTTGTAAATTATGATCTTTATGTGCCTATGTGAAATTCTGATGGGGAAGCCACTTCTGAAGAGAATATGGTCTTGGTTGAACCCCCAGGGGTCGCGACTCCTGAATTGGGGAGAGATGAAAATTGGAGAGAAAGCCTTACTAGTGCACCAGAGATGAATGAGCACCCCAGTGGAAGCCAAAGATATGATATTCATGATCTGAAATATGAATATCTAGCATCCCCAAAATATGGATCAGCTTTCATAACTTCAACATAATCAACTGAAGTTGGTCCTAGGAAGCTAGAAGAAGTGAAGGTTCATCTGCCAGAACCTCATTTCCTTGAAGGGGCACTGAAGATGAATGAATGCAAGATCCAAGAAGCCCTTCAAACCCTCAATTACACATGCCTTAATGAATAAAATTTGTTGGAGTTTGGGGGAGCAGTATTCCATGAGAGACATGGAAGAATTTCAGAAAGCCATGACAAGCATAAAAGGTAAATTCTCGAACCTACTTTTTGATAGAGATAGTTTGTTGGAGCTTGTAGAATTGTTTCATGGTGCATCCATGAAGGATGATGAAGAGATCAGAAATCTCAATGAGGAATTAATGGCCACCCAAGATTCTTTGAGAAGCACTCAAAGTGCCTTCCAAGAATCTAAGACAAAATTATTGCAGCTTCATGAAAAGTTGCAAAGATCCCCCCTACCCTCCTACACACCATTCAGTCAACTTCATTTGGCTGAAAGCATTCTTGAACATAGGGAGGAACCTCATGAGATGGTGGATCATGAGGATCATTCATTTTTATATGTGCTTGAAGAGTGTGCAGAACGGTTTGATGAGAACCAAGCACTGGACTTTTTTCCAAGGGAACTTGAGTTCTTCCTTCAAGACAATCACTCTCCCATGAAAGACTGGGATGAGAGAACCCAATTTGCGCCAGCCAATAATGAAGAATTTGCATCCATAATTATGATTACTGAAGGTTGCAGACATGCAAAGAAGGTTCACAGTTTTTTTCCACATCTCCTAGATTCAGCAACACCAATGGGGAATGAACAGTGGGTGAAGAAATTTTTCTGGTTTGTGTCACATGTACAACAGGAGGATCATGATCCGTCCCCATGGGAGATAGATCCTATTGCAGAAGAGATGGCTGATTATAGATGATATAAATCAGCAAGAAAGATCTCTGATTCATCCACTGGATTGATGAATAGAGGCATCACTGAAATGGAAAATCTGGAAGGTAAAAGTCTTATGTTTTGTTGCAAGAAAATTGTTTTTGATATTGCTGATTTTTCTATGATTTGCAAGCAATAGAAAAGGCATAATTTGCAGCCATTTGATGTCACTCATCCACATATGGATTGGGTAAAATATTATCTGGCAAGCATAAAATCTCCTTGCAAAAATGTTTCTGCTTATAGTCAAGGGAAGGCAGCTAAGCAGGCAAGTTGCCAAGATAAATTAATGGAACATTTTACTTGCAGAAGTTGGCCTATGTGGATGTTATACCTCAATATTACACATTTCGTATTAGTGTCGCATCCTTGCATTACCGACCTAAACGACAGTTTCCCTTAAAGATCATCTGAACATCCAGAGTGAAAACCATTGACTGAACACTGAAAGCAAAACCTTTTTCTGCCATCTGCCAGCCCAACTTAGCCCTGTTTGTGAGCACTACCGCTCCTTGCACATCTACAAGGGCGTGGTAGTTAGCACTAACGCGCGTTGCTCCTTCTCTGGGGCGCGGTACTACCGCGTTATGCTCAGTTATAGGGGCGCGGTAGTCTGAAATTAGCCCTTTTGCCTTGGATTTTGGGATTTCGATCTTCGAGGAGATTTTGTTGGGATTACCACCTTTGGTTCGATCCTAACTCCTTCTCTGTTTAGCTGGCCTGATCCACTAAACCCTCCATAGATCCACACTTCTCTCTTGTTGGTTAACCTCACCATTCACTATAAAAGAGAGGCATGCCATTGGAAAAGGGAGGACTTTTGGGGCATCAAACCTATGATCTTCATACTTCTGCAGAGATAGCTAGAGGAAGCACTTGGAGCTGGAAGTTGGCTTGGACATCAAGCAACTATTGTACATGACTTCAAGTTGATAATGGAATAACTTGTCTTGTTTTCCCAAATCATTTGTATTAATTCTGTTTTAATGATATGATTTGTATCTTTCATAGATTTAGATTCCAACTCATGTTTCAAGTTGCTAGAGAATAGTGCATTCTTGTGTCTTGGTTCCATTTTGACAGGTTCATTCGTGAGGGCTTGGAGATTGGAGCAACTACAAAGACAAGCGTTTGGATAGAAGGTCAGTTAAAATTCTTCTACTCTTTCTAGCATTTTAATCTTGAGACGTTTGTTAGATCTAGGGATTCAAGGTAGCATTTGTTTCCTTTTTGTCTTAGTATAGAGTCAGTACATCCTGCTTTATCCTAAGAGAGTTTCTACCTATCCGTAGGGAGAAATTTCTACAACAAAAACTGGCGACTCCGCTGGGGATCCTTTCATCCCTAGTTTCACCTTTGCTTGCTTGTTTAGATCATCAAATCCTCTTCTAAGTGTTGCTTCTCATCATCTTAGATCCTCTTTGATCATCATTGAGGACCATTTTAAACTTAGGAACTTACCCTTGCTCGGATCTTGGCCAAACTTTGATTTTTTTTTAATCCTACAGGAGACTACCGCTCCCCCACAGTGTTCTAGGGCGCGGTACTGTCAACACTACCGCTCCCCCATAGTGTTCTAGGGCGCGGTACTGTCCAAACTACCGCTCCCCCACAGTGTTCCAGGGGGCGGCACTGTCATTTTTTGGTCATTTTTGAGCTTATTTGGAGGGGTTCCCTTGGTTTTTTTGCTTCCAAACTCTTGGGGTGCCTCCATATGGTCCATGGGATTCTTTTTTACACATTTTTGAAGAGATTTGAGTCTCTTTTGAGTCCTTTTCATCCACATTTTTGTCTCTAGTCCTTCATTGGCATCTTTGAGGCCATTTGGTCAATTTTGAGTCCTCTAAGCCATTTTTTAGTTATGGGAGTCAAGTGTACCTTCCCAGTCACTTTAGGATCTCTATAACATAACCTTGAACCCTTCCAAACCTCATTTGGGAAGATTTGTGCCCCTTTTTATTTGTTTGGAAGACTAGGTTCTATCTTGGAAAGTTGAAATCCCCTTGGGTTAACTTGATCCCTTGTGTACGTTTTCAATTTTTCTGATTTAGAGTCTCTTGATCAGGGATTTTGTGACCATTACATGACCAATTTGGACTGATACAATTCATTTTTAGCTTGTTTTAGAAACTCTTTGCATCTTTTGGAAGATCAAAGCCTTTGTTTGGTTTCTTGAGTCAAACTAGTGCTTTGTTTGCTTGTTGGGTAGAATTGTCATTCTTTTCAAGCCCCAATAGCTTGCATTGATTTTTAAAACTTTTTCTCGCCATTGGATTGTAATTGGATTCATTTTTTCTTAGAAATCTCTTTAGTGTAATATTCCAAAGGTTTGTTTGGTTTGGCATCATTTGGATTGATTAGATTGGCTTTGAAAAACTTGGGACATCCTTGTCTTTTGAAGTCATTTTCTTGGGTTTTGCATTTTGTTTCCTTTGCATCTTTAGCTATTTATTGGTCATTGGAATAGATCGATCCCTTGTTTCCATTTTTTTTTTTTTAGTTCAAAGAGAAGCTTGGTTTTGTCGTTCTTTTACCATATTCATGAAATTGAAACACATAGGTATTCTTCTTGCTTTAATTTAATCATTTGACATTCTTGGTATTACATTCATTAGAAGAAGAAATGCTTGTTTCATATTTATGTGCATTTGAGTTAGACGATATTATTAGATTCTTCTCCTTGTCTTGCATTTGATTGGAAGCATTTGTAGAATCTTTCTTTCCGTAGCTTGGATGTGTCTTTTTCAAGTGTGAAAAGATAGGAAATGGATTAGAATCATTACGTTTGGTGTTCATATAAAGAACTTTTTCATTGCTTTGGGTTAGTTTTGGGTACATATTTTACTTCTTTCTATCATTTTGAAAAGAAATAAAGTTGCATGTGCATTGGGTTGTGCATATTGGGAACGGAAAGAATTCTTCCTTACTTTAGCTAGTGTTCATCGAAGAGAAAGGTTCATTTCGATTCATCTTCATTTGCATGGTTTGAGTCGTCATAACACCATCAAGTTTCACGTCCACTACCTGATTGAGTAAGACAGCCACTAAAATTAATCTCCCTAATTAAACCAACTTTAACCTCACTTGAGGAAATCAAAAGAATTTGGTAGTTAGGTAGGACACCGGGGATAGGCATCAAAATAATTCCCCCTTGTCATTTTCATCTGAGACATAGTCGTTGTCTTTAGGGAACTAAAATCCTCTAGTATTTATTGACACGGTCACAGCTAGTTTGTGGAGGGGCCTCCTGACTGTTTTTAACTTTCAGGGGTTAAACGGTCGCGAGATTGAGAACCGGACGGACTTTGTGGAATACCGCACTCCACTTAGCCCTAAGGCAACATCGATCGCTGTCTTCTTCGGAAGGCTGAAGTGCCCAAAACCTTTTCCGACGTGTCATGAACGAGGTAGCTTAGTATCTATTCTACTAGGGCTCTTTTACCCAGGATCCCTTTCGGTAGAGGGATATCCTTCCATTATTGGTCTCTCATTTTGTATTGTTCGCCTTGGATTTCATCACCTTGCGAAGAATACAATTTGTTGAGGTCTCCAGCTCTTAGTTAGGCGGTTTTGCTTGCTATCTTGTAGAGGGTCTTTTTCTTTGTAGGGCTGCTTGTTGGCATTCTGGCCGTTTTGTTGTACAGCTCACTTACTGTGGCAGCGGCCTCAGTATAGTTTTTTGAGCTTGCTCTTTTGGCCTGTGAGCCTTGTCTTTTCCTAGCTCCCCTTTCGCACGCTCGGTTGCCTGAGGGTTTTTGAGTTCTTTTTAACAAGACTTCGTCCACATCACTTAGTTTTGTTCCATGGAGAATCCACCTCCATGCGCCCATGCTCCTTCTGGGACTACCAATCCGGAGACCCCTTTTCAAGGGGTACCTTTTACTTTTCCTCCAGTTGGAGATATTGGTCCTCCCTTTATTGCCACGTTAAATCTTCCTGGATTAACCATAGGATTACCGGTATGGTTATTCAATCCGGTAATTCCGATTGCGCCCAATGTTTCGAATGTTAACTCTCCACCACGAGAGAGTCAATCCCAAACTAATCCTTCTCCTTCTTCGTCGGATGAATCTTCTTCCGTTCCTTCTTCCTCGCCTGACCAAAGCAATAGTGTTAGTAATCAGGTGGATAAGAAGAAGAAGAAAAGGAAAGTTAAGAAGAAGAAGGATAAAGAAGAGACCAAGCGTAAACCAGTCGCCTCTAATGGCACTCATTCTACGAAAACACCCCGTAAGCCCAAGTTCCCTTGCAAACTTTGTAAGGGTGATCACCTTCTCAAGGATTGTCCTGATCTTTCCCGTGTATCAGAAGTGTGGTCTAAAAACCCCAAACCAATTGTATCGTCGACCTCTGACCATCATGTCGATGACACTCCTTCGACCAGTGACCCCTTGGTGAAGGGTCGTAAGGGTAAAGTCCTATATCCCTGTTTGATATGCAAGGGTATGCACCGTACTTTCCTTTGTCCGAGCATGGATGAAGCCTCACGGTGGTTGGAAGATATTACTAGTTCTCAATTGGTGCCTCCAACAGACCATGGTAAACTGTCCCTTGACCCCCCGCTGGTTGACCAAGTGATCAATTCAGTTTCATCTGCAATTGATCCCACTCTCCCTTCCGAGAGTGAAGTGATTGAGTCGCTGTCATCCCCACTCGATCCCGCTCTTTCATTGGAGAAAGTCCAGACTAAAGCAGTCACCTTGACACAATCTTCGTCTCATTCTTATCTTCCAAGCGAGAGTGAATTGGAAACCACTGATGTTTTCCTTATCGGTTCAGAATGTCCTCGGCAAGGGGAAACCCTGTTTGTTTCTGCGAGTCCCCCTCCAAGTACTGAGGTTATTTCCTTTGATTGGAATGGTCTAACAGAATCTCGTCTTCCTTCGAGTGTTCCTTTTCAAATATCTGTAGGAGTTTCTGATAAAGAAATTTTTCGTGCGATAGTTGATGAAGGAGCTTCTGTTAGTATTCTATCCTCAACTGCTTGGCAAGCCTTAGGTTCTCCTCAGCTTGTGCCCGTCACTGACCAGATATTGGCTTTCAATAGAAGGCCTACTGGACCTTTAGGGTCCCTTCCTCAGTTACCTATCACTTTGGGAGGGAAAACTGTCTGTATTGATGTTATGGTCATCCAAGGTCCCTTAGATTTTAATCTACTCCTTGGACGCGATTATGTCCATGCCATGAAGGCTGTAGTGTCTTCACTCTTTCGAGTGATGTATTTTCCCCATCATGGGAATGTTGTGACCATCGATCAGCTTTCATTTGTGACGCCCACTCATCGCATGACTCCTAGTCACCAGACTTCCCTAAATGTTCCACATGTTTTAGTGGTTTCTTCCCCCTAGGGGGGGATGTTAGAGCAAAGTTCTATTCTGGTGTCAAGCTCGTTAAAAAATGAAACCATTTTCCCAAGCATAGTTTACTTTTGGTTTTAAGCTTGTGTAAAAATGAAACCAACCATCATTTCAAGCATAGTTTACTTTTTGTTTTAAGCTTGCGTAAAAATGAAACCAACCACCATGTTGGAGCAAAGTTCTATTCCGGTGTCAAGCTCGTTAAAAAATGAAACCATCATTTCAGGCATAGTTTACTTTTGGTTTTAAGCTTGTGTAAAAATGAAACCAACCATCATTATGAGCATAGTTCCCTTTCTATGTCAAGCTCGTTAAAAAATGAAATAGATTCCTACGAGCATAGTTTATTCTTTGTTTCAAGCTCGTTAAAAAATGAAACCGACCCTCAAGCACAGTTTACCGTTGGTTTTGAGCTTGCGTAAAAACAAAACCAATCCCAAGCATAGTTTACGTTCGGTTTCAAGCTTGCGTAAAAATTAAACTACCCTCAAGCACAGTTTACTTTTGGTTTTAAGCTTATGTAAAAATGAAACCAAATCCCAAGCATAGTTTACGTTCAGTTTCAAGCTTGCGTAAAAATGAAACTACCTTCGAGCATAATTTCTTTTTGTTTTAAGCTCATTAAAAAATAAAAAGGACCCTTTCAAGCATTGTTATTATCTATTTTCAAGCTTGTGTAAAAATGAAATAGATCTCCTTTCCATTTGTTCGAGTCTATCGCTGAGTTAGGATTTGAACCTTCATTTCATCTGCCTGGGTCACTTGGTCCTGGTTCTCCCTACCCCCCCTGGTGAACACATTTGGATTAGTAGCTAGGATTTTTGGGTAAGGAAGAAGAGTAGTCAGACAAAACGAAGCTTGGGGGGCATGTTTAGCCTTTAGCAATCATGCTGGGGGCATTTACCAACCTCTGGTCATCATGTTGGGAAGGAACCCATCAATGGGCCTTAATCGTGAGCAGAGTTTACCTTTGGCTTCAAGCTCATTAAAAAAATGAAACCAGTATTCTGAGCAAAGTTCTACTCCTGTGTCAAGCTCGTTAAAAAATGAAACATATCCTTTCCCTTTGAGTCGAGTATCCTCGTAGACTTAGTACCTGAACTTTCTTTTCACTCGCCTATACCTTTGGCGAATGAAATAAAGCTTGGGGGCATGTCTTCAACCTCTGGAAGTTACGTTGAAGTCAACTCGGTCGCCTCTCCACACCACGTTGGAGCTAAGTCACTTGCTTCTAGCAATCATGCTGGGGGGCGTGTACCAACCTTTGGATTTCATGATGGGAATAAGTTCACCATTGGGAACTTTTTTGAGCATACTTTCCTTTTTAGGTTTCGAGCTCATTAAACCATGAAAATTATCCTGAGCATAGTTCATTTTCTGTTACAAGCTCATTAAAAAATGAAGCAGACATTATGAGCATTCTTCCAACCTATCTTCGAGCTCGTTAAAAACAGTAAGATGGTGTTTGAGCTTACTTTTCACTTTTTTCGTGCTCTGGTTAAAAAACATGAAAAGTGGTTTGAGCTTACTTTTTCCTTTTTCGTGCTCTGGATCCAAACATGAAAAAGATTCCGAGTGCTTTTGATACCATTATCGTGCTCGTTAAACAATTGGAGTAAAAAGGTGTGTCTAACGAGTATAGGTTTATCACTTTATCCGGCCTCGCTAGACTATTTACGGAAAAGGAACTGTGCCGAGTTTACTTTTCCTTTGTCATACTCGGTCATCAACCATGAAAAAGTTGTACATGGAGTCCATAGTTAAGCTCTTTTCAGACTCCCTAAAATTGAAAAGATTGCCAAGCGAAATTGATTCGTTCACGCTTGTAAAAGGATTTGAATGATCGTCTCCCTAGTGATAGTTTACCCCTTTTTCAGACTAGGGGGCACTACTTACGAAAAAGGAATACTCCAGCCAATCATGACTGGAAGAGTCCTCTCCCGCGTTGTTTTACCCTTTTTCGGGCGATGAGGCTAACCTTACGAAAAAGGACCATTGGAGTCTTCTTTAGTTCTTTTCAGACTCTCTAAACATGAAATGACGACCGAGTTTTCCTTCCTTGGACTCGTTAAAATTCAACATCGAAGGGCCCACTTTGGGACGAACCCCTCCTTTCTCAGGTTCGAAAAACATGTGAGATTGGACTCATCTATGAGATGAGCTATATCGAGCATCTGTTATCCTCCTCAAGCTCGTTAAAAAACAAAGAGGTACTCGTCCATCATGTCGGGGGAAAATGGGAAAATGAGTCAAGTTTACCTTGTTGGCAGCTTGTGAGTCATCACCTTTGAACATGGCATGCATCCTCACCTTGTCTGTTTTGGGTAGTCAGTCTTGCTGATAGTGTCATCATTATGATCATGCGTCCTCATTATTGCTATGAGTTCACACTTCCTGCGGTTCTGTCTGTTCAATTAATCCCTGCTTCCAAGCTCTGTTTCATGCCGTTATATGTTCAAAGGGTTATTACCTTGAGTCCACCTCCACTTCATATCAAACCTTCCCTTTGTGTCAGTACATATTCCATTGTTTCATCGATCCATACTATCTCTCGTTCTGATTTCATGTCGATGATGTGGGAATCATTATGGCCCACCTTCGACGAGTCTATTCCTGTCGACACCAAATCACTATCCAGGAATTAGGCTTAGGAGTCAACCACTAGTACCTTGGTACCTGCATACCTCAATGGCAGGTTTCCTCGTATTCAACAGTAGGTTTTCATCAATGACCTCTGATTGAATGATCTCTCGGATGCTCGACATCAACTCCTTTATTCGCATTTCGTTGAGATGTACTATAGATACCTTGGGGATCATTGTCATTATTGGTGATTTCCCTCGCATTTGTTAACGGTTCACATCATTGACCGGTAATCAAATGGTTTCTACCATGTTCGACTTCAACACCTTGTAATCACATGGCTAGATTCATATCTTTTGCGATCGGGTAGAAGACCCTGGGCGCACCTCTATATTTTGATTGCGTCCAGGTTGCGATGGAGATGTAATTTGTATTGTCACACAGATCCACTTATTGTATTGGTCATGGCTGTGTCATTATTGTCTCATGGATCTACGCTTGTTCATAGTAGCCATGATTTGTCTACAGTCTATATCATCTCAGTACTCATGGATCTGCAATGTATTGGTCGGCAGCCATGCTTTGAGTCATTTGTTTCCGAGCATGGGAATGCCCGCCTCGGTGGTATATCTGACATTTTGTTTCTGTTTCAGCTCCTTGTTGCTCCCCTCGATGCTATCTCCGAACCATATTTGTAAAGTCTTTCGGTCATCAGTCTCTTCTGACCTCACACTTTAGGGGGCATCTGTTATACCTCAATATTACACATTTCGTATTAGTGTCGCATCCTTGCATTACCGACCTAAACGACAGTTTCCCTTAAAGATCATCTGAACATCCAGAGTGAAAACCATTGACTGAACACTGAAAGCAAAACCTTTTTCTGCCATCTGCCAGCCCAACTTAGCCCTGTTTGTGAGCACTACCGCTCCTTGCACATCTACAAGGGCGCGGTAGTTAGCACTACCGCGCGTTGCTCCTTCTCTGGGGCGCGGTACTACCGCGTTATGCTCAGTTATAGGGGCGTGGTAGTCTGAAATTAGCCCTTTTGCCTTGGATTTTGGGATTTCGATCTTCGAGGAGATTTTGTTGGGATTACCACCTTTGGTTCGATCCTAACTCCTTCTCTGTTTAGCTGGCCTGATCCACTAAACCCTCCATAGATCCACACTTCTCTCTTGTTGGTTAACCTCACCATTCACTATAAAAGAGAGGCATGCCATTGGAAAAGGGAGGACTTTTGGGGCATCAAACCTATGATCTTCATACTTCTGCAGAGATAGCTAGAGGAAGCACTTGGAGCTGGAAGTTGGCTTGGACATCAAGCAACTATTGTACATGACTTCAAGTTGGTAATGGAATAACTTGTCTTGTTTTCCCAAATCATTTGTATTAATTCTGTTTTAATGATATGATTTGTATCTTTCATAGATTTAGATTCCAACTCATGTTTCAAGTTGCTAGAGAATAGTGCATTCTTGTGTCTTGGTTCCATTTTGACAGGTTCATTCGTGAGGGCTTGGAGATTGGAGCAACTACAAAGACAAGCGTTTGGATAGAAGGTCAGTTAAAATTCTTCTACTCTTTCTAGCATTTTAATCTTGAGACGTTTGTTAGATCTAGGGATTCAAGGTAGCATTTGTTTCCTTTTTGTCTTAGTATAGAGTCAGTACATCCTGCTTTATCCTAAGAGAGTTTCTACCTATCCGTAGGGAGAAATTTCTACAACAGTGGAGGGAATCCACATGCTTGGAGGTATGCTTGCATTTTTTCTCCAATGGAAGAGAGCTGAGCCATTGGATGTTTTCACTTGAAGAATCATTTTTCTCTCTACTTGGTTTGGTTGGCAGTAATGTCCTTTCAGTTATTCCCCGGATGAAAAGGCACATGTTTGATGACAGATTCTCTAAATTGATTCTGAAGATTGGGAAAATGCAGTTGATACTTTGGGATCCTGGAATTCATTGGAGTGACAGATTGCCAAAGGTGACAGAAAAATTATGGTCCTTGTAAGAGAAACAGTGGGAGCTAGGAATTATAATCAAGTTATCCTAATTGGGTTGAAAATTTTGTTCATTTGCTGGTTAATTGCAGATATAAATTACAGTGCAGTTTTTATTTTCCTTTCATAGTCATTTTTTTTGTGAAGGCCCAAGTTTAATTTTTAGACTGTTCAGTGGATGGGGACAATTATAATCAAAGTGGTGCAGTAGAAGCTTGGTGGAATCCTGACATTGCTCGAGGACAAGCAATCTTGGGAAGGGAGGACTGTCATGTCCCCAAATTTTTCTATGGTCCATGGGGATGATTTTAGCCTAAGTCACCTAGGCATTAATTAATTAATTAATGGATGGATGAAGAAATTTACTAAGCGAATATGCCTAAGGGTGAATTTGAGGAGTTAAATGGATAAGGTGGGCTCCCCATCAATTTATTAACCCCCAAACTAATTACTAAGGTGATTTATTAATTAATTGAGGATTTTTGAGCCAACATTATAAGTTTAATTAAATAATTAATGGTTTTGAATTTTGGAGAAGAAATTAATTAATTTTATTAATTATCCTCATTTATTAATATTTTATTTGTTATGTTGAATAAATGGAGAAATTGGCTCACCAATTCGAATTAGTGGATAAGTTTGGAGGAATTACTTGGAGTAGAAGTCAAGTAAGCACTAGAGTCCAAAAATGTTGCCAAAAATGAGAAAAGAGTAATATTCCAGGAAAAACAACATAAATCCAGAAAGCAGGAAAGTATGAAAAGCAGGAAAGTTAAGAAAAGAAGGAAAGCCAGAAAAAGAGGAAAAAAGAAGGAAAGCCAAAGCAAAGCAAGGAAAGTATGTCCACTCATGGGTGACCTATTCTCACAGGTCACCAAGCCAAGTAACTTGCTCAACAGGTCAACATGAATTCTTTTTAAGAAGGTTTCCAACTTCATTCAAGAAATGTTGTCATTTGTATTTTTGCATTGAGAGCTCTGAGCCTCTCTAGTTGAGTGATGTGCCTCAACAGTTCTTCTTGGGTGATGTGCCCAAAGGAACCATGAGTTCTAGTGAAGTAATATGCAGGTCCATAATGTGTTATTGCATCCAATAACATTCCTTTCAGTCCACCATTGAAGATCCATAGTCATCTTGAAGAGAAGATCAATTCTAGAGGAGATTTACAGCTAGTTTTGGAGAAGGCTCACCAGTTGAAGGAGATAGTTCCAGTGAATGTGCCCAAGGGTGATGGGAGAGTTAGTTCAGCCATTTTTGTAGATATCAGAAACCAGAATCAGATCAGATCCATCCTTCTCTTCTTAATCCTTCTCTCTACTTCAGCTTGTTTTGGAGGAGTTTCTCTTGGAGAAGAGAGATAGTTTGGTGAATGCACCCCAGTGAAGACCAGCAGCTCAGAGTGCAGCCATATTAGACATATTACATGTAGATGGTCTTATAATCCACTTCAGAATAGATTCAAAGTAATTTCCTTCTTCTCATATTCATTCTCCCACTATTCTAATGAAAATCTAGACTGTGAGGCACCGTACTTTGGAGGGAAATATAATAATGAGAAAGAAAGTATTTTGAACCTATATTTCGACTTATATCTATTGAATATCATTTTCAAATATTTATTTAATATCAGAATAGGGTATATGAAGTTTTGAACTAGTTTGATGAGTTAAAGTGCAAGACTAGCTAGTTGGGTGCTTATTCTAGACTAGTTTTACCAAACTAACTGTTGAATCCATTCTAAGTATCAGTTTAACTCCATTATAGTTTTAGAAGGTTCATATTTCAATATAATATACATATAATCCCATGTATTAAGAATTTGGTTGCATTAAACTCGATTTGGGAAGGCCAAAAACTTAACTAGCTCAGCAATCCACCATGTGCAATTAACCCCCAAATTACTCCAAACCATTCCAAGTTCACCCAGTCTTTATTATAGCATATTTTATGAGCTACATGACTGATATAGATCTGTCCTAAACTCTGATAACCTTGACCCAGTCTTGTTGGCATATGCTAGAAGCCCAAGAAGCCTCAAAATAGGCAATGGAGTTACTCTATTGCTGAAAAGTGAATGGCTCTACTGCCTTGTGTCAAGGACTTATTGTTAATACCCAAAAAGTTCTCACTAGCTCATTCCCTTATTCAAATGACCCATTTGTCCACTTTTTCCACCATTTGAGCCTCTAAAACCATCAAAAGGTCACCAAAAAGACCATAATACACCATTTTCCCCCAAAAATATGTATTTTTCCTCAAAAAACACAAAAAACCCTAAAAAAGGGTCCAAAATTCCCCAAAAATATTAAAAGGGAATAAAAATATTCAAAATATTCAAAAAAAGAAAAAGAGGGAAAAAGGTACCTAAACCATGTTGGTTAATACCATTGGTTTCCTCAAAACCATAATGGTGTTCCCCATCACCAAAAACTATAAAAAGGTGATAGGGGGCTCCTCACTTTTCATCCACATTTCATCCTATCCTTATGCTTCCAAATTCCCTTTGAGAGCCATTGCCTCCCATTTCGAGTTTGAATATCCCCATTGAAGCTTTGGAGGAGAAGAGACCATTGGATATTGGAGCTTATCAACCTTGGAATTGATCAACACCCATCATCCTCACCATTTGAGGTAATACAAAATCAAATATTTTTCAAGTTATCATTTTTTCCATAGATCTTATTGCGTATGTTTTGAAATCTAGTTTTTTATTTATTTGCACATGCTTATGTTAGATCAGATTATATTAGTTTATTCATAGTTGTTTTTGTTTTATATTGAAACTACTATTACAAGTTAATAGGTGCATCCTTGCACATGCTTGGTTGAAAAACCAAGCAACAGTTTTTGGCGACTCCACTGGTATTCGAATTTATGAATCTTAAACTTTAGCTCGAGATCTTCATTTTTTACTAGTTTTTACCATTCCAATTTACAGATCTGCCATACTAGACAGGATATGCATTGCTGCCCTAGATTTTGGCCCTTTCTGTAGCCCTTAACAGCCCGAAATTTCACTTTTCGGTTTCGTTTCCGGCGACCATTTTTCCGTTTTCGCATCGCGTTTTTTCACCCGACAGCCGCGCGGCTCATCGCCACCCTCGCGGCCTTTTTCCGTGCTGCGCATCGCGGCCTCTCGGCCTTTTTTTGTGCTGTGTGTCATGGCTTCGTGGCTTTGTCCTGCACTGCACATCGCGGCTTCGCGGCTTTTTTTTCGCGCTGCACATCGCGGCTTTGCGGCTTTTTTCCGCGCTGCACATCGCGGTTGTGTGGCTTAAACCCGCAATGCACATCGCAGATTTTACCCATAAACCCGCAATGCCGCTGTTTTTCGCCCGACATTTGCTACATTTTTTCCCATTTAGCCTATTTTCGTCCAACATTATTTTTGTTGCAATTTTTTCCAGCCTTCTGTCTTAATTATTGCAGCAATAGTAAATCATTTTCTATTACATATGCTCAATTAAAATGTTTTTAAAAATTTTCAATAAGTGAAAGAAAGGTTTTTTAGCACTTTATTCAGATCATAGATTTCACTTCTTTGCAAATTTCGAACCATCTTTTCGATTTGCTTAATAGTTTTGCCCAATCAAGTGCTTAGAAATCCATTTATTTCTTGCAAATTTTACGATATTTGCTTTTCTTTAAAAAATTATTTCAAAAGTCTATAGTTTTTGAATTATTTTTTGTTAAAGCATTTACATTTGAGAAAAAGCCTTTTATTTTTTGCAAATTGAAATCGTCTTGTTTTTAATTTGTAATCAATCGCCCAAGCAAGGAAAATTGTTTTTCAGTTAAATAAACACACTTGCACCCAATCTGCCACATTTTTAATTAACTGAGCCTTAAAATATGCCTAAACTCAACACACACTTTAACGCTACTTGGGGAGCACTTAAAGAATCTTGTAGCTAGGTAGGATTGGGGGGATAGGTGTTCCAACAACACCCCTCAATTATTTACATCTGAGACATAGTGGTTGACATTTAGGGTACCAAAAATCCCTTATTATTTGTTGACACGGTTATACACCAATTTATCGGGAAGGCCTCTCCCTTAGGAGGGTTGAAGTAGCCAGACTGGTTCCGGAAGCCTGAGTGGAATACCGCTATCCATTCAGTAACCGAAGGATACCTTTCGTAGTTCTCGGTGTACCACCCGTATGGGAGTACAGCTGCAATAGAACCAAACTGCAGATTCACCCAACCGAACATGTCATGAACAGGGTATCTTAGTGGCCAAACTTTTAGGATTGTCTACTCGGTATCCCTCCCGGTAGGGGATATCTAGCCTTTGATTCCACTACTCATATTGTTTGACTTGGATTTCATCACCTTGCAGAGGATATGTTTCGTTGAGTCATAATACCACTTTTAGTTAGGCGTTTGCATGCTCTACCACCCCCCCTTGGTCTAGTGAGCACCACTTTTTTCTAGGAGCCGCTTGATTTTTTGTATTCTGACCGCTTTTCTTGATTACTCCACTTACTATAGCACAACTGTTATAGGAGGTGTTTTGAGGTTGATTGTTGGCCTGAGAGCCATTGTTTTTTCACACTCCCCTCCTGCACACATCGTTGCACTAGGGTCTTGATTTTTTTTATCTCACCACCATCCACTGGCATTTCTAGGCATATCTCACCATTGAGAACTTAAGATAATCTCGACGTTTTCAGGGTGAATCCCCTCAATTCGGTACACTTGACTCTACACGTCATAGATGTAGAGCGTTATCATTTGACTCCACACGTCATTGGCATAGAAACCAGTCATCCAATTCTGACGCACCTCATTTCACATCTGATTCTGAGGCTGAATCCGAACACCCAACGGAGACATCACCAACCAACCCCATGGCTGGATCACAATATGACCCCCTTTTCACAAGTGTTGTTGGGGCTATATCCATAACCCCCTTAGGCATGCCTAATATGGGGGCCACACCCACTTTAGGCATACCCGACATAGGACCAACACCTATATTAGGTATGCCCAACATGGGGGTCACCCCCTCTCTCATCGCCACTACCCAGATCCCAGTGATTACTGGAACCATTCCTAACCCATCTTCAACCCATGTTGCACTTGGGAGTTCAGGCCCCTCCCACACCACATCGGCTGGAGGACACATACCTTTCACACCTAGCATACCCTTAGGGGGCACTGGACCAATCCATAATTCTACCATTAGCAATTATGCCCCACTGACCATGCCACACCCATCTGCCAGTCTTCCATACATGGCTAGTCTAAACTTACCATACCTAGCAAGGTTAACCAATGACCCTATTAGACACGACTCTGCATGGCCCCCCATGCCCACAAAGCTTCCCTCAGATATCCCAAAATTTGAAGGAAAAGCTGGAGAAGATCCCCAAAACCATATCATGTCGTTTCACCTATGGTGTTCCTCAAACTCCATAGTAGATGATTCTATTAGACTGAGACTTTTACAAAGAACTTTCACTGGCTCTGCAGCCAAGTGGTACATTGAGCAGCCACATGGGACACACCCCCACTTTTACATCCCTCGCCTCAACGTTCCTTCAGATCTTTCAACTACCTGTACGCTATGATGCAGGAATGGAAATACTTTTGTCTTGTAGACAGAACACCGCTACACACATCACTGATCATATCCATGAGTGGCGTAAGCACCGTAGCCTCTGCAAGATAAAGCTTAACGACCATATCCTTTTGGACTGGTTCCTCAAATCACTCCTCCCCCTCATAGCCAAAGATGTAGCTTCTGAACGACCACAGTCAGAAGAAGAATCCATCTTAAAAGCCCAGTAGTTCGACCTCATATATGCCCAGTCTAGATATCTATACACCATTTTACCGGATGCCCCGCGCGGCGATCCATCCCGCCATGACATGCCAGGGGCATCCCATGCCGCCAACGGTATTATCGGCTAGGTTATGGTGCGAAATAAACCTTTTACCATGATGACTACAAACAACACCCCAGACCTTTCTAGGGCTTCATCTCATTCTGGAGCTACAACTTCGTATGCTCCAGTAATGCACACCCACCACACTCATGGACCCTCATGTCCACCACAGTGTTATGGGAAAGCACCATCAACATATGCACCACCTTCATACTATAACTAGCAGGCCCACTAAACTCCGGTTCAGCCACAAGCCCAAGTGGCTTATTATCCTCAATAGGAAACACCTCTTCCTCCAACACTTCCAGTAGCTCAAGGTTACGTACAACCACAACAAGCAATAGGTCCACCTCATAACCCTCCTGCTTACTACCCAATGCAACCTGCTCCAGAGCCCCCACGACCTCAAAACCCACCTACTGCCCAAGGGCATGTGTACGCACAGCAAAACCAACCTCCAAACCAGAACAACTAGCGTAACCAAGGAGGTCAACAAAACCGTGGAAGAGGACGTAACCATAGAAACAACCAGCAACACAACCAAGGTGGACCACCACCTAATCCCCCAAATAATAATAACGCTGCTCCCCCCAACCAAAACCCTGACCGTCCACCGAAACAGGCCAAAAATAATAACTTGAGAACAAACCATCCATGTTCCATATGTGGAGTCTACGTCCATTACACACATAATTGTCCCCATTTAGATCGAGCACGTCAACTCTGGACCGATGACTCCCAACAACAAGGACATGTTGCACAGCCAGCACCTCCTCCTCAGCCACAACCCATGATATTTCAAAATCCCTTACCAAACCAAGGCACGGTAAACACTCGTCCAAATGATCCCCCTCAAGGATCCGCTGCAACACAACAGCAAATTACCTATGCAGCAGCCAATTACCAGCATGCAGAGTCCAACACTCACCATTTGCTAATGATTTCATTAAATGATGTCAATCTTCAAACCCATCGAAATCAATACGGCTCTGCCCCAGAGGCCACACCTACTGACCCATCGTCAAGTACTCTCCCAACCGATCAACCACTTTGCATACCCAATATGCCCATGGACGGGGGTCCAAAAGCACCTCGTTTCCCTTTGAGATGAATTAAAAATAACCCGAATGCTCGTGTAGCTTCCAACTATAACATTGTTGAGGATTTAGCTCAGTCCCTCGCTGCTAGGTCCGCTCTCGAAATTCTAAAAAATTGTCCTGCACAAAGAAAATTGTTGTTATCTACCATTGGTGCTATATATCCTAACGACTTTAACATGATGGCTTTCGACTTAGAACAAGCTGCACTTCGCCTACCTTCATCTTAGCTTTTCAAGTTTCCGTCTCCATTTGCAACCTCGTTGTTTATCGATGCATAATCGATGAAGGGGCCTCTACCTTCGTTATGTTGACTTTTGTATGGCAGAAACTTGGATCACCAACTCTACAACCGTCAACTATCGCATTGCGAGCTTACGACGGCCGTGCAGCTCAACCTCAAGGTTTGTTAGTGAACGTACCCATACAGCTTGGGGGCAAATTGGTTCTCATAGATATAGAGGTCATTAACGTCCAACTTGATTACAATCTCCTTCTTGGACGAAGCTACATGTATAAAATGAAAGCTGTCGCTTCTTTAGTTTTCCACCTCATGATGTTCCCCCATGAAGGACACGTAGTCAAAATCGACCAGATTACATACTATGATCCCAATGCCCCCGCAGCGCTAGAAAATGTTCTTCCCATGATCGAACAACCCATTCTTAGTGCAACAACATCATTCGTCTCATCAATCGGACCTGGGATATATTCGAATACTCCCATGACCAGATCTTTCCCGTCAATCCCACCCCCTCTTAAGGTAACTGAAGTATCCGATTTGTGCACCCTATCGCACAACGAACAACAACATCCTCAACAACCTCAACCACCGCCACAAGCACCCATCTTGCCTAGTCATATCGGAACAACACCGATTCACACAATCCCATTCTTGTTTCCATTTTTAGGAGTTGTCAGCATGCCAGTAATGGCTACACTCAACCTTCCAGGTTTAACGTTAGGATTACCTGTATGGTACTTACCTGCCCCAACTCCCCCACCGAATCCAACTGTTGTCCTACAACCGGTACAACCTATGAATATGTTGAACCATCAACCACCTGGCATACCAAACCCCCAAATCGCCCACCACCTGGTGGTTCGAACCCCCAAAACCGATCAACTCCAACAGGGGGCACTACATCGACATCTAGTTATGTCCCCCCCTCAATCTCTTCATACTGGGGGTAGAGGTCCACCAACCTACAACACTGCACCCACAACTCGCACCCCCCCAGTGACTCCCAAATTAGCTAAGAATCCCCCAACCCGTGTGCTCCCTAAGTATTCCTTGTCCGACGATATAGGCCATGCTACCCATCTATGTCCACAACTACCACCACTTCAAGAACACATGAATATGTTGGATGGCGAAACCAACGTTCCAGTCGTTAAACTAGAACTCCCCCCTCAGCCTCGTGATAAAAAATTGCGTACAAACAACCCTTGTGCAATATGCGGCATTTATAGCCATTATTCACATCACTGACCCGACCTCCCAGATTATAGAGCAGCACTATACGAGTTGAATAATGCCGACCTAGAGATATCCCCACCACTTATCGAGGAAATATTCCCCCCTGAATCTTCCCATTCAGAAGAAATCAATACCATTTATATGATTTCAACTACCTATAAACTCGAACCAATTAATTTAATGGCACACTACTTTCATACCGACGAAGAAATCCTAGAAACAGTCACTGCACCGGACTACCCTTGGGATGATATGCACCATCGATCATACTTCCTCCCTGAGGCGTCTACGTCCACCACGACAAACCAACTATCTGTTGAATCCAAGAACTTCTTACCAACTAAGGCCGATTGGTTCAAAGATCCAATACCATCCCCAGAAGCCTTCGAAGAAGGTAACATGGCTAACATTTCGCCCATTATAAAAATCGACATCTCCACCACCCCCGGAAAACCTGAGCTTATCTCTTTGGGCGCATCATGCACTGAAAAAGAAACCCAAGCTTATAAGAAACTCTTCCAAGAATTTCGAGATGTCTTCACCTGGTCTTATATAGAGATGCCTGGTCTTGATCCTACCATCATAGAACATCACATAGACACTTGGACAAACATATCACCAGTCCGCCAGAAACAACGTCCCATTCACCCATCCAAGCTTCCAGCTGTCAAAACAGAAATTGAGAAGCTTCGAGCAGCAGGTTTCATATACCCTATTGCATACACTACATGGGTTTCAAACCCAGTACCACTCAATAAGAAAGTTGGCACCATCCGCGTATGTACTGACTTCCGTGACCTCAACCTAGCTTGTCCCAAAGACAACTTCCCCACACCATTTATTGACCAACTAATCGATGAGTGTGTGGGGCATGAGGTACTTTCTTTTATGGATGTTTCTTCGGATACAACCAAATCAAAATCCGTAAAGAAGATCAATACAAGACCTCTTTTACTACCCCATGGGGCACCTTCGCCTATCGCGTCATGCCTTTCGGTCTCAAGAATGCGGGAGCCACTTTCCAACGTGCCATGACTTATTGCTTTCACGATCTGCATAAAATCATATTAGTTTATCTAGAAGACCTCACCGCTCGATCTAAAAAATGATCTGACCATTTAGACGACCTTCGACAAGTTTTTTTGCGTTGTCAAAAATACAACATCCGCTTGAACCCACTCAAGTGTGTCTTTTGCGTTCCAGCAGGCCGCCTACTGGGGTTTGTCATTTCAGAAAAAGGGATCACTGTTGACCCTCTAAAAGTTCAAGCCATAGTGGAAGTACCATCACCACGTACATTAAGACAACTTCAAAGCCTCCAGGGGAAGTCCAACTTCCTTCATCGTTTTTTCCCACACTATGCCACCATTGTACATGGTTTCCTCCGTTTGCTATGTCTTCATACCCGCTTCGTATGAGACAACCAAGCAGAAGGAGATTTCACAGATCTGAAAAAAGCACTTGCCAGCACCCTGTTGATTTCTCCACCAGATTTCACAAGAGACTTTACCCTTTACATTTCAGCATCAAATTACGTTGTTTCCGGAGTACTTGTCCAAGAAGACTCCGCTCGTCAAGAACACGTCATTTATTATGTGAGCTAGACCTTGTCAGGCCCACCACTGCGCTACCCACATGAAGAGAAAATGGCCCTCACCGTCGTCTTTTCAGTACAAAAGATGTGACATTACATTCTCCTCAGCCACACCACGGTTGTGACCAATTCCAATCCAATGGTCTATCTCTTGAATCGTCGCCTTCTACAAGGCCGTGTTTCCAAATGGGTGATTATCTTACAAGAATATGACCTAAATTTTAAAACCTCGAAGAGCACCAAATCATTAGCACTTGCTCAACTCATTACAGACTTACCATCATCGTCGTCATCACCAACTATCCATACTGATATAATCGACGAACATTTGTTCATCATCTCGTCTGACGACCCTTGGTATGGAAACATTTTGGTATACCTCTGCACACAAAAATTTCAACCCAACATCGACCGTGACGGACGCTATCGCATCTGCCACCACGCCCCCTGTTATCTCCTCTTGGGTGATGTCCTCTATCGACGTGGCGTCGACACAATCTTACGACGATGCCTTTCCCAAGACGAAGCAACACAAGTCCTTAACGACAGTCATAGCGGTGCCTGCGGTGACCATTTCTCCAGAATGGCCACTGCCCAAAAGGTAATCCGCGCAGGTTATTTTTGGCCATCATTATTCACTGATTGTATCACAGCAGTCAAACACTGCCAAAACTGCCAACTCTTTGCCCCAAAGGCAAGAACCCCCCCCCCGCCCCCCGCCCCCCTTCATCCAGTCGTCACCGCTGGACCATTTTGCAAATGGGCCATCGACTTCATGGATTGCAATCCCACATCAGCCGGCATCCACAAACACATTATTGTGGCTGTTGATTACTTTACCAAATGGGGAGAAGCAATGCCTAATTACAATTGCAAAGCTGACACTATAGCCCGTTTTTTCCTTAACCATGTTATTGCTCGTTTCGGAGTACCAAAGCAACTCATCTCAGACCATGGCTCTCACTTCGAAGACTCTGTTTGGAGAGAATTGTCCATACTCCTTAAGTTTGAACATCATTTCTCCTCCGCCTACTACCCCCAAGGGAACGACCAAGTCGAAGTTGTTAACAAAATTTTGAAGACCATCCTCCAACGCACCGTCGATAAACATAAATCCAATTGGCATCACATGATTTTTCCCGCATTATGGGCTTATCGCACGTCAACCAAAACCACCACCAACTTTACCCCATTCCATTTAGTTCATGGCATGGAATCTGTCCTCCCCATTGAATGCCAGATACCAACATTACAAATTTCCATAGAACTTCTCCCCGATATGTCACTAATTGAAGAACATCTACTTCTTTTAGAGCAGGCCAACAAAGATCGCCACGTAGCTCTCCAAACACGAAGTTGCGAAGAACATATCTAAACTCCATTACAATAAACATGTTCACCCACAAGCATTTAGTGAAGGAGACCTGGTCCTTGTTTACGATCAAGCCCATGACAAAACAGGCAAAGGAAAGTTCCAATCTATGTGGCAAGGCCCATATATCATACAAACTTGCCTTGAACATGGAGCATACATTTTGACCGACTCAGAAGGCAATCCCATGCGCAACCCCTGTAATGGGTTGTACCTAAAAAGATTCTACCCATAAAAACCCCTTGGACACCATAGTCCATATTGTACAGTTTTTTTATTTTCTTTACTGTAAATTTTCGAAACCTTAAATTTTAATTCTTTCCTGCATGAACACAGATGGATCCGGCCCCACTCTACCACGTCAATTTTGTCGACGGCGCAAGCCGTTGGTCTCCAAATCTCGCGTCAGCAGCTTGGGTAATTTATTCCCCTTCACATGAGTTGATCCACCTCGACGGAGTCTGTATATGTACTGCCACAAACAACCAAGCTGAGTACGATGTCGTGACCGGTCTCCTCACCATCGCTCTCCAAATGGGCATAAGTCACCTTCTTGTTTTCCTGGACTCCCAACTCCTTGTTTCCCAGCTCAAAAACTGTTACCAGGTATGCGATCCCTGTCTATTTAGAAAATTCCTGTGCACAAAACAAATGATTCGACATTTTGAATCCATTTTTTTTACTCATGTCCCAAGAAATCATAACACTATAGCAGACAAAATGGCTAACAACATTCTAGATTGGCACATCAACCAAAACATGTAGGACATCATGACATGCATCACATAGGAATTATAAAATTATCAAAACATTGCATCCACGTGCATAAAATATGCCTCCACGGGCGTACAAAAAATCAAAACATTGCATCCACGTGCATAAAATATGCCTCCACGGGCATACAAAAAATATAAACATTGCATCCACATGCATAACATATGCCTCCATGGGCATACAAAGAAGTAAAACATTGCATCCACATCCATACACGACTATATACCAAAACACACACACACACATATATATATATATCATCATAAAAGTCATAATGTCAGGAGTGCCCTCAGTACCCAAAATATACAAAAATACACTAGCCGTACGAAAAGTGTATCAACAAAATCATCCCCATATGCTCCTCAGCATTTTGGCGCACATATAAGATCACCTAATCATCATGATCTCTGGGATCCTCTGGATCTTCCTCCACTGGCTCCTCCAGATCATACTGATCCCGAGCCCTCCTCTTGGCCATCACAGCAGCTACTCTGAGCAGGATAGAGCATCACCCACGGGGAGCATCGAAACAACGCTCGATAGTAGGCCGGTCCAAATCCCTCCAACCCTCCTCTGGTGCTCCCACTAGAAGTCCCTCTAAAGTCTCACGTATGCCGTCCAGGGCATCATCTCGAGGACACACAACTCCTCGATCATGAGGAGGTGGTGCCACTACAGGTGGAGGTGCCACCACCATCATCCGTCCCCGACGGCCTATACGATCAGCTGGTGGCCTCGGACCAATATCTGCACAATCACACAAGTGAACCAAGTCAATATCATATAAATATATCTGGCTATACTCATAACAAAAAAATCTAAAAATGATATAACATAGAACCAAAAACAAATACATACCGTCTAGACCCCAGACCTATCCCTAAGCCCAAGGCATCTCAAGATCTCCTCGGAAGTCCATACTAGCATATGGATAATCATCAATAAGTAGGGGCATCTGCTCCCACTGATCATACATATCTGTCGAAAAGAACCGCCAGATACCACCACCACCCCGGGCCATCATCTCCCCCCACCGCAACATCCACGACTCACTCCGCAACCCCTCCCGAACCAACACACGTGGCTGCAAGGTAGGTAACCCGCTCAAAAAATAAACAACAGAGGAAGGAGGCATAGCTAAACTCCCCTCCCTCCCGACTGACCTTGTCCAACTCTCGCCAAACACAGGCCAAAAACATCTGACGCCAGGAAAAGTAGGTCCCTCTCAACACACGGTCTACCATCATCGTTTTCCCCCCAGACAAACTATATGGTTCCTGTGCACCAAGTACCCGCAGAACACAAGCCCCGACCGCCTGCATCTCTGGCTCCCGCAGGTCCAAAATACTCAGTGCATTGTTCTGCGTAGACCCCCAGGAACATAGAACCTCTCTAGCAGATCCTTGATGTCCAAACCAGCCGAAATCCTCTCCTACAACTCCCTGATATCCCCCAAACGGGGCAAGCTAGTAAGGAAATAAACATCAGTCAAGGTGATCTCTAGCTGCTCACCCTGCACCATGAATGCACCCTCTGCCGGAACCCAGAAATCCACCAATTTGTTCAGTAGATATCTGATTGAACGCATAAGAGGAACCTGAGCGAACTTTAGGAGTCCACCCTCAGCCAAGGCTTCCCGCACACCCGGGTCATCATGAATCCGACCCATCAATCCCACATCTATCTCTCTCTCTCTCGCCACAACACTAGTGGCCTCCTTAGCATCCTGCCAAAAAACAAAGGAAAATTTTTTAGAAACAAATTTTTTTCTCAAAAACCCCATCGCAAATTTCGATCTCTTAGCCGCGATGGACATCGTGACTTTCAGCTTCAAAGCCGTGATGCACATCGCGGGTATCAGCCCCACAGTTGCGATGGGCATCACGGCTGTCAGCCCCGAAAGCCATGATGAACATCGAGTCTCTTAGCCCTGAAATCCGCGATGAACATCGCGACTATCAGCCCCCACAACCGCGATGCACATCGCGGCTATCAATCCAATACTCGCGATGTGCATCACGGAAAATGAGCCGAAACCCGCGATATTCCATGTTGGGAAGCCAACGTGGAATTACGCAGCCTTCGAGGCCATAACGCTAAACATAAAGGAAATAATTTAAAAGGCTAAGGCACATAGGGTTACCTGAAACTCGTAGAACGAAAAACCAACGGTCGAATCTCCCACAAATCAAGAAAATGGTCTGACCACCTCAATTACTCTATGAAACTCAACGGTGAAAATGACACTTGTCACATTGGGCCCACTTGCTATTTATAGAAATTTGACAATTTTCAATCAACCATTTCGGCATCATACGATGTCCATTTTTCAAACCGTTGGAATCAGCGTAGCGAGAACTTCACGATAGTCCACTCCTTTTCCCGATTCCACCAGATCCTTTTTTAGGCATTTTTTCCATGCCCCTCATCACCTCGATTTGCGTGCCACATCAGTCGTGGTCCGTTTTTGACGAGTTTTATATCACCGGATTCAGTTTTCCGCGCTCGTGATTATGCTTGATATCATTTCTCGCTCTCACCACCAGATTTTTTGGCCATTTTTTCCCATGCCCCTTGTCGCCTCGATTTGCATGCCACATCGACCGTGGTCCATTTTTGATGAGTTTTATATTGCCGGATTCAGTTTTCCGCGCTCGTGATGATGCTTGAGATCATTTCTCGCTCTCACCTCCAAATATTTTGGGCATTTCTCCAAAATGCCCCTCATTGCCTCGGTCTGCATGCCACATCAACCATTTCCCGTTTTTGACGATCTTTATGTCGCCAGATTCAGTTTTTCGTGCTCATGACGATGCTCGAGATCATTTCTTGTTCTCTACAATACCTTCTTGTTCGATATAATTTTATCCCTTTTTCGGGCCGAGCAATTCTTTTACGAAAAAGGCACTTAGGGAGTTTCCGTTAAGCTCTTTTCTGTCTCCTAAAACAATGAAAAGATTGCCGATCAATCTTGCTTCCTTTCATGCTCACTAAAAGTATCTGAACGGGTGTCTACCTGGTATAATTTTACCCCTTTTCCGGACCTTGTAGACTAATTACGAAAAAGGAATACTCTAGTCACATTGGCTAGAAGAGTTCTCCATTTGCATCATTTTATGCTTTTTCGGGCCTTGGAGACTAACACACGAAAAAGAACACCATTGGAGTCTACTTACTACTTTCAGACTCTCTAAAACTGAAAGTAAACACGAGCATGAACAGTCCCGGGCTCGCACAAATCCACAGGACAGTACCATTTTAGAGCACACTTTTATCCCTTCTTGGAGCTCATTAAAACCATGAAGAAGGACCCAACGATGCTTTCCGGCGCCACAACAGATCAGGTCTACTCATACGGCAGCTTCCCTATTATGGTCTCCTTTGTTCAGAGTATTCTACAGTATGTCACCCTGAGAGTCTCCCAAAAGCATCCATCAGCTTGTCCCCCCAAAGTCACTCCAGTATACAATACAAATCATTTTCCTATGCTGCAAGGTCAACCATGTCATCATGCTTTCAACAAAGGAAGTTTGAGTTCACCCACTATATGACCCCAGCTATTCCCCATCCCCACAGTATGCCAGTCCTACCATTAGTACTACCACACTTCAGTTGTACACCTCGCGCTCGTATCAAGAAACATCATTGCCTTGATAGTTGTTGGTCTCCCTCTGTCGATGCCAACAAAAATTATTCCATAGGATAGACCCAGAGATCCCTGTACCTTGGACTCATCACCATTAGTGATGAGTACCTACGGATCATTTCGAAAGGAGTCCTCAATGCCTCTGGTGATGAGTACCTACGGATCATTTCGAAAGGAGTCCTCAATGCCTATCCAAATGATTGTTTCTCACATGCTCGACTTCAACACCTTGATCACATCGTTGAGACTCGTACAGGGTATCGATCATTTCAGTTATTTGTTGAATACCCCGGATATCACCTAACTCTACCACATTGGACAGCCTAATTGAGGAAACAACCAGTTTCATTTTCCTATGGATATTCGGGTTGCGGTTGGTGATAATTTTCAGATGTACCGCAGTTCTATACTCCCTTGAGTATACGGTTACAAATACTCCTCAAAAGTTGACTCATTTACTGACTCTACCACATTTGAGAGTCTAATTGAGTTTCTACAGATGTTGGACACCTTTAGTTTCAGTAATTCATCAACCCTTCTGATACCTTATTCAGAATGCTTGTTGCTTTTTCCAGTGTATCAGTTATTGAGATCAGTCATGACATGATCATGAGTACATCCCAGCATTGTGTCCCCTCTGGACCATTACGATGTACCAACAGTTTTTATGTATTATTTAGGTCCCCCTTCTTAGGACTAATTGTTATGTATATGTCTTGGTACGAGCATGGGTATGCCCGCCTCGTCCATAATCACAGATTATTCCTCATCATTTTGAGGCCATGTATTTTTTCACTTTTTTGCAGCTTCGAAGGGGTTGTTGTTCCAGTCTCCAGCCGGTCTCTTCTCTTCTCCAAACCCCAGGAAAAAAGACAAAAGAACTATGATGTCTATCGGCCATACGATGAGTTGCTGCCCTCACACATCAGGGGGCAATCAGTTAACACCCAAAAAGTGCTCACTAGCTCATTCCCTTATTCACATGACCCATTTGTCCACTTTTTCCACCATTTGAGCCTCTAAAACCATCAGAAGGTCACCAAAAAGACCATAATACATCCCTTTCCCCCAAAAATATGTATTTTTCCTCAAAAAACACAAAAAACCCTAAAAAAGGGTCCAAAATTCCCCCAAAATATTAAAAGGGAATAAAAATATTCAAAATATTCAAGAAAGGAAAAAGAGGGAAAAATGTACCTAAACCATGTTGGTTAATACCATTGGTTTCCTCAAAACCATGATGGTATTCCCCATCACCAAAAACTATAAAAAGGTGAACTTTTCATCCACATTTCATCCTATCCTTATGCTGCCAAATTCCCTTTGAGAGCCATTGCCTCCCATTTCGAGTTTGAAGATCCCCATTGAAGCTTTGGAGAAGAAGAGACCATTGGATATTGGAGCTTCTCAACCTTGGAGTTGCTCAACACCCATCATCCTCACCATTTGAGGTAATACAAAATCAAATATTTTTCAAGTTATCATTTTTTCCATAGATCTTATTGCTTATGTTTTGAAATCTAGTTTTTTATTTATTTGCACATGCTTATGTTAGATAAGATTATATTAGTTTATTCATAGTTGTTTTTGTTTTATGTTGAAACTACTATTACAAGTTAATAGGTGCATCCTTGCACATGCTTGGTTGAAAAACCAAGCAACACTTATGCTCAGAACTTATTTTTCTCCTGCTGCACACTCAACCACCTAAATTCCAAAACTTAATCCCATTGCTACCATCCCGATTCAGAGTTTCAATCCTCGTCACATACATCCTGTCCAGTTTGAGAATTTGCCTTAAAAATTGCAAGTAAAATTTTATTAAACTCTGAAGTGGAAAACAATATCTTGGTCAGATATTGACTAGGATATTACAAAAAAAACATTGGTGCAAAAGTGTAGAAACACGTGCAAAAGTGCAGACATGCAAAAGTGCATATTCAACACTAGTGCAGAAGTGCATAATCACTAGTGCAGAAAGATTCATCAGTAAAAACATGTAGAAAAGTTTCCTTGACCTTCCATGGCTATGATACCATGTAAAATTCAAGCACAACATATCTATGAAACAAAGAAAATAGTTACTAGAGATGCATGTGGAAAATTGTGTGTCGAAACACTGATGCAAAAGGTTTGCAACAGTTCATGCATTATCACTAACTCAAAAGATGATTACAATGTGTAACAATGGCTACAATAAACCAAGCAATTCAAATCCTAGAGAGTTCATTCGAATTGAATGCATGAGAGTGGATTACTTGGCAGTAAACACCACTCAACACATCAATTAACCACTTAACTACCATGTAATTGACTCTAACAGACTCTAAAACTGTCTAACTTAGTCTAACTGAATCCAGAACTCAACTGAATGCCCAAAATTAGGGGAGGGCTCCTTTTTTACTTCAATTAACTGAATATTAGGTGAAAATAACACCAGATGAAGTCAAAGTGACTAGGAGGGTTCCTTTCTGACTCCATTTGGATGAATATAATAATAAATGTTGTCATTTGGACTAATTAGGGCACTTTAGTCATGCAAATCACCTCAGTTGGATCCCTGAAAGATGGAGGAGGCCCACATTGATGGCCCAATTGACTCCCCGAATGAAGGAGGAGGCCCAATTCACTAAAAGTGATGATCTGTTGATGATGTAAGCACATAATTGAGACAAAATAATTAGGATAAGTGACCAATTAAGTTGTGAAGCCCAAATAAAAAATTAAGTTGTGAATCCCAAATAAAAGATGTGTGGTTGGAAAATGCTCCAACAATTTCTTTATATCTTTTTGCATCCAACAATATCCTCTATCAAATCTTAATGAGACATGATTACTTGGATACTTAAGGAATATCAATTCAGAAGCTTACTATCTTTGTCAAACAATTAACTATATAACTCTGAAGAAATGAAAATCAGTTTATAAATACCTAAAACGAATGACGTTGAAGAAGTGCGGATGTATGAGTGTGACCCTCCAAATTTTGTAACTTTTATTGTGAGGTAAACACAGAACACATGACCCTTTTCTTTTATGAAGATCGGGAAAATAAAAAGACAAAACATAGAAAGAAAATTCCACTCATATATAACAAAAGAGTAAGTTTACTAACGAAGACTTGTTAGCATATCCATTTAAATTGTGGTTGGTGAACATGGAAAGGTCATAAGTCAAGTGTCAAGTTCCTTATTTGACCATTATCCATAAACTACTAGTTGTTCATGCGTTAGCTACCACTTATCCATGCATATGTACCAGTTATTTTTTATATTCTTAAGGCCTTCAATAAAATCAATCTGAGTAGTACTAGTACACTTGTCTCATCCTCTTACAAACAATTTAGGAAAAGCAAAGCCAATTGTCCACCCCAAATCATAAGATATAAATACCTATAGATGTAATTATTTATATTTAAATTTCAATGGCACACTACATGGTATTAATAACTAGTAGTCAAGTGGCCCATCAAGGTCATTACATTTACCAACATATACAATAATTTATTAAGTTCATCTGAAGCAGAAATTATTTGATATGTATGTCGAGCTTATAGAAATGTTGTACGGTTTGGTCAATGATGTCACCAGCCATATCATATCTGTAAGTAAATCCCAAATCAGATAGTTTCTTGGACGACATAGTTATATAGCCATAATCAGGATCCTCACTCTCCATCCCATACACAACAAAATATGGTCACTAAAATCATGACTAACGCATGCACAATGGTGGCCCTGAAATAAAAGGCGAGAGAAAAGGGATACTCACTGGGTGGTTATTTTGTACTCTGGATAAATCTGACAAATAAAATCTGTGAGCTTTGATAAAGTGGTGTTGTGGGCGGAGAAAATGTATATTTATCCCATAGTAGGTTGTTCCATAAAAAACAAGTTAGCTCTACACACATCTTCAATATGAACAAACGATGCCACAATGGAATTTAAGATTCCTTGCCACTGTGTTTTGCTTGCAATTCAATCACAGCTTCGTCATTGATGAAAGTTAATAGTTATGCCCCCAGATGATCATATTAATAGAAAACAAAGAAATGGTATGTAAGTTGTTAAACATGTGATGAGGGACATGATTCTATCCATGCTAGTGGGAATTCACGTTCTTAGCCAAGGACCCGCTACTATAACTAGGAGGAAGTACTGACCACCTCCATTTTGTTTTCTTTAGAAAATTGCATGGCATCTTGTTCTGCCATGGTTTTCGACACATAATACATCTGCAACATTCAATCAATTTAAACAGTAAAAATTTTTGCAATGTTGAACGTAAACCATGAAATATTGCAATAAACTTACCCAACCTGGGGGTTTATTTGTATGATGAAATATACTGAGCTCCGAGATGATTCGTCAATGATTTACATTGGTTTCTCTAGAAAAGCAGCAACACTTGCAGATGAAGTGAAAACGACATGTCTAGGAGTTTGGGTTGTTGTGTAGGGCTTGAGAACATTCAGAGTTCCTTTCACGGCATCTTCAATGACCTCTTTCAGTACAACAATTCCATCGATATCAATATCGTTATCCTAAAACCATCGGTTACTTTCTTCTTTATAGTTTCACTTACCTCTGGATCTTGGGAACTAAACTCTATAGGACTTGCAACATGAAATATGTTGTGGCAGCCATGGATGGCAGAGTCGAAGTTTCCTTCGTCCAGGGTATTTTTTGAGGATTCTAATATTATACTTAAGTATAGTATCATAGACGATTAATTTGGATGGAAAAAAACATGCATCTAGATAGGTATGAAAATATTAAATATGAAACATGCAATTTACTACTGAAATGTGTAAATTTTGGCGAATATTATGAAAAAAAAATATTTTATGTAAATATAGGCGATATTAGAGACTAAAAATGACCAAATAGTGAATTTATTTTTTGAAAAAAATCACCAAAAATAGCCAAATGGCGAAATTTCGCCTCTAAAAATTACTTCGCCTTCATCGCACATCTATGCTCTGAAAAGAAAAAACCTCTCGCGGGATCTTGGGAGTGCAAGGAGAAACAAAGTCTTCAATGGGTTCCCTAGATCTCTGAGAGTTGTGTGCACTGTGTACCTATTCTGTAGCAGAATCTCGACAATCCATGATCCGATGTATCCCCCTGTTTCTATGACACAGACTGGTTGAGGGATATTCATGTTTATATATCTAGAAATTTCTTTCTTGAGAACAGGAAATGGATGACCAGAAACGAGATGATAATTGGATAGCAAGGAACTGGATCTTAAAGGCCGATATCAGGCATTCCCTTCTCTGTGACAGTCATTTATAGAACAAAAAACTCCTCTACCGCCGAGACAAAAAAACATAAGGGTTTCACTACTTTTGAGAAGGTTAAGCTGGTATAGATTCCACATAAATTATTGTTTATTGTTTACTATGTCATTAACATTCAATATATTCCATATAAATTATTTGTATTGTTTACTATGTCATTACAATCGATGAAGTGTCAGTTTCCAATTGAAAATGATTCCCCTTAAATTCATATGGAATATACATATTCTAATAAAGAATAAAAGTAGTGGTTTAATTCTACAAAATACAAATACAATACATATATTGAGATTGAAAGAAAGCATCCAAGTGCTAAAGAGACTTACTGATAGTTTTTCAGCATTTAATTCAATATGATCTAGGATCTTAATTGAAAGAACAACATGTACAGCATATCAAGCATAAGAGACAAGAGATAAGAGACACAAAGCATTTCACCGGAGAAAACCAACAAGGTGAAAAACCCCACAACTTCCTCAAAGATAGAATCAGCACCAATGCAAAGATCACCAAGATGAATCCCCAAAAGATAAATGTCTGTAGAAACTACTCCTCCTCCACTTGTGCGCACTCCTCCTCTCTCTCACTAATGTGAAGTGAGTGAGTGAATGAATAGAACGAGAGAGTCACACTCTCTATTTATACTTTACTTTGAATTTCCTTTTACTCTAACTGGGCTGAGCTCCCTTCGGAGAGTCTAATAACCCATTACCACTTGTCACTGGGCTGACCCCACTAGGGTGATCTAATAAACCTTTAACCCACACTGGGCCAACCCCTCTAAGGTAGTCTAATAACCCATCAAATATAAGTTACGACACTTACAATATAACTTGAGGCACTTGCAAATACAAATGACGACACTTCCAATCGGAGGAATAATACATCTCCGTTGGGGATACAATAAAGTACAAATGTAATACATACAATATACAAGTGAATATCTTTTGAAGTTACAAATACATCAACACTCCATCTTAACTAGGAAGTTATTCTCTTGACACAGACCATCAATACATATAGGCACAAGTCTTCAATTCTGGAGCTGGATCATCATCATTGGATCACGAAGCATCATTGTCACTGCTGTTGTACTCGTCATCTCGATCACCGATGCTATCTCTGAATTCTTCTTGTCATAGGAAGTTCTACAGAGCCACCCCTTTTTCATGTTGGTTGTAGGCCTAGCCTCCTGTAGGTCTTCATCATATCTAGCCATTCTGTGGAATCCTCAGGGATGATTACGTGCGTCAATAAAACCTTGAAAGAGCATCTGAGGACTTTTACGAGCTTACTGCTCAACCTATCGGATCTCCCAGGATCTTTTACATGTGACCTTCACAAAACCTTAAAAGAGTGTCTTGCGACCTGCAATATCTCTAAATAGCATCCCAAGATCTTTTGCGTGCCTAGCACAACCTGTCCGGATCTCCAGGACTGATTACATGTGAACTCACAAAACCTTAAAAGAGTGTCTTGCAACCTGCAAGATCTCTAAATAGCATCCTAGGGCCTTTTACGTGACTAGCACAACCTGTCCGGATATCCAGGACTGATTACATGCGATTCTTGCAAAATCTTAAAAGAGTGTCTTGCAACCTACAAGATCTCTAAAGAGCATCCCAGGATCTTTTACGTTCCTAACACAACCTGTTTGGATCTCTAGGACTGATTACATGCACCTGCACAACCTGTACACGGCCTTGGAGTATCATCCTGATACTCATGATCATATTGATCATCATCATACAGTACATCATCCTGATGCACATCATGATCGCATGATCATCCTCTTCAGATCATCTCATCATCCACAAAGCACAACCTAGATGCACATCATACAACACTTACACCACCGACATGGAAAAACACATCTACCACCATTTAGGGAAGGGTCCAACCCTTACTACTTTTTCACCATGGGAGAACACATCTACCACCATGTGAAAAATGGCTTCAACCCTTACACCTACACCATGGGAGAACACATCTACCACCATGTGAGAATGGCTCAGCAATTACATCACGACCATGGGAGAACACATCTACAACCATGTCGGAAAAGCTCGGCAATTACATCATGACCATGGGAGAACACATCTACAACCATGTCGAAAAATACCATGTGCATCTCCGTCTTCCGAACTCATCACTTCCCCTTGGAAGGAACCTCGATCTGGAGTACACCAAGCCTCTCTCTGAAGTACTCGAACTTCACTCTGGCTAGTGGTTTGGTCAACACATCTACATACAAGTCATCTACATACAGTACGAGTATCACTGGATTGCCTTCCTCAACCTTGTAGTAAAGGTTGGAATCTTCTTTACTCTTGGTAAATCCCAAACTAGTCAGGAAGTTGTCTATCCTTTCGTACCATGTCCTGGGTGATTGTTTCAAACCATACAAGGCTTTCTTCAATTTGCACACATGTGACTCTCTGTCATGTGTCTCAAATCAAAGTGGCTTCTCCACTTCCTCTTCAACTACACCATTCAAGAAAGCTGTCTTGACATCCATCTGGTGTATCTTCCACTTCATCACTTGCCTTGTATTTCTCTATGGTGCTATCTGCAGCATGCTTGATCTTGTAGATCTACTTGGAAGTCACAACAGACTTCCTTTTTGGTCTTGGGACCACATCCCAAACACCATTCTTCATGATCGATTGGTATTCCTCGATCATGGTATCCTTCCACTACTGCATCCCTGATCCTGGGAACTTCAGATTATTCAATATCTTCAATAGGTAGTTTTCTTGAACTTCGTCGTTGGAACAAATGTCGTTGTCCTTATTTTGTAGGTGATTGTACATGATCTTTCCTACAAGTCAAATTCAATTGCATGATTAGAAACTTCTCATAGTTTTTCAAAAACAAATTATTACACATAAGAATGTATTTCATACAGTCATGCAATTATCTTAGCCAATGCTTCAATACAACATTTATCCATATCCCGTAACTTTCTAGATGCCTTCCATCTCTACCAGAACATTTGTTAAGAGTGTGCACAACTCCCAACATGTCAGCAAAGAGGTTTCATTCTAGATAAGTAGCAATGGAATGCTATACAGTATCATACGCCACTTACCCACTACTTGCATATTAGTAGTATCTTGTTCATTAATGAAACTTTTCTAATATGCATAATATACATCCTAAATCTAGGAACATAAGCATGTGCATGATTGGACAACATCATTTAAGTAATCAAATATATAATAAATGACAATTCAAATACTTATTTTTTTTGGTTGTTGGGTCGACTCCCTCTCAATCTTTGCTTCCTTGCAGGAACTACTGGAGTGTGCTCCCTCTTGATATTTGCTTCGTTTATGATATCATAATGATTATATTTCTTTGAACTTCTATCCATCCTGGATCACTATGCATGCTTAAGTGTGCACTAGTGTCATCATTGTGTCATCCTCAATGTCTCATACATAATCATACATGCATTAGTATAATCTCAATACTTATCAAAACATTATTATTCTAAATAATCTTAATCATGTATGGTCATGATCATTTCATACACAAGCGTTAGTATTCAAGGTTTCAGGGAGGACTTCTTTTACTCATGCATATTTTTATTTGACCATAGGACTCTTCTAGTTTGTCATATCATTAATCAAACTAAGAAGCATAATATGCATAAAACCATGATTTCCCAAAATTATGACTTCATGAATTATCAATCATACCAAGTATACTTATATAAGATCCTAACACAAGGTAGGATTCTAACTTGATATATGAAAAACATACCTGGATTATCATGCTTGCTAGTTATGTCTAACATATGTTCGGGTACACAGGGTACTACCAAAGGACCGAACACCAAGAGAAACCACTTCACACAATCAGATCACAGATCAACACACCGATGTTTTGACGTGGTTTAAACCCTCTTGAGGGAAACACTCCACGGCCCCGGCCAAATAGCTTCTACGGGACAATTTATTATGCAAAGAAATAAAGTTACAAATGAGCTTCTCATAATCGATCAACTAAACAATGACCTTCCATTCTCTTTAAATAGAGATCATGGACCAATCGGGTGTTAAGCCACGGATCAAGGTTAGGTTTGATATAAGAGAAGTTGAGCCATCGGATCACTCTATGTCGGGAACATATCGTGACCGTCGGATTAAGTATTTACAAATGCATACTAATGCATACTAAAGAAACACACTATCCCTAACGGATATATTACACAAGTTGATCTTAACTAACTCCTAAGTGTCTAAATATCCTAACATCCCCCCTTAAGAACAACTTGGGATAGGATTGAAGGATTTACAAAAGTGACACTATTAGGAGAAGGAAGGAGGCATTAGAGCCTATCCCCCCTTAATGACAAGTTCCTGAACTCCTAACATAGATTGAAGTTTAAAAAACTTCGCTTCTGTAAGAGACTTGGTGAAGATGTCTGCAACTTGATCATCTGTAGGGCAAAAGAGCACTTCAAGAACACGATCATGAACAAGATTTCTGATGAAGTGCATATGTAGCTCAATGTGTTTGCTGCGTTGATGTAGAACTGGATCTTTGGCAAGCTTGATGGCACTTTGATTGTCGCACCAAAGTGGAGTAGGCTGCTGCTGCTCGAATCCAAACTTTGAAAGGATCTGTCGAAGCCATAAAGCTTCCTGACTAGCATTAACTACTGCTCTATATTCTGCCTCTGCTGAAGAAAGAGCAAGAGCTTGTTGTTTCTTACAAGCCCAAGTAATAGGTCCAGATCCCAGACTGAAAACATAACCTGTAGTAGACTTTCGATCATCAGGATCGCCGACCCAATCTGAATCAGTGAAACCAACCAACAAAGGTTTCCCCCCTGTACTGTAATGAATCCCAAACTGAACTGTACCTCGAATATATTGAAGTATTCTTTTAGCTGCTTTCCAGTGACTTTCATGAGGTGTCTTCATATAACGGGAAACACGACCAATGGCAAAGGAAAGGTCAGGACTGGAATGATTCAAGTATAAGAGACTACCAAGAAGCTAACGATACAAGGTGGCATCGACTTCAGGTGAAGTACAAGTGGCAGAAAGTTTGACTCCAGACTGGAAGGGAGAAGGGGCTGGTGTACAATCTTCCATGTGAAAGCGACGAAGAAGGTCACAAGCATACTTAGACTGAGAAAGAAAGATTCCTTCATTGGTTTTCAGGACTTGGAGACCAAGAAAATAATGCAAATGTCCTAAGTCTGACATTTCAAAATTTTGTTTAAGACTGGATTTCACATGGGTTATAAGCTTAGGGTCACTACCAGTAAGAATAAGGTCATCAACAATAGAACGAGTATGATGAGATGGTTTCCTACTTTCTTGGTATAGACATTGGGGTCAGAATGGCATCTAGAAAAACCAGTGTCAAGGAGAAAGTTATCCATTTTGGCATACCAAGCTCTAGGATCTTGCTTAAGGCCATATAAGGATTTCTTAAGGCGACAGACAAGGCTAGAGTTATTCTGAACATAGCCAGGAGGTTGTTCCATGTAAATTTACTCCTGTAAATCACCATGTAAGAAAGCAGACTTGACATCCATTTGATGGACTTCCCAGTTGTGTAAGGATGCAAGGAAAAGAACAAGGAGGATGGAGTTCATTTTTGCGACGGGAGCAAAGGTTTCATTGTAGTCAATCCCTTCAACTTGGGAAAAACCTTTGGCAACTAACCTTTCCTTAAGTCTTTCAACACTTCCATCTGATGCATACTTAGTTTTGTAGACCCATTTACATCTGACAAGTTTTCTTCCTTTTGGAAGAGGTACAAGATCCCAAGTATCGTTCGTCATTAAGGAACGATATTCTTCATCCATGGCTGCATCCCAATCTGGATTCCCTGAAGCTTCTCCAAAAGTTTCTGGATCATGATTCTCGGAAACTTGATCCAAAAGTGAAGAGGCTCGTTGAAACTGAGAACGTGTTCGACGTTGATCTCTAGGATCACCGGCAAGATCACCAGCTGCTTCACATGTTGAACGGACCCATCGAGGAAGCACTTGTGTTGGTGAAACTGGAGGAACATGAGCAGGCAGAGGTGGATTTTCATCCTCACTGTCATCATCAGAAACTGGAGTTGGAAACCTGTCAAGGAAGTTGGAAGAAGAAGAAGAAGGCACAAACGCCGAATCAGGCTCGCAGGCCAAAGATGGCACAATAGTCGAGTTAGGCTCGCAGGACAAGAGATTTTCATCAAATTTAACATCTCTTCTAATTATTATATCATGAGAATGTGGTTGAACAAGTCTATAACCTTTTACATCTTCAGAATATCCAACAAATATGCACTTTTCACTTTTAGGCTGCAATGCTTTCCATTTTTCATTCGGAATGTGAGCCCATGCTTCACTACCAAACACACGGAAGTGACTTACATCAGGTTTAGTTTTACTCCATGCTTCTTCCAGTGCTATACCTTGTAATGCTTTAGTGGGGGTGCGATTAACTATGTAATTTGCACAATTTATGGCTTCAGCCCAAAATTGAAGACTTAGTCCCTTAGATTGGATCATACAATTAGCCATTTCTTTTAAAGAGCGGTTCTTCCGCTTAGCTACACCATTTTGTTGTGGTGTATATGGAACAGTGTGCTGTTGTTGGATGCCTTGTTCAGTGCAGAAAGTAGTGAACCTTTTGTTAACATATTCTCCTCCATTGCCAGATCTTAACTTAATAATTTGATGACCAGATTGTTTTTCAACAAGGGCCTTGTAGGCCAAGAACATGTTAAATACTTCGCTCTTAAGTTTTAGGAAATAAACCCAAGTGCGTCTGGTGTAATCATCAATGAAAGTTAAGAAATATTTGAAACCAGAAAAGGAAGCAGATGGAAGAGGACCACACAAGTCACTGTGCACAAGCTCCAAGGGAACCGAGGCGTGCCAAGAGGCACGTTTGTCAAAACTGTCCCGATGATGTTTTTCGAGTACACAACCGGAGCAAACACCATCCCTGCAAGATACCATCGGAAGACCTGTCACCATATTTTCTTTACATAGTTGTTGCAATGAGCGATAATTTAAGTGACCAAATCGCTCATGCCAAAGTTTGCTCAAGTTATCACTATGAGCAACAAAAACTGAAGGGAAAGATGATGACCCAAAGTTGTTAAACTTGTACAACCTGGTAAAATCATCAACAATTCCGGTAGCTAGGACCTGTTGAGGATCTTTAAAATCCTTGATTACAACTTGGTGAGGTGTAAAGGTCACAGTTTTACCTTCACCAGAATGAGTGATCTGATAGACTGATAACAAATTGCAGGAAATTCTTGGAACACATAGTACATCACTAAAATGACCATTATCTACTGGAACTATTCTAGCTCCTACAACACTTAGAGATCTATCATCACCAACAAATATTTGTTTTGTGTTACATTCCTGCATAGTAGAAAAGATGGCTTGATCCTTAGCCATATGATAAGATGCTCCAGAATCAATGAGCCATTCATTTGAAGTAGAAGAAGATGATGCATTATAAGATAACCAGAAGCACAAAGTGCATGTCCATGAGAGGCAGATTCTGAAGGCGAATCTAAGCTGATGTGGTGCTTCTTCATTGCTGCTTCCAAGGCTGTCATCTTCTTGACACACTTAGATTCATCATGATTATCTTTCCCGCAATAGTTGCAATGACGCTCAGTCTTCTTGCCTTTTGGCTTGGATCCTTTGTCATTTTTTAAACAAGGAGCTGACTGAGAGGGTTTGGGACCCTTCTTTGACTTATTATTGCGAAAATTTTGTTTCTTGGAAGGCTTGTACTTTTCTTTCTGTTGGGACAATAAGGCTTTCACAGATGTATCTGCATTGTTGATTATTCCAAGATGAATGAGTTTATCTTGTTCTCTAATCAACGAATCACAAAATGATTCAAGACTAGGCTCTTGATAGCTAGCTGCATTCAAGGATGCTTTCATGGAGTAAAATGTAGATACAAAAACAAAATATGCAGGTCCAAGTTTGGAAAGAATATGATAAATGCATTGTTTGTCTTCCCTCTCAATCTTACATTCTGCACATAAGAGTTTAAGAGTTTTGTACTTAGATAAATAATCTTGAAGGCATGAAAAGTCACTTGAATTTAAAGAAATCAACTCATTTTCGAGTTGGTGACCTCGAATTTCATTGTGTTTACCAAACACAGATTCCAACTTGTCCCAAGCAGCATTAGGTTCATCAATTCCAGATATGTGGAATCACAAATCAATAGAGATTGACATCCCAATCAATCCACGAGCTTCATCACATCTATTTGCCCATTTTATTTTCTTATCATCATCAGTGGATTCTTTTTCTTTCCCTGAGGTAATTCTGAAAAGTCCCCTACTTCGTAGAACATCCTCCATACGATATTTCCATGAGAAATAGTTGGAACTGTTAAGTAGAATATCACAAGGGGCGGCCATATTTGTAAATTAATGGCTGTAAAAATAGAAACCAATAGTCTGGATGTGAAGAGCTCGAAAAAATAGATGGTTTAAAAAAAAACGGCACTGAAAACTGACTATGTATGATGAAGTTATGCTTGAACAAAGAAATTGTTGAAGATGTCCCCAATAGTGACGTGGCAGCTAGAGAATGTCCAGCAAAAAAAAAAGAACCCCCCTCTTCCCAAGATGAACCTTTTGACAATCACTTTACAAGAAAGTTGCTTTAAGTGAACCACTTTTGTAAAATAAGTGATTTCACTTTTACAATGATATTACTTTTAAATAGTGCAACAATAAAAAAACTTAAGTGACTCACTTGTATTTTTATTTTTTATTATTTAAGTGAGATGCACTTTTACAATAAAGTAACTTGAAAATAGAAATTGCATGCACTTTTCCTTTTAAAAATAACTTCCTAAGACTTGAACTCAAGACCTATTAAGGAATAAAGCAACTTTGAACCAAGTGAGCTAGATTAAAAGGTATGTAAAATATGGGAATGAGGAAGGGGGCTTTTTTCTTTTTTACTCTTCTTGCTCAGTTTGCGTGCTTGCCCTTTTTCCTGCAAAAACACACCACAAATCGAAACAAAAAAAAACTTTTCCACACTTGTGGAGTTAGCCCTTTCCCTCTCTATTTCTGATTTGTCGAGATCGCTCAAGGTGCACGGCAAAGAGCATACGCAGACGAGAAAGCAACAATCCGAACCCAAAAAAAAATCTAACAGTAAAAAATGATGAAATATGAGATTTTTTTCTTTAAAAAAAAGAACATAAAAAAAATGCGTCAATGTAACATTATACCTTCAGATCTGATGAAATACGCATTTCTGGAGCAACCGGGAACCATTTTCGATCAAATGAAAACTATTTCCCAATGGAAACGACGCTACGGATGCAATGGAATAGCTCCCACAACCCATAAATGCACAGAAATACCAGAACTAGAAACCCTTTCGAGTTTCGGCAACAACAGTTCAAGATCTAGATCATAACCGGAAGCGGCACTTCATAAAAGCTCTGATACCATGTTCGGGTACACAGGGTACTACCAAAGGACCGAACACCAAGAGAAACCACTTCACACAAACAGATCACAGATCAACACACCGATGTTTTGACGTGGTTTAAACCCTCTTGAGGGAAACACTCCACGGCCCCGGCCAAATAGCTTCTACGGGACAATTTATTATGCAAAGAAAGAAAGTTACAAATGAGTTTCTCATAATCGATCAACTAAACAATGACCCTCCATGCTCTTTAAATAGAGATCATGGTCCAATCGGGTGTTAAGCCACGGATCAAGGTTAGGTTTGATCTAAGAGAAGTTGAGCCGTCGGATCACTCTATGTCGGGAACATATCATGACCGTCGGATTAAGTATTTACAAATGCATACTAATGCATACTAAAGAAATACACTATCCCTAACGGATATATTACACAAGTTGATCTTAACTAACTCCTAAGTGTCTAAATATCCTAACAACATACCCACATAATGTCTTATTGTTCTCTTCAATGACTTCTGCTAGTAAACTGCATATCTCATAAGTTAACCATTGTAGAACCAAATTATACATACCTCTTAAGTATAGATTCTATGTGATCCATGACTATGGATGAGTCTTTGTCTTCATGTCACCATGGTCATATGTTCTTGATCTAGTACTTGATTTGTCTTTCTTTATGTACCTTTTATGTTAGCGGACAACATCATCCTCATACAACACCATAGTGCATTAGTACAATCATAAGTGTCATAACCCTAATCAATAAATGTTTTCTATCATTTACATCCATTCATACTTTTACTAGGGTGATAAGACAAGTCTAGAATTAAATCAAAATTGTTACTAACCTCAATAATATGAAGACAAACATATTATAAACTTAATCATGAATAGATTTCAAAACATACTTGTATCTCCTCAAGTCATACCTGTCGGGATTGCTTGTAGTCTTCTTATGTAAGGACTTAGCCTCATCTACCTCTGGAACTGGAACTTCTTCACTTATGTAGGTTTCAATTCATTCTCTTCTAGGATTAACCCAATCCACTTTGATTTATTGAAGCTGGATCTGGAGCTGGATTAGGGTTTGTTAGAGAAACCCTAAAAATTCAAACTTTGAATTTCAAACTTCTAATTGGATGAAAAAATGCGCCTTGCTGAGCTGATCAAGCTGGTATACTTCAATTTTGAAATCTCCAAAATTTGACCCCTCAAAATTGGCTTTGAATGTTTCGGATCTGTAGCTTCTGTCAAATTCTGGTTTTCTGGTTTTCTAGTAAAAATATCGAACTAGGGTTTGATAGAGCCCGGGGTTCTACCCAACCAAAAACTTCGATTTTGATGAGGAGTATCCAGCCGTGGTCTGAGATTACAAAAAATCCAACTTTTGCAGAAACCCTAATTTCCTACAGCAGTGACAAGCCAAGAGTGAAAGTGCTCATAATCCAATTCTGTTTCAACAGAAATATATGCCATATTGTTTCTGATGCAACTCTGAAATTTCGGATCCTCGGGTTCTAAAACTTCGTCTTGTGATAGAAAGCCCTATCATCTTTCCAACCCCACATATCTGACCTCAAATGGATTCTCCATTAGAGCTATATTCCAAGTGTCACAACAAGACTTTCTTATGGGAAGAAACAACATAGTGAACTTGTACGGAGTACCACGTCTCACTGTTTCAACTTAGGCCTCTTAAAAGAATACCTGTGAAACTACAGTTAGTTCCCTAACTGAAACTTTTTACGGAATTCCATTTGGAGCTTCCTAGCCCAAGATATGACCTCTGTGCCTAGAACACCTATTTAGGGCTTCAATTTGGAAGAGGCAGAAACCCTATATTTTACGGATCATATCTCAGAAAGTACAACGAATCTGAGGGTGAGCTTCGGAAACAAGGTACATGAACATTTCATCTTTGGCCTGTAAAAGTTTCAGATCCTGAACCTTTGCAAAACTGATTTATAGCGAAAGTGCCACGATGACAGGTTTTTACTACATCAAGCCCTAGCTTCCAATTTGTCGCAAGTGTAACAAGTGTCATAAATGCCATACAATGCCTTCCTTCAGGCTAGCTCTAATACCATGTTAGTTTTTCCACATTTAATTCAATATGATCTAGGATCTTAACTGAAAGAACAACATGTACAACATATCAAGCATAAGAGACAAGAGACAAGAGACACAAAGCATTTCACCGGGGAAAACCAAGAAGGTGAAAAACCCCGCAACTTCCTCAGATATAGAATAAGAACCAATACAACGATCACCAAGATGAATCCCAAAAAGATAAATGTTTGCAGCAGCTACTCCTCCTCCACTTGTGCGCATTCCTCCTCTCTCTCACTAATGCGAAGTGAGTGAGTGAGTGAATGAATAGAATGAGAGAGTCACACTCTCTATTTATACTTTACTTTGACTTGCCTTTTACTCTAACTGGGCCGACCTCCCTTAGGAGAGTTTAATAACCCATTACCACTTGTCACTGGGCCAACCCCACTAGGGTGGTCTAATAACCCTTTAACGCACACTGGGCTGACCCCTCTAAGGTGGTCTAATAGCCCATCAAATATAAGTTATGACACTTACAATATAACTTGTGACACTTGCAAATACAAATGACGACACATCCAATTGGAGGAGTAATACATCTCTGTTGGGGATACAATAAAGTACGAATGTAATACATACAATATACAAGTGAATATCTTCGGAAGTTACAAATACCTCTGAGAAGTATGGTCACCACAAAACTATTAACAATATGAAAATTAAATAAGTTCAAATATAAACAATTTAATAAATACATTTAATATGGTTAAAAAGGTGGATACCCCTTTAAATTCTAGTATATATATATATATATATATATATATTGTATTGTTATATAATAAATTACATTTAATATTGTTAAAAAAAAGTGTATATAGTACCTTTTGATCCTTGTGGAACTTTTAAATATAATGGAAATATTGATCAAAAGTATACATATTAATTTTCTATTTTAAATATGGTTGAAAATGTCAAGATATTATTTAAGATTTAATTGTATTTTTTATAAAATGTAATAATCACTATTATTATATGAGAGTAGCTAAAATTTACACTTCAAGAAATTTGATTTTTGTTGATTTTATAAATCCAGATTTAAAATGAATCTAAGGTGGGATGGTTAAAAATGAGCCAAGTGGTTATCTCATGGAGTGTTATCTTCCCCAACCAAATTACGTTTATAAATCCATATTTAAAAGGAATCTATGGTAATATATATTTTTAAGTAGAAAGAATGGTTAAAATGAGTTGTTTTATTGAACACAGTAAATTTTATAAAATACATTTATTTTTAATTATATTTTATAATGGTTATGTATATGACATCATTTACAACATATAAATTCAATTTTAAATGCAAGTTGTATGAAACTCATTATAAAGACATATCACTGTCATCCATTGAGACTTTTATTTTATTCATTTTTTTGCTCTATTGTGATGTTGCAGCATTGAATTGGGTCATTTTCATTTTTATTTGGTTATTTGGTTCACAACATTTGGTATTAACACAAATGATACTTGGTTTATATCTTTCAAATGTGTCATCATACAATTTCCAGTGTACAATTAATTTACGAGATATTGGAATTGCATGGAAATTCTAGAGTTGGAATAGGAAAGATCTAAGTATTTATCATCCAAATTTCAGAATTTGATTCCCTACAACTTGAGCGTTACACTCTATGCAATTTGGGGGTTTTGTCGAGACCTAAAACTAGGTTTGAATAAGGTGATTTCAATAAAAATCATATCTCAAGATTGTAAGGTATGATTTAGCGTTGTAAATTTTAAACCTGTGTAGAGAAGCAAAACATGCAAATTATTTTAAGAAAAACAAAGATTACACCACAACATTCACACATAATACACATACATTTACCCTGGAAATTGTAATACCCCCAATTTTGATTTGGAATGTATTTAATCAAAATGATGTAAATGATGTGAATATGCTAGTATGAATTCCTAGTGTGGAGCTTAAGGCCAAGGCCCAACTAGTGAATGGCTAGGCATGTATGATGTATATATTTTTATTTGGACCATATGGTTGGCTTATCGTGCCAATTAGAAATGTAAGTAAATATTATGTTGAAAATTAATAAAATGGTCCAAGATGGTTGTTAAAGAGCGCTAGAGGGGCTATGATTCCACTAGAGGGGAAGAGGAAGGGGGCCTATGGAAAACCAAATCGTATGTTGCCATGTGTCAACCTTAGAACTCATCCAAAATCTGCCATGTGCCTTAAATGAGCCAGTTACCTTCTTTTGACTATTAAATCTAATCATTGAATGCTTATGTGAGACTCGTGGGAAAATTCAATTCATGTAGTTATTGAAGCATAGGGCTTGTGACAGTTATGTTATATGTCAGCAGTCCTATTTCTTCTATGGTCAAAATCTATGCCAGTTGTCTTTTAACCCTTACCGCGTATCCTTGGAGTCAACAAATTTTTTATCATTCTCAATCTCTCATGGATGTTCCTACACTACGTAAAGATTTCCATTGTTGGTCATGTCCATTATGAGACTGTGTTTAACCCAACCATTTGAATTTGAAGACAGAGCTACATTTTTGGAAGGAAAGATAGATGGTTGTAGGTGAGCATGGAGTTTGGGAAAGATATGAACCTTTACCCATTGAGTTCTTCTACTTTTGGATGCTTGATAAGCCACATGGATTAATTTTGCAGTAGGTTACCCAATAGCATGCAACGGGTTAGACTCTTACTGCACACATTGGTAAGCACTCTAAGGGTTGTATTTATTGAGGGAATTGTGAATCAATGAAGGTAAATTCCATCCTTGTGTTGTGTGGGGAAGATGGAAGGAGTGCCATGGCTGTGATGACTTAGTGAGCCCCCCGCAGAGATCTGGTTGATATTTTTGGCTAAGCACAGTGAGACGAATGGGTTGTGGATGGGGATATAGAAGCCTATAGGTGTTTCCTTCTCCTTGGTGGCATCATATTCCAGCTTGGCAGTGGACTCTCAACAGAAAGAGTATATGCTTCATAGAGTGCCTATGGATGGGTGGAAAATCACTGTTATACAACGAGTTGCTTAGATATTCTTTGTTTAAAGATAAGTAATCTTATGTATTTGATATGCAATGATTTTATTTGTGTTCGTGTGATAATTATTCCTATAGATTGCATGTTATGTGTGTGTAGATTGAGATTATTCCATTGTATGTTTTTATTTTCATGTCTACACATGCATTGTTAGATGTATAAATTTGTAATTGTGATTATGGGGAGAAACTTTGAGGCCCTAATTTAGTTAATTTCCCCTCGTGCTGGTTGGAATCAGGCATGGGGACGTTACATAAACCCTTAATCTGGAAAACTAGCAAAATATAGAGCCACACATCTCACTTTCTCATTATGTTTATTAACCACTCACAATACAATATGTAGGTATTTTGCAGCATCCAAAACTCTAAGTCATTAACTCGGATTAGAAATAGAACCCAATCCCTAAACTAAGATTAAATTACACATTTTTAGGAAAACCAAAAAATTGCCCAATTTTTTTTGAACTTTCCTTTGGCTCATATTGGCACTCGGCTAACGTTCAGATCCAATCTCCACTTCACAAAAAGGGGAGGATGTTGACGTGCCCCTCTTATGACCCACCTAAAGTTAGTACCATGCGCAACAACTAGTGCATACAACAAAGGACATTAGATGGGTGGGGATCATTTGATGTTGTCATATAGATGACAAAACCCACACACACATGCAAAGAATATAACACATAACCAACAAGCACCACCTATATAATTAGAAATCAGACCAAACAAGGTGTTTTAGGTCCAAAGTTCAGAGGTAGACTCGAAATGAGGAGAAAATCGTTGTCTGTATAAGTTTAGTGATCACTTAAAAGGGCCCAAAGTCAACAAAGTTTTGGATTGTAATGTACCCCATTACAACTCTATAACACACTCAATAATTGTAACAACCCCAAATACCAAAAATTTGAAAAATTTAAAAATTTTCACTACCATTAATATTTGTATAACACTTTTAATCTTTGAAGAGATATAAAACTTATCATGAAACACCATGTCCACATATTCAATTAAAAAATACATAAATACTCTAAGGTAATGATAAGACTATCCATACTCTCTTGAATAACCCAATTGTCCATCGTTGTCACAATTCTTCTTGTAAATAAAGAGTACCACCATGCAATATGTATTGATACAATATAATCCTTGAATATTTACCAATTACAATTTCCAACTATTGAATTCTTTCCAAATCTTTATAATAATATGAGAAGTATGATAAGAAATAAATCTTCTTCTATTTAATAACATTTTTTTTAACTATAAGGAAACTTGGTATTTGTGACCATTATGTTTTATTTTAATCCATTAAAAATATCCTCATATTCATGATCGTCACATAGGTTATGTGTGTGTGGGGGATCTAATTTCCACTATAAATTTAAAATCATCTTTCGATACAAGTGACTATTTTACCATACCATCATTATATTTCTATAAAATTCGATCCTCTATAAGTATATATTCTCTTCAAGACATATATAAAACTTGTTGACCAATTATTAAACATATGCAGACTGGAGGATCGTAAACCCCAAACTGGAATGTTTTCGTAGAAGGTGTCTAATATACCAACTATAAACTTTGACATAACCCATGTTTGACTTAATCGATCCATGGAGATGGAAAATTGTATTTGTTTGACAGAGAAAACGTTTTACACAGAAATCTCTTCACAAGATCAAGCTAATAATCGATCTACAAAGATCGAACATTGTATTTATTTGACATAGAAAATGTTTTACACAGAAATCTCTCCGCGAGATTGAGCCAATAATCAATATACAGAGATTGAAATCTATATTTTTTTGACAGAGAAAACGTTTACACAGAAATCATTTCACAAGGATCAAGGTAATAATCGATCTACAGAGATCGAACATTGTATTTTTTTGACATAGAAAATGTTTTACACAGAAATCCCTTCGCGAGATCAAGCCAATAATCGATCAAAAAATATCGAAAATTCTATTTGATTGACATAGAAAACATTTTACACTCAAATCATTTCTCAAATATCAAGGTAGTAATCAATTTATAGGAACAAGAAGCTACTCTTCACAAGATCGAACTAATAATCAATCTACAGAGATCGAAAATTATATTTGATTGACAGAGAAAATGTTTTACACAGAAATCATTTCACGAAGATCAAGGTAGTAATCGAATTATAGGAATCATAAACTATATTAATTTGACAAAGAAGACGTTTTCACATAAATCACTTCACAAGGTCAAATTAAAAATCGATCTACATAGATCGAAAACTGTAAGGGTTTTCATCCTCCGCGTCAAAATTAATCTATACCAACCATGAAAAATATCATTAATAAACCGTATGACAATTGATATTTTAGCATTTGTATATAAAACTTTGAACTAAATCTTACTGCTTTCAAAATAATTAATATTTGAACCAATACGATTATTATTCATGTTAACATGTAGCACAACATTCACAATTTTCTGCGATATTCTTACTAAAGAATTAAAATACAACATATTTTAGATACGTAATATTCATAATTCAACCCAATTACATGTCGAGGAAAAAACTAGAGGATATGGGTAATGCCAATCACGGCTTACATATATATAGAATACTTAAAACATGTTAATATCTACCAATATCCGTATTCGACCTTGGAAGAAACAACACTTACTTGGACAATATGAATAACAACCTGGAGAATCAACTCCTCCCAACCATAGGAGAGATCAACTCGACTGTTTTCTCAAATCCACCTCTGAGATGGATCACCAGCATGAAATAAAATGCTAATAAATTGCTTCCACGCGGCACTCTCTCTCTCTCTGAGTCCGTAACAAGCACTGATGGACTTATGAAAAGAGAGAACACTCAACAATGTTCCTTCATGCACAACATGGCATCTCATGCTATCTTAGTGAACTAATATATATAGTTTTTCCGAGGTATTGTGCCATTTCAATCAAATCTTCAATCAATCCATCAATCCCTATGATTTAGGATCTTTTCTAGTAGTTGAAATTTTAGATTGGATTTGATTGGTACAAATATCTCTTTCTTGCTTACACATTTTGTCTGTGCCATGGTGGTGTCCCCTCATTTAGCTCGATTATCCAAGTTCCTTTTTCTTTTATCAAATAATAAAAATAGTTTGTTGTGCAAAGTGTCACTCAGTGTTTTTGAGTTTTAAATAACTCTTACAAAATAATTGTTAGAAATATTAACTCAAAATAAAATAAAATAATTTTTTTTGGGGTATCAGATTTCTCCCCCCCTTATTCTTAACATCTTCCCTGATGTTCTTTATTTTGATCTCTCTTTCTCATTCTGGAACATGGAGGGATACACCTCTCTCATTTTATACTCCATTTCGCAAGTTGTCTCTTCAGGGATGAAGTGATTCCATTGCGCTTTTATTGGAACGATGGCTCGATTCCGTAGCATAAGTTCCTTCTGGTCTAGGATGCGGAAAGGTTCATTCTAGAACTCCCCCTTTGGTTCTACATGAATCACATTACAATCAATTACATGAGTAGCATCATGCACATATTCTTTTAACAAGGAAACATGAAATACATCGTGTACTTTTATAGTAGGGGGAAGTGCAAGCTAATAGGCTACCGACCCTATCTTAACTAACACTTCAAAAGGCCCACAATACATGGGCACCAAATTGGAACACCTTTCCAAAATCAAGGTACTCCTCTTTGGTTTTACCTTTAGATATACATGATCGCCAACGTTGAACTCTCTTGGAGTTATTTTTAAATCCGCATAACTCTTCTGTCGATCCTGTGAAACTTTTAAGTTTTGTTGCACTTCTTTCACCATCTATTCCATCTATTTTAACATGTCAGGTCCTAGAACAATCCTATGAACATGGTTATCTTAAGACACAGGAGTATGACATTTTTTACCATACAATACTTCAAATGGAATCATTTTTAATTAATCTTGATACCGATTATTATAAGAAAATTCTACTAAATGCAAATATTTTCCCCATTTACCTGGTTTATCCATTACATACATTCACATCATATCTTCTAGCACCTGGTTAGTTCTTTTAGTTTGTCGATCCGTCTGAGGATGGTAAGCAGTGCTGAAATTTAGCTGTTTATCTAGACCTTTAAACAAACACTTCCAAAAATTGTTTGTAAATTTTGCATCTCTATCAGAAATCATGACTTTCAGAATACCATGCAAACATAAAATTTCTTTCATAAAAATATCAACTATGTTAAAATTGCTTTAACGGTAGATTTCATAGGTATGAAGTCCGAAGCTTTACTTAACTTATCAACAACTACCATTATTTAGTCATGTTGTTTATTTGTTTTAGGTAATCATATTATAAAGTCCATGCTTATTATCTCCCACTTCCACTCTGGAATAGGTAAGGGTTGAAGTAACCCGACAAGATGTTAATGTTCTGTTTTCACTTGTTGAAATTCATTGCACCTAGATAGGTAATTTGTAGCATCATTGTTCCTTTTAGGCTAATAATAAATTCTTATTAGATTTGTTATCATCTTTTGGTATCCCACGTGTCAAGAATAAGGTTTCTTATGTAACTCATTCATGATTAATTACTTAACTTCTTTTGAATTTGGTATGTATAATCAATTTTTATAGACTAACAAGTCTTTTGAGATTATGGAGTAAGCTGAGGATACACTTCCATTAACATCAGTTCCAATTGTTCTTTAATTTTTAAGTACTATTCATCATTTTTAGTTGCACCTTTTATCAAATCTTCCACATTGGTCTTATAACTTCTAAAAGCAGCCGAAGAATGTGGAATGGAATTCCTACTTAGGGCATCTTCCACTGTATTATCCTTCCCTTTAATGTGTTTAATTTTGAAATCATACTCGCTCAAGAGGGCCAACCACTTGGATTAGCGAGCATTTAAAATTTGTTGATCAAATACGTATTTTAAGCTTATGTTATGTAACATTAAAGTGAATTGTATCCCTATAAAGTAATGTCTCCACATTTGTAATGCATGTATTATAGAAACTAGTTGCAAGTCATGTGTTGCATAGTTGCGTGCATGTTCTTTAATTTTCTTGACTTATAGCTTAATACATAGTCTTCTTGCAGTAACACACCACCTAATCCCTCTAAGTAGGCATCCGTACATACAACAAAGTCATTGTATGGATCCGCTATTCTTAGAATAGGTGCTGTGGTCAACAAGTGTTTAAGCTTTTCAAATATTTCTTGACATTTATTAGACCATATGAATTTAGTTCCTTTCTTTGGAAGTGAAGTTATTGGGTAAGCAATTTTGGAGAACCCTCAATGAACGTACAGTAGTAACCCATGTTCCCCATAAAGGATCGAATACTAGTTTCATCCTTAGGGACTCGCAAATCAATGATCTCCTTGATTTTATCTGGGTCGACAAAAATTCCTTCCTTAGATATTACATGACCAAGATATTGAATTTTATCTTGAAAGAAATCACATTTACTAAAATTTGCATTCATTTTATGTTCTCTTGGGGTTTGTAAGACTAACTTTAAATGTTCTTTATGCTCTTCCTCATTGTTAGAATATATCAAGATGTCATCAATAAATACTATTAACAACTTATCTAAGTATTTATGGAGAACATTGTTCATTAGACACATGAATGTGGTTGGGGCATCAGTCAAGACAAATGATACAAATAAGAACTCGTAATGCACGTACCTTGTTCTAAATGTTGTTTTATAAACATCGTCATCATTAATTCTTACTGGATGGTACCCAAACCTTAAGTCAATCTTAGAGAATACCGTCACTCCACGTACTTGATCAAACATGTCATTGACGTGGGGGATATGATATCTATTTTTAATTATCATTTTATTTAATTGTTTGTAATGAATACAAAGTCTTAATGTGCCATCTTTATTTTTAACAAGCAAAACTAGTGCTCCCACAGAGACACACTCGATCTTATATATTCTTTATCTACTAATTCTTGTAATTATAATTTTAATTCCACCAACTCAAGTGTGTCCATTCTATAAGGATCCTTTGAGGTAGGCACTGCTCCTAGTACCAACTCAATGGTAAATTCAATATCCCTCCTTGGACGTAGTCCAGGTATGTCTTCTGAAAACACATCTTTAAATTCATTTAAAAGAGGAAAATCTTCCAAACTAGGTTTTTTTATCATCATTATTTTATGTGATATGCACAACAAAAAATCTACATCCTTTCCTAGCACACTTTTCAATTGCAAGGAAGATATTTTTCTAGTGAGAACTTTTTGTGGAATCCCTTTAACAATTATGTTTTCACCATTTTCATCAATACAAGTAAAAGTTTTCTCAAAACAATTTAGTACAACTCTATGTTTTTTCTAGCCAATCCATGTCAATTAATACATCGTAAGATCCTAATGGAAAAATGTTCAAATCTACTTTTGTAACCAAATCTTGCATATGAAATTCACTATTAGAAATAAATCTAGTTACCTTTCTTTTTGTCACTGTGGCTAATTGCACTAACCATGACATTTCAAAATCATACTTTTTCATTTTACATAAATCAACTAACTTAGGATATTTGTAACTTAAAGTAGATTCATAATCAATTAATGTAGAAATAGATTTGTCAAAGATCTTACCATCTATCTCGATCATGGAAGGAAGGATGTGCTTATCTTCAATATGTTCCGAGCAACCTCTCCAACTGTGGTTGCTTCTCGGACAGTGTGAATATTTCGATTATCCTTCTTATGAGGACAATATCGATAGAAATGACTCTCCCCAACACTGTAACGGTTCTCTTTTTATTTATTCTTTCTTCTTATTAAAGAATTAGATTTATACTCAACAGTTCTTACAGGTTGTTTATACTCAATTCTTATCGTTTGTTGTCTATCCTTAAAAGTATTCCTCTAGAAGTTCTTATGTTTATTGAAGGGTTTGAATTCTCTTCTCTTAAAATTTATCTCTTCTCTTTTCTTGAAGTTATAAGGATTTTCATTCTTACTCTTAGATTGATCATAGGTTAATTTGGCCTTCCTCATTGCTTCCTTAAAAAATTTCTGGTTCATCAAACTCTAATTTGTCTTTATAAAAGCTAGGTAAGAGACCTAGAAATATCTGAATATTAAGTTTTTTTTTCTTCGTTTAGGTAAGGAACATATCTTAACAAGGATACAAATTTACTATAGAAGTCATGCAAAGACATTGATCCCAGTATTATCTCATAAAAATCCTTTTCCTTCCCCTCAAAGTAATACTCTCAAAGGTATTACTTTTTAAATTCCTTTTTAAACCCCTTTTTAAACCAGCTCCAACTTACTTTTCTATCATTGATTCTTTTTGGTCTTTTTAAATATTTCCACCAAATCTCATCCTTCCCTACTAGATTGAAGATGGCCATTTTTCCCTTCATAGAGTTGGAATAATTGTACATAGTAAAGTACTTCTTCATCATAGAGATCCAAGCCTCAACTTCAAAATCTTCCCCATTTTTGACTTTGTCGTCAAAGGTGGGAGGCTTTATTTTCTTAAATTCGCATGTTATCTTGTCTTTATATTTTCTCTTCTTCCTTTTCCTTCCCTCAGAGCCATCACTCTAATCTTCCAATTCACTAGATATAGGGATTTCATCGGAGAATATTCAGAGAACGAGTTTCCTCATTTAAGTTTATTTTTATTTTTATCATCAGTTATCTCGTTCAACTTAGATAGTAAGGATTCATTTAATTCTTCTTGGGTTTTCAGTACCTTTTCATGTTGAGTCTTAAATTTCATCAATTTGACTTGTAAATCTCTTACAGTTTGTAAAATCTCATTATTAACATTGTTATTCTCATCATTAAGTTCAACCCAAACAGGTTGGGTAGGGGATCGTCTTCCAACCATTTATTCCTACAGTTTAGTAAAACAAGGATTCATCTATATACACGAAATAAGAACAAGGTATAAACAAAATTAGTTTTCTCAAAACATGTATGGAAACCATAAGGCCAATTTTTGAAATCTAAGCTCTCATACCACAGTGTAACAACCCCAAATACCAAAAAATTAAAAAAATTAAAAATTTTCACTACCATTAATATTTGTGTAACACTTTTAATCTTTAAAGAGATATTAAACTTATCATCAAACCCATGTCCACATATTCAATTAAAAAGATACATAAATACTCTAAGTTAATGCTAAGAGTACTCATACTCTGTTGAAAAACCCAATTTTCCATCATTGTCATAATTCTTCTTTTAAATAAAGAGTCCTAAACTTAAAGTACCACCATACAATATTTATTGATACAATATAATCCTTGAATATTTACCAATTACAATTTTGAACTAATGAAGTCTTTTCAAATATTTTCAACTAATGAAGTCTTTCCAAATATTTATAATAATATGAGAAGTATTATAAGAAATAAATCTTCTTCTCTTTAATAACATTTTTTTAACTATAAAGAAGCTCGGTATTTGTGATTAATTTCAACTAATGAAGTCTTTCCAAATATTTATAATAATATGAGAAGTATAATAAGAAATAAATCTTCTTCTCTTTCTGGAGTGGAAATGAAAAAACTGGGATAGTTACTGCAAAAACAACATATGCAAGAATTCTACAAGATAAATATATTTTCCTGTAGAACTGGTGGTACAAGAGGATTTGGAAATGGGAGTTTCCTTTAAAAATTAAATGTTTTTTATGGCATGCACTCCAGGGTACACTGAAAACATGGGATAATCTTGTGAAGTGTGGATGGTGCGCCCCAAACTGGTGCATATTGTGTAAGAGTAATTCAGAAAATATTAGTCACCTGTTTGTAAATTGTTCCTTTGGAAAGAGTGTGTGGAATCTTTGTTGTGCAGAGCTTAATGTTTACAATGTGTGGGAGGTGGGTGATTTTGGACAGTGTCTCCTCAATTGGTATAGAAATTCAAAGAGCTTTTTTTTTTTGCCCATTTTTGTCTCATGGGCTCTTTGGTATGTTAGAAATTGTTCAACTTTCCAAGGGAAAGATCCGGAGATCAAGGCATGCGGGATTATTGCTTTAAAATTAGCCCAGCAGTTTAAATTTGAGATTGAAAAACATGGCACTAGAAGAATTGGTCAGTTTTCCTTTAATGTTGAGCAACCTGTTCTCTTTTTTGATGGAGCTGCTCAACATGGTATCTGTGCGGCTGGTGGGGTGATTTATTTGAACGAGAATCATTATTTCACCCTACGTCTTAATTGTGGTATGGGATCCAATATGAAGGCGGAGCTGTTAGCTTTGTGGTGTGTATTGAAATGTGCTAACATTTTTGGATTAGTGAATTTGAAAGTTTTCGGAGACTCTCGTGTAACTATTAAATGGGCAACTGGAGAGTATGAGCTAAATGTTTTGGCTCTAAGTCACTGGTGTTTGCGCATAAGGTCTGAGATTGATAAGCATGAGTACATCTCTTTCAATCATCTTTATAGGGAGCACAATGACATGGCAGATAAACATTCAAAACAAGCGCTCCATGGCACTGAAGGTCACCTGATTTGGGAAGAGTCGATGAGTTCCACTATGCTGGATATGGGAGATGTTTTTTTCTTTAATTAATTCTGCAGCAAACTTTCTTCTTTAGTTTGTAATATTGGGAGGAAAACTGGACTTTCAAGTATAGTCTGTAATGTTATTTTGACTTGATAGAGGATTTTGAACTCTGTGGCTTGCAGCCAAGAATATGGTGATTAAAACCTTGACTTACAGGGTTGAACTATCTTTGTACTTTTTGATTCTATGAATAGCAATAGTACGTTTTTTTTTTCGGTTGAAAAAAAATCTTCTTCTCTTTAATAACATTTTTTAACTATAAGGAAGCTCGGTATTTGTGACCACTAATCACCATGTTTTGTTTTACTCCATTAAAAGTATCCTCATATTCATGGCCGTCATATAGGTGATATATATATATATATATATGGATCCAATTTCCAAATACAAATTTAAAATCATCTTTCAATATAAGTGTTTACATTTACTTTTGTATATATATTAAATAACTCCTATTATTTATAGTGACTATTTTACCATACCATCATTCTATTTCTATAAAATTCGATTCTCTATAAGTATATATTCTCTTCAAGCATATATAGAGCTTGTTGACCAAGTATTAAACATATGCAGACTAGCGGGTCACAAACCGCAAAGTGAAACTTTTTCCCAGAAGGTGTCTAATATACCAACTATGAACTTCGACTAACCCATATTTGACTTACCGATGTTTGGATTTAGACAAGAAATTTGCTCCTGAGTAGAATTGAAATCTTATGCATACTACAAAGTGTCTTCCTTGAAATAAATATTCTACATATTTTAAAAATAAAGACTATAGATGGTGCAAGGGACTGCGGTTACCCGAAAACGAAGGGTCAAACCGAACAGAGAGCCAAAAAAAAATTACATAACACGATAATGAGGATGACAGATCCTAAATGTGCAATAAAATATAGGAGCAAATCAACACAATCTTGACTCGGTGTGCGACGAAGTTTCCAAGAAGACAACTTGTGTTAACATGTAGATATCTCTACGATAAGATTTTAATACACTAGCAAGTCTGCTTCACAATCTTTTCAAAAAGTTTTGAGAGTTTAAAAAATAAGGTGAAAAAATATAGGATTGGCAATCCCGACCTCAGATCAAGTGAATGCTGAAAACCTCAATTTCGCACAATACCATATCAATTAGATTCGATTTATGAAGTGATATTCTGTAGGGTTCCACCCAATTCGACTCCATTACGGAGATTAATGAAAACATTTTCCACTACATTTTTGTTTGACAAGAAATCGTTTTACAGAAAAATTGTTTTACAAAGATCAAGTTAATAATCGATCCACAAAGATCGAAAATTATATTTTTTTGATAGAGAAAACGTATTCCACGGAAAATCGTTTTACACAAAAATTGTTTTACAAAGATTAAGTTAACTAGCAACAACCACATTTAAATTGAATGTGGTTGATATTGGCCGATAGGCCTATATCAACCATGGCCACACATTTAAAAACTAGTTGATATAGGCCGATCGGCAAATATCAACCACATTCAATTTAAATGTGGTTGTTGCTAGTGACCAACCGACCCACCCAAGAAATAACTAAATTAAAAAAATAATAATAAAAAAAATATTATTTGGAAATTAAAATAAAAGAAATAGATTGAGTTAAAAAAAGTAAATAAAAATATTAAAACATATTAAATATTAAATATTAAAAAAATTTAATATAATTTAACTTAACTTAATTTAATTTAATTACTTTACTTTAATTTAATTTAACTTAATTTATTTAAATTTAAATTTAATTTTTAATATGGTTCAATATGTTTTATTTAATTTACTTTTCTAGCAAAAGTTATGCATAGGGTTCTGATACTAAGGCCAACTGACTAGCGCGCGGCTGCCTATCGAGCTAGGGTTCTGATACTAGGTTCTGCGAGCGCGCGGCTGCGCGTCTCTGCTGAGGATGGGGACCTCTGAAGGAGGGCACCCCTCTCCTCCTCCTTCGTCCGCCGAGGAAGTGGTATTCGCCAAACTGATCAAAGAGTATGGGAAAAAGACGGAGAACGCACCACCACCGAAGTTTGTCAAGAAGCTGGAGGCCATCCCTGAAATTGAACTGCCGTCGGAGAAACCTATCCATCTCGCTGTCTCTCTTGCGGATAGGGCCCTTATAGGGAAGTTTACGGGCTTATGGCCCTCTCCCCGCTCCACGGAAACCTGGATCCAAAAAAATTGGAGCCCCCTGATAGCCCGTGAAGTCACAAGCTATGCCATTGGTAGAGGGTACTTCCTCTTTGATTTCGTTTCGAAAGAAGACCGAGATCTGATTTTCAGAAACGGACCTTACTTTATGGGACCTCAAGGTTTATACCTGAATAGATGGACTCCTGATTTCGACCCTGCTATGGATGTGCCCAAAGCAGTCCCTGTTTGGGTCCGACTGCCAAACCTCCCCATGCACTGCTGGAGCGAGGAAACTCTAAGAACCATTGGAAACGGACTGGGGAAATATATCGATAAAGCTGACCCGAAAGGCCAATACTCCTTTGCCCGCATCTGTGTGGAAGTTGATCTTGAAGCAGGGCTCCCCGAAGCTGTAAAACTCTCAATCAAAGGATGGAAGCATTTTCAGCAACTGGACTATGAACAGCTACCATTCAAGTGCAGGCACTGCCATGAATATGGCCATTTCCAGAGAAACTGTCCAAAATCCCAGAAATCTGAAGCCGAAAAGAACTTGGAAGAAGACTGGCAGCAGGCCAAGAAGCACAAAGCTAATCCAAGAAGAAAAGGCCCGAAAGGGCACCCCCAGAACGGAACCACGAAGGATCCCTCGACATCAACCCAGGAGGCTTCAAAAACCCAGGAAAGAACCGGAAACAGCTTCGCCATCCTTGAAGATCCGGCACCAACAGCAAAACCAAATGATCTTGAGGAACAGTCGCCGCCGGCTTCTCCCTCTTTGGCCAAAAGGAAGGATGCTAGCAGCATAGAACTCCTGGAGGTGGAAAAAGAAGCAACAAACTCAGAAAAGGAAGACATCCCGCAAAACCCTGTATCTGATGAAGGCACAGAAGAAGAGGACCCTGAGACCCCAAAGCCCGCTAAAAAGGATCGCAGAGGAAGGAAAACTGAAAGGGAGCGAAGGGAGGTAGCCACATACAAGGACAGGTTAACCGGAGTACAGACGACACTGGAAAAGCATCTCAACCCAAGAAATACCAGACAGCAGGGGAACGCCTCAAAGGGGGCAACCACCACCTCCAAAGGTAAGTAATGCAGATCGTCTCCTGGAATTGCAGAGGGTTAGGAAGCAAGTCGAAATTGTTATCAATGAAAGATTTAATCAAAATCTCGAATCCCTATATCCTCCTGATCCAGGAGACTAAAATGGAAGAGCAGGCCTGCCTTCTGGCTGCTCCTTCCTTTTGGAATCAAGCAAAATGTATTGCGGTCAGTTCAAGAGGAGCTTCTGGTGGCACAGCAACGCTCTGGGATCCCTCAAAGGTAGAAATGGTAAGTCATGCTAAATCTCCCCACTGGATTTTTACCGAATTCATGGTTAAAGAAGCTAATCTACGGCTAAGCCTATTTAACGTTTATGCTCCTATAAATATCTCTGAGAAGAAATCCTGCTGGACCACTTTGAATGAGCATATGACCATCTCCCAGTTAGAAAACTATGTTATAGCAGGGGATCTTAATCTTACTCTCTCCTCGGTGGAAAAAAAAGGAGGCAATATCGTTAGAGACCCTGCCAGGGAATGGGTGGAGGACATTATCTCGGAATGGGATCTTGAAGACATTAAACCAACCAAAGGGAAGTATACCTGGACGAACAAAAGGATAGGGCCGGGTCACATTGCTGCCAGACTTGATAGGTTCCTGGTCTAGCAATCTATCCATATTCATGGGTACAATCTGTCCTCCTCCATCCTACCTTTTTGCGCCTCGGATCACAAGCCTATCTCTCTCTCCTTTCTCCAAGACCTGAACCTTGGACCCATTCCCTTCAGGTTCAATCCAGCCTGGATCTGTTTAGATGGCTTTGATGAGACTGTGGCAGCGGCCTGGGATACCAATGTCAAAGGATCTCCCTTTTTTGTTTGGGAATCAAAGTTGCGACAGGTGAAAAAAGCCCTCAAGGATTGGGCTAAACGACTGAAGTCTCCGAAGCAGCAAAGGATAGAAGCCGCAAAAGCCCTGGAAGATCATCTTTTAGGGAATGAAGGAAATCTATCTCAAACTTCCTTGGATAAAGAAACCTGCCTCCATATTAAGCTGCATGAAGCTTGTAGGCTGGAGGAAAAATACTGGAAAATCAAATCAAGAAACACGTGGTTGCAGGAAGGGGATAAAAATACAAAGTTCTTTCACAAACAAGCCGAGATCAGGAAACACTACAAAACGGTCACCAAGATTGAACATTGGGGAAAGCAACTTTCCAAGTTCGAAGAAATTAAAAAAGCTGCTCATGAACACTTTCAGGATATGTATACCGAAACTTCACCTGGTAGGGATTTCAATCTCTCTGATCCTCTCAATAATATCCCGACTCTGGTCTCTGATCAAATGAACCTTCAGCTCCTTCGTCCTATATCTCTTGAAGAAGTCAAATCCGCTGTTGATGAAATGAGCCCTGACGAAGCCCCTGGTCCGGATGGCTTCACAGCAAGATTCCTCACTTCCTGCTGGTCTCTCATTCGCCTCGACCTGCTCCGGATGGTCAAGAAATCCCTGTCCTGCCTTAAACTCGGAGGGGGAACAAACTCCTCCTTCCTCGCCCTTATCCCCAAAGAAAAAGGAGCTTCAACCTTCTCTCGCTTCCGTCCTATCTCCCTCTGCAATATTGGCTATAAGGTAACCACCAAAGTCATTGCCAACAGACTGAAAGCTGTACTCCCTCTAATTATTCCTGAGAACCAAGGAGGTTTTATCAAAGGTAGGCAAATCTCTGATAATATCATATTAGTCCAAGAGGCCATTCATTCCAGTGTGACTCGAAAAGAAAAAGGTATGGTTGTTAAACTGGATCTTGCCAACGCCTTTGACAGAGTCCGCCATAACTTTCTCTTTCAGGTAATGAACAGATTTGGGTTTGCACCGAAGTTGATCTCTTGGATCAAAGCCTGTATCAGTACCCCCTGGATCGCCCCCCTGGTGAATGGGAGAGCTGCTGACTTTTTCCAAGCCACAAGGGGGCTCAGGAAAGGATGCCCCCTGTCACCTCTCCTCTACGCCATTCAAGCGGCCTCCCTCAGCTTCATCTTGGACCATTATAGAACTCATGAAGACCTTCTGGGATTAAAAATAGTGAGAGGGGTAAAGGAGGTTAATCATGCCCAGTTTGCCGATGACACCCTTCTCATGAGTGGAGCTAGTCCCACGACTGCCAAAAAGTTTAAAGAGGTCCTTGACATCTACCAAGATATCTCAGGAAGCAAAATTAATTATACTAAGAGCCAAATCTACACCTGGAACTGCTCCCCAAGGGAGCTGCAAGCTATATCCAGAATCCTCAGGATTGAAGGAAAGTACCATTGGACAGAATTTAAATACCTTGGAGTTCCAATATTCAAGGATAAGCCTAAAATCTCCAGCTGGGAACCGTTGATTGAAAAGCTAAATCAGAAAATCAAAGCCTGGGGAGCATCTTGGCTAAATCTCGCAGGTAAAACTGTGCTCATAAAATCTGTTCTTGCTAGTATGCCTGTTTTTCAATCCTCCCTGCTTCTAGCCCCTTTAACTGTTCTTAAAAAGATTGAAGTTCTTCTTCGGAGATTCCTGTGGAAAGGAGGAAAACAGAATGAAAGCAAACTCCCTCTTGTTAAATGGGAAAAGGTCACAGCCGGTTATCATGAAGGTGGATGGCACATGCGAGACCTTAGGGCCCAAAACCTCGCTCTGGGGGCCAAGCTTCTGTGGAATATAGTGTCATGCGATCCTTCATGGAGTAAACAGGTCTTATGGAAAAAGTACTTTACAGGAAATAGACTCAGATGCTTGGATCAGGGCCCGAAGACGACAAAAGGCTCTCCCCTCTTTGCCCTCTGTTCTAAAGCCTATCCCCTCCTCGCTGAGGATATTACATGGATCCCTGGAAATGGCAAGAAAATCAGAATATGGGAAGACTCCATCAATGGAAACCCTCCGATTGGAACCATAGAAGGGATGGAGGGAATCAGGAGGCTTCTTTCAAGCAATGGAAGTTTCACTCTTTGGGACATATCAGTTTGGCATCCGGTCGGTCTTCATTGGAATGGCTGGGTCATTCCGGATGGTCCTCAAAACTTAACTGAAGAAAGAGATCTCCTCCTGCGCTGTCTGGATGGGAATTCCCCGATAGCCAAAAAGCATAAGGATGTTAGAGGATGGGGTTCCAGAACAGGTCATTACTCTGTTGCCCAAGGGTACAGGAGCGCCAAAGCCATCCCCAATGTTCCCCGAAATCCTGCTGCCTGGAAGTATATCTGGTCAAACACAACTCTGCCTAAAATCGATCACTTCATCTGGGTCCTAGCCCATAACAGTGCTCTAACCACTGATGTCCTCCGAAGGAAAGGATGGGAAGGCCCATCTCGCTGCCCTTTATGTCTCTCAACTGAAGAAACGTCCACTCACCTGTTTATTTCCTGTTCCTTCTCTACTGTTGTCTGGAAACTGATGACTCTTCCTTGGCATATCCCCCTGAACTTTGATGATGTTCCTTCCCTTCTCTGTCGCTGGCTGGCAACCTCCCCTGTTAGAACCCAGCCGAAAGACCCTTTGGCTATTGCCTGGGCGGTCCTCCCCAAGTTCATATGCTGGAAACTCTGGCTTGAGCGTAATAGTAGAATTTTCCGTGGAACCAGAACTTCTCCTCTGCAGGTGGTGGTCAAAATTAAAGCCCTGTTAGGGGACTTTATAAGCTCGCGAACCCCTAAGTGCCTAAATCTAGCTCTATCGGCAGAAGAAGCCAACTGGCTCCAGAGTATACCCGGTAATACTGTCAATCTTCCGGTCAGAGATCCGGTGCTACACAAGTGGGAAATCAGACTCGCTGGGGAGGACTACGACAAGTGGTGCAAAAACCGTGGAAACCGTCTGTACTTTGATGGAGCATCCAAAGGAAATCCAGGGGAGGCAGGAGGGGGAGGGGTTCTCATTAGCCCCGATGGACAATTGATTTTCACCTATACTTGGAACTTAGGAGTGGAATCTAATAACATGGCAGAAGCCCTGGCCCTCTGGCAAGGACTTAACCAAGCTCTTCTACATGGCGTACAGCAAGCAACTGTCGTAGGGGACTCCAGGATGATTATCCAATGCATGAACACCAAGAATTTACCTGCCTCCATGCGACTCCGTCAGGTCCTTCAAAGAATTGCTCAGCTAATCCCCCTCTTCCAGGACATCGAATTTTTCCACGTCCTGCGAAAAAATAATGAACAGGCTGACAAAGCAGCCAATGAAGCTATGAATCTACATAAAGGCTGGTTAAAAGTCAATGACGAAGTCAATAGAGTCTCCATTCCGTAACACCGCTCCCTTGGGCACTTGGCATGGAAATAGCAACACGTTTGTTGGCCACTGGCCCCGAACTTCAGGCACCTGGCGCCTCCGTGGACGGTCGGACTGCATGTGGGAGAGCGTCGTGTCCACATTCATGGACTCCTCCCTCCCCCTCAACTCCCGTTATCTTCCCCTTCCCATCGTATGCTCCTCTTCAGCTGGGATGACGGCATCTCCATCTAAGCTGTTGATGGCTTGTACCAGACGCCGTACCAAGGATCACAGCACTCAATGGGAAAAGATCCGCCCGACTCCTCCTGAGCATCTGGACGTCACCAAATGCGGGGTTTTGCTGCCATCATTCCAGCTCAGTTTGTACGCCTTTGCCACAAGGGATTTCGCGACCAGTTTCAATAATGAACCCAAGCTGATGCAGGATTTACCAGAGTTAATGGATACTGTAAGTACGAGCCGTTATTTAAGAGCTGGTACGAATCTCGGAAACGGAGCAAGCTGGAACTGGACGAAGGACATGGGAACATGTGAGGAGGTAAAAGCTATGATGCCGAATTCATGGTATGAAGTGGACATCAGAATTAAAAACGGTAATTCCTGTCTTGGCCTAAATCAGTTCACCACCCTGGCTTTAGAATTTCAAGGAAGGAAGAAGCGAACCTTTCACGCTGCAATTCTGTGTCACCTGGCTGGCATCTGGTCTCTTTCCATGGCTGATACGGAAGACTCGGCTGCGTCTTCCCCCGACCCCCTGTTGGAAATCGAGGCGGAAATCCGGGTGCTTCGCCGCCGTATAAGAAGGCAAGGAGAGTTTATGCACCGTATGGATGCTCAAGGAGGTAGAAGGTTGGACAGGCTGGACGAAGAAGTTGGAAGCAACCGTGAAGAAGTCGATCGAGCCCTGGAGAATCTGGAAACGAGAATTATGAACGCCATCGGAAATCTTGACCAAAGGCTGCAGAACTTGGAGCTTGCGATGGAAAACTACCGCGGAACGGGAAAATCAGGCTCGAGCAAGCGTCTGCAGTCTGCTGGAGCTCGTCATCGTTAATTGCTAGGTTCCTTTGCTTACTGGTTCCGTTTTGTCATCAATTTCTGTTTCTAGCTATCTTGAAAAAGCCCTGATTAGTTACAGGCATTTGAAATTTTGGGAACCTCTGTCACTAGTATTTTTGAAAAAGTCCTGAATAGTTACAGGCATCTGCAATTATGGGCAGAATGGATGTCTGAACTGCTCTCATTTTGGCTTGTAAAAACTTGAGTGGCTCTGCCACAGATCTTTAATATATATCCTTTAACCGTTTTTGTCAAAAAAAAAAAAATATGTTTTATTTAATTTAATTTTTAATATGTTTTAAATATTTAATTTAATTTAATTAAATATAATTTAATTAATGTAATTTAACTTAACTCAACTTAATTTTATTTTATTTTATTAAATAAAATTAAACAAAATAAAATAAATTTAATATAATTTAAAAAATAAAATTAAATAATTAAAACATATTAAAAAATAAAATTAAATAAAACATATTAAATCATATTAAAAATTAAATTTAAATTAAATTAAATTAATTATTACTTAAATTAAATTAAAATAATTACATTAAATTAAATTAAAAAATAAATAGATAAATAAAAGCATAAAAAAGTTGGAATTAAATAAATGAAGAAATAAATGAAAAATAAATCAAAATAAATAAATATAAGTAAAAATGAGTGAATATAAGTAAAAATGGCCATGGAAAAAAAAGTGAAGTAAATTAAATAAAAAAAAATTAAATAAAAGGAAAGTAAATTAAATAAAGTAAAAAAAATTAAATAATGTCAAATAAAAAATTAAAAAAAAAATAGAAATAAATAAATTAAAATAAAGAATTAAAATAGAATAAAAAATAAACAAATGGAAACAAAATAAAATACAAATAAAGAAATACAAATAAAGGAAATTAAAAAAATAAAGTAAATTAGAAAACCAAAGAAAATAAATAGAGTAAAATAAAGAAGTAAAACAAAAATAATAGATAAATATAAGTGAAAAACAATTAAATAAAAAAAAAGTAAAATATAGAATAAAATAGTAAAATATAGTAAATAAAAATATAAAATAAATGTAAAAAAATTAAAGAAAAGCAAAATAAAATAGAAGGTAAGTTGAGAATAAAATATTTGATTGATATTAAAGAAAATTTAAATAATGGTTAATAAAAAGAGAAAAGTAAAAAGAAATATTAAATATAAATAAAAAATAAAAGCAGTGATATTAAAAACAATTGAAAAAAAATTAATATATAAATCAAGAACAAAATAATTGATATTAAAATTAATGAAATAAAAATAAGTAAAGAAAAATGTAGTTTACATTAAATTATAAAATGTGAAATATGGAAGAGAGTGGGCTTTAAATGCTATTATCCTTAAGGGTTTTTTTCGCAATGTAGGTTATCGTACCCTAAATGTTTTATGAATTAAATTTTTTTATAGTAGTAAGGATAATTTTTTTTATAGTAGTAAGGAAAACAACTATTATTTAACTTTTTATGAAATAGTTTTGTATAGACCGTCATAAAAGTATGGGAACTTACCATTTTTTAATTAAACAATTACTTTGAATTTAATGAAATTGTAAATATGCATAATAACAATGCAAAATTAAATTATATAATATAAAAAAAATATTTTATATTCTTGTAGTATTAAATTTACTTAAATTATAAAAAAAAATGTAAAATAAATGTAAAATAAATAAATATTATTTTGAAAAACATTATAATCATGAAATAATTAATAATAAAAAATACTAATATTTATGTAAAATATGGGGGAGGTATCCATGAATGTAAGATGTGAAATGACATTTGTAAATGTATTTGATATTGTGAAAGCATGGAAGTAAAAAACATATAGTGTATACAATGAAGAAAAATAATATAAGCAAAAGTTAAATACTTTGAAATTGGAATTTCTATTGAACACATACAAAAACAACATATAGGAATAAATTTGATTTGGAAGGAAATGTACAATGCAAAAACATTAATAAACACTGCATAGAAGTTTTTATTCATAAAATTATTTTTACAGGGAGAACAAGTTAAACCTCAGTAACCACATCATCCATTGAATCCATATTAGGATAAACTGGGAAGAGCGAAATATTTTGAATGAGGTCATGCACATTTGTAGGTGTTGGAATATTAAATCCAAAATGACTCGATTGTAATACTTCACCATCAGGCACATCACCAGAAATAGTCGTACTCAAGTCATAGAAGGAAAAGTGAAGTCCACTGTACTTGCACATAAGCAAGTACTTATGAATTGAAGAAACAACAAAATATCCAGGGTAGTTCATATTCATGGTCGAGCTCAACCCAGATAAAAACTTCCATCGCAAACCATGTCCATGCTGCAAAGAGCTGGTTGACAAATTACTTGGCACCAGTGGAGTAGTTGCATATGTAGTATCTTCTAATAACCATACTGCAGTCGAGCCTTGATTCATGAAACAAAGAAGTTGATTGGAATGAGTCGCTAAGCAAATAGACCATGTACCAGGTGATTGTTGAATAAAATCGAAGTCCCATTTGCTGTTGGCAACATCTATCCAATATATCTTGTGTGAACATATGGGGCCGACTAAAGAAATAACATGAGTATGCACCCAATACATTTTTCCATTATACATAATGGGATTTTTTGGAGGAAAAACATCACCATCTGGAGGAATTGTCAGTATCCAATGCATGTGGAGGCTGCTGAAAATGAAATATTTGGATTGAAATGTGCTATAAACATGTTTGAGAGCCACCCAATCATATTTTGGCTGTTGCACATTTCCTTCCACATTTTTCAGCAGTATAAAAAAACTGAAATCACCAAGATCTTGGCACCCTATATAAGCAGAAGTCATTCTGAAAGGATTAATTATGTATTACTTCCTTCTTCTATATGAGGTCGTGGGTAAGGAAACCAAAACAAGTGAACCACATGTAGATTCAACTTTATATCTATTACTAAAAAATGCACAGATACGGTTGAAAACTTTCCCACTTCATTTATGTAATCTGCTTGGAAATGACTATCATATTCAGAAGGAAAGTGAACCAAAACTCCAAGTTCTTTTCGTCCACATTGTTTCCATGATGACCTAAAATTGTCATATGATAATCTTTGATTCCAATCCTTGCAAACGCTTTTAAAACGGAAAATAGAGGATAAAGGCAACCATAAAAATATCATTTCAAGTATTTATGTTGGTAAGGAGCTCCATATGGCTAGCAACAAATCCATTTCTATAACATAACATAAGAAAATACATTAGTATAGACGATAACATAGAAAACAATTTGCTTTAGATATCAGAAGAACTTTTGTAAATGAGGGAATGAAAAAAAAACATGATATATAAATTTGTGCTATAAAAAATGTATGATGAAATGGTATACAAAAGTAGATCACAATATTGATTAATATTATTATTTATTAAAGGGAAAAATCTACTATCTCATATATATTCAAACATAAGATGTTTAAATTTCAAAATCAATATCAAACCAACATAGGTGAAAAAATCACTGCGAGAAAAAGAAATACAATCTAGTGTAAAATAAAACTATGTAGAACATAAATATATTGGAAAAAGTAGAATGTGTTATGCACATTAAAAATATGAATATATGAAGGATTTAAATCTATAAAAGTGTATATTAAAAAATACTATAAAACTTTCAAAAAGCATACAAAAATTATTCGAATGCAAAAATGAAAGAAATATTTAAAAACTATATCCATGACAAATGCATGACCAATAGATGTTAACACCAAGACTTAGACATGTATGTTCAAGATGGACGATCGATGACTTAAGACTAGAAAAAAAATAAAGTGTGTAGTCAAAAAGATGTGCCGTAGTAGCAAGCACGCTAGAAATTGTATTGTGTATATGATTGAAAAATTGTTCTTGTTTGGAAATCTATGAAGAAATCCAAGTAAATTTAGAAAATTCTCTGTTTTCAGGAACTCTGCATCAAGAGAAAGACAAGAAATAAATATAGTTGTTGTTATATAAATAATAGAGGAAAAAAAGAAATATTAAAAATATAATAAAAAGTAAAATACATACCTAGAAGAAGAAACAGTGCTTCTATAAGAAAATTTTGTTAATATCTTGCCATTTTCGAATCTACAACTAGATTCACAACATATGCAACACCAATACAGATCAACTTTGACATCTCGACCCCGTTGCCTATACAACCATTCTTTTCTAACCTTTCTGGCAGCCTCTCTTTGACATATATGTTTAAATTGTTGAAGTATTGATTTAATCTTAGATAAAATATAAAGGGTATCATTGAACAAGTTGCATGGAGAACCATTTTTTATATTGATCTTATTTCTGAAATAGGAAAGAAAATCCTCTTGCAAAGTTGTCTCATGGATCGCGAAGACAAATCTAGAAAGAAGAGCATTGTCCATAACTGTGGAGAAACAAAACAAACAATATGTTCTGTAATAAAATAAAATAAAAAAGTTATGTGAAATTATGAAAGAAAATCTAAAATAAAGTAAATTTTAATAAAATGTAAAAAAAGTTGTGGAGAATTATGAAAGTAAAAATAATGTTTAACACAAACAATGTAAGAAAATGTAAATTGCAATAATTCCAGCGGATAGAGAACGTAAAATCGAAACTCCATTTCATTCAAACAAATGAAAGCAATGCATAAGTATGTAGATGAATATGCAACTAAAAATATGAAAAGTTGGGATACATAGCAATGAGATGTTTTTTCTCAAGAGGAATGAAGTATGTACATAATGATCATGGTTGTGCATGGTGTGAATTTTTATGTCATATAGGTTTATTTGGAACAAAATTTTGTTAAGTTGCAAAATGTTCAGGATTGTCGATGCTATGTACATGGAGATGGAATGCCTTATATAAAATGTTGCCATAGTTATGAACAAATAGTTGTCATATTTTATAATGGAAATACTCAGTATATGCATATTCTTCATAGATCTTCATTATTGATTTATTTGCATGAAAATGTATATGTTATATAGCTTTACATTGCAATAATTCCAGCGGGAAGAAAACTTAAAATTGAAACTCCATTTCATTCAATCAAATGAAAGCAACGCATAAGTATGTAGATGAATATACAACTAAAAATATGAAAAGTTGCGATACATAGCAATGAGATGTTTTTTTCAAGAGGAATGAAGTATGTACATAATGATCATGGTTGTGCATGGTGTGAATTTTTATGTCGTAGAGATTTATTTGGAACAAAATTTTGTTAAGTTGCAAAATGTTCAGGATTGTCGATGCTATGTACATGAAGATGGAATGCCTTATATAAAATGTTGCCATAGTTATAAACAAATAGTTGTCATATTTTATAATGGAAATACTCAGTATATGCATATTCTTCATAGATCTTCATCATTGATTTATTTGCATGAAAATGTGTATGTTATATAGCTTTACATTGCACTAATTCCAGCGGGCAGAAAACGTAAAATCGAAACTCCATTTCATTCAATCAAATGAAAGCAACGCATAAGTATGTAGATGAATATGCAACTAAAAATATGAAAAGTTGGGATACATAGCAATGAGATGTTTGTTTTCAAGAGGAATGAAGTATGTACATAATGATCATGGTTGTGCATGGTGTGAATTTTTATGTCGTATAGGTTTATTTGGAACAAAATTTTGTTAAGTTGCAAAATGTTCAGGATTGTCGATGCTATGTACATGAAGATGGAATTCCTTATATAAAATGTTGCCATAGTTATGAACAAATAGTTGTTGTATTTCATAATGGAAATACTCAGTATATGCATATTCTTCATAGATCTTCATCATTGATTTATTTGCATGAAAATGTGTATGTTATATAGCTTTACTTGAATGTGAATGTTTATGTCATATAGATTTATACGGATCTGAATGTAGTCTAGTTGCATAATATGAGGGGTTGTTAATGGTTTTTGATAAATATATTGGAATGGTATTTTCTTGGGAATGCTTTTTGATAAATTTGATTTGTGTAAAAAGCATAAATTGGAATTTAAGTCATGTAAAACATGTTATGGAAGAGATGTTGTAGCAAGAATGGAAATGAAATACAACATATTGAATAAAAAATGTGAGAACGATATCACAAGTTTATAGAAAACAATGAAAATAAATGAATGTCATGGAAAACCACATGAAATGAGAAATGGTTGTCCTTAGTTACAATGTTAGCCCTTTCAAACGTTCTTCTTCTTATTTGCGCAATGTCACATAAGCAGATTTTTCCATCTTCAGATATAGTTCAAAAGAAAAAGGTGGAGATATGCGCAATCCATCAATGTATTTAATACGTGAAATGGCAGTGAAATTCATTCCTTGTCATTCGGTATTGCCGATATCAATAGTTTCTCGTTCTAATGTGAGGTCCTGTGACTTGTGGATAGTTAAAGCCCACGCCATCTTTAGAGGAATCTGTTTTCGGTTGCCTCTAACAAAAGGAGGTATAGGCACAATATTAGGGTTTCTTATGTCAAATGGAACACCAACGTACTTGTCAAAGAGAACATTTGTGTACATTGGGAGTTGAGGAGGTTTTGTTCCAGGAATATAACAAACATTTTGAATATAACCCAATGCACCATTTAGCAAACCTGCCCCCACCCACAAGTTGCAAGTCAACATAACACGTTGTTGAGGGCATAGCAGAACCTCATGATCAAGTTGGTCATCATCAGATCCAAGAAATTATGTACAATGGCCACGCTCTGCAATACACCTTGCAATAGGAGAATTCAAAGATTTCAACATCTTCCTATTATGCAAGGAGACAAGATTGTTTGAAGGGAAAAGATGCACAGCTGCATCAAACAATTTCCTTTCTGGCAAAGGCAAACAACTATCGGATCGAGACATAAGAACATCCCAATAATCTATGGAAGGTTTTGCATTATGTATGTTACCCAACAATCCTCGAAAGGAAGCTTGATGGGGCTTATCACCCTGTTGACGAAATACTATTTCAAGGGTGACAACAATGCCGAAGCTGTGCAATAACACTTGTGCTGCTGTTTTTCCTACATACATTGGCTTATCTTTGACAGGTGGCAATTGACCCAAGTCACCAACAAGAATTACAGACCTACCACCGAAAAGAGAATTTCTTTTATCTGGAAATGCTTCCCGCAATCGAGAATCAAGCTGCATCAATGACCTTGGCCCTATAAAAATCATCTCATCAATCAATACATAATCTATATGTTTCATTTCCTCTTGAAACACAGAAAGAGCTCGACCTTGCAGGTGTCGCATGTCTCGAATAGTAATTCTCAGAACTGAATGGATTGTGTGGCCACATATATTAAATGCAGCTATCCCTGTTGGAGCAAGTAAAAGAAAAGGATTTTTTCCATCTCCACTTGAAGCACCAAGCGCATGATAAATACAATTAATTAGATAGTACTTTCCAGTTCTAGCTATACCTTGAATAATAATTTTGAATGGTTCTTTCTGTTCAACCTCCATAGAATGACGCAGAACCATGTCAAAAGCAAGTCGTTGCTTAGAAGACAACAAATATGGATTTGGAATATTATCGTTTGCAACTTGTATTAGTTCACCACGTGAACAAGCACTTGTTATAAAAGTGGTTTCCTTTTCCGCAACAGCAGCATCTATCGTTAGGTCCTCCCAATTGAAACTTAAATCAAAGTCTCTTCATCCAAGAGTGCAAAGATATGAAATATTAATATTATGTGGAGGAACCAAATGAGACAACAATTCCCATTCATCCAAATCTTCATCCACATGGACACCTTCATCGTCTACATCCATATTTTATCAATAGCATCCTCCACCATTGGTGCACGATTGACATGCCAAGGACGGTAACAAAGATGCCTCCAATTTTCAATAATTGTTTCCCTCGAAAGTCCTATATATTTCTCTATGTCTCTGAAAGGTTTGTACAAAAGCAATTCACTCCAACAAAAAGTCTCAAAATCGTTAGAGTCCTGTGGAGGAATGGACAAAAAACGTGGCCATACACGAACAATAGCAAAGGATTTTCTAGCTTTCCAACGCTCCTTCTTACGCTTCGCATTATAGGTCCAAGATCATGCAGTGTCAATCATGCACAAATGGGCCAAGAATGCAGGACGCATTCGATATAAATCTATGAAATTAGAGGACTCAGAAATATCATTCGGGTCGGTAGACACTTTTCGTAATATCTTCCTGCCGACATTCAATGATAATATTTGTCGACTACAAATCACAAGTGGAAGTTTCAATAGCATATGGCATGTTTCCTGTGCTCCAATGTCTCGATCAACTATAGTTTCAGCAAAAATACGTTTATAAGCCAACAGACAATGATGTATACAGTTGGAAGTGTCTGCAATTCTTGTTAGCATATCATGATAACTTTCAGACCTTTTTTCTGTTTTAGCTGCATACTTTCCGATATACTGCGAGACAACATGGGTCGAGACAATTGGCTGGAAATCCACATTTGCACGCCATATTGCAAGAATAGAAGCATTATGAACATTGAGCCTATCATCATTCCTTGCAGGCTCATATTTTTTCTCCCCTTTATCATTTTTTGTTAGGATAGATTCATCGCGAACCTCCCATGGAGTGTTGTAATGACATTTAAGCATAGAACCCTTTTTTCGTAAACAATAATAGGGACTGCACTTTGAATGTCTCTGAACACGATTCACTAAATGCTCATAATCTTCAAGTGGGTTGCATTCAAAGATCTGCCTAGTGTTCAAGAGGCAAGGATCATCATTCAAAGATCGAGGGATAATGGTATTTCTTCTGTGAAAATCACGAGGGTTCCAAGCATTCACATATCTATCAAAATAATGTTTTGCATCTTGCATGGCAGACGCATTAGACCAATCCAACATGTCCATGTTAGGAGCATCTTCAAGCCACAAAAATCCATGTATATGTGCAGATCCTCGATGTTTCCACTCATACCTAAAACAAACCCACATACTATAAGAATATAACTATATATGAAGACAAAAGGAAGGAAAAAAATTTCTAATAGAAGTAGGCACATAGAAGATTGCAAACCTGTACCACATGTCTTTTGCTCCAAGATACTTTTCGAGTATTTCCTCAAGGAAAATTGTAAACCTGTGGTGCATATACAATGCAAAAATATGCAGGTAATCTATAACATGTTGAATCTTTGTAACATGTTCGTTAAAAGATTTATGAGGTCGCTTGTACAACATCAACGAATGCAAGTCGGGCCACTTTGTATCAGCTGCAGACAAGGTAAAGAAAAATGTGGGGCATCCCAATTGAGTGACCATGTCCATTAACTCACCACGACACTTATTCCAATATGATCATGTACCTATAAGCGAAGAACCAAACCTCATTAAACTCTCAGCCAAATTACTATCATGAAGTTCGGTCAATTGTCAACGCAAATCTTGTATTTTCGTGGGAGAAGCATCATGCATATTCTTTTGAACAAACACAGAAGCTGAAGCTTGGCTCCGATGACGCATAATCATGTTCAACAACAAATACCGGAATCGAGGGTGTCTCCCAAAGCAGTGGTCAGAGTACCTGAGAAGATGCAGTCCATATTCATGAAATGCAACAGTACACATTCTTGGTTGCAACCAATCAACAGCACCTATTGGGAACAATGTGGGGAATGCCATATCAAACAACCCTTCTGTATTATATTCATTTATAGGACCAAGAACAATATCTGGCCATTGCATTTGTTGTATATCTGAACCATCTTCATTTTCAATAAAATTTCTAATCTCTTCCATCTCTGTACGTGCATTTGGTTGGCGAGCGGCAAAAGATGAAGGATGAGCATGTACATAATGCCTTCCTCTTCCCCATCTGCAGTGTCAGCACGTTGTTCTTGAATATCAGAATCAATGAACTTTAGCGTATTTGAAACATCTGTCGCAACTTCAGGCAAGGAAGCTAGAGAGTCAAGGTCAATTTCAACATCCCTATAATATTTATCCATTTGAAGCTTGTAGTGCAATGCATTTAACACTCGTGATCTCTTAACATAACAATCATAAGATCTAGCTTGTGAGCCTTGTCTCCGAACAATAATGTTGTCAAGGTGTTCTACGCGACGTGGAAGGGATTTCACAACCATAGATACATCCTGTGGAAAGCAAATAGTATGGCCACTATATTTATATTGGCCACCACGAGCATGTGAGACTTGCAATATAGGGTTTACACAGGCTATCAACATCTCCTCCACTTGTGTAAGGACCCTCAAAACATTAGGCTGTTCACCATGATCCATTTCATTCCAACGAAAAAATTGATGCGACCCTCGCTCATTCTTACATTGTGCACAAGTAGGTCCATCCGACATTCTTTGCACTTTCATCCCAACATAGGATTCATGGTAGACATGACAGATTTGCACAACTGAGAGGCTGTCAATCCTAGAACGAAACTTTTGATGGCATGCCAGCATTGCATGATCAAAATGGGGAGAAAAACGATTATAGCGACCAACATTATGGGAAGTTGGTGCACATTGTTGCTGGTGAACTACATGATTTCCAAAACGTTGCCCAGCGTTGATACCATCGGCATATGTAGCAGGGACAAACAAATTTTCTGCAGGTCCTTCAAGAGGAGTGCTTTCAAGGACGGTTTCTTTACAGACACCCAACTGTTGCATTGGATAGTGTGCTACATGGGCATGTGAAGTGAATAAAATATTAGGAATTGAGATATTTTACTATTGTTGCAAGCATGTAAGAAAAGAGGAACTCCTACATCTATTACTGAAAATAAATCTTAGAGATGGATCTCTTACTGGTAGAGAAAGAGGCCAACAGAATGGGAAATAAAAAAAAACACTTACAGAATCTTTAAAATGTGAAGGTTCAGCTTCAAAATAATTTGTACCCTGAGTCTGAGCAAATTGAATCATCTCAATATTGTCCTGTGCAACAGAAGCATAAAAGTACAACATAGCGACGCTTGTCAAAGAAGTAGATAAAAGAAAGGATGTTTGCAAGTCAGAAGAAGAGAATAGATGTTCATATATGGGCGACTCACAACATGGATATTATTTGATGCAGTTGATTTATGTCTAACATATGATTCCATACAAATGGCATCGGAATGTATTTCAGCAACATTTTGATGAAGCAGTCCTTTAGATCGAGGAGTGTCCTATGATTATAGAAAGAAGCAAAAAAGAATGAAGGCGATAAGGAAAAGCAAAAGCATATGTAGAAGAGAAATAATTAGACAAATGGGTAAAATGGAGTTGTTCAATACCTTCGTTGTGCCAAGGGAAATAGTATGTGGCACAACAGACTCAACCGGTGTTGGAATATTGTGTTGACATGGTTCAACTACATTATGGCGAATACTTGCATTGTTGTCTTCTGTTTGGTTAACTTAATGAAACATTTGACGAATCACATTCAAGCCAGACAGAAGAGAAGATTTTTTTTGTTCTCTTTGCAAACAACGTTGATTGAGATAAGGTATGTGCACATTTTCCCCATGTTGCAATGTTTGAGAAAGGTGCGGAGACGATTCAATGTTTTCGTTGATAACAACATTTCCAGTTGCAGGACCTTATGAACAAAAAAACATCAAGGCAAAGCAAAAGAGAAAGTCTTTACTAATATCTTCTTAAACACAATATGGAAAAAGGACAAGGGAGTGAAAGAATGTTTGCATAAGAATATTGTACGTTTTTATACATACCATTGAAAGAAATATGAGAGGGGACTGAATTTGTTGAACTTCTTAAATGATACAACTGTCGACATCGTGCATTGCGCACTTCCTTAGTTTCAGCATACCTTAATCGAGCAGCTGCATTTCTTTTCATTCGTGATGCTACAGAACTTGAACGTTCTGGTTTATGAACCAACGAAGGGTTTTTCTGAAGACCATGTTTGTATTCTCAATGGTGAACAATTCCGGTGTTCTCCTCCGAATGCTTAACTTCATCCAAAAATTGATGAAGCACATTGCTGGGAGATGAGACAGGAGATTGTTGTATTTCACTTTGTAAATGAGATTTTCTAACAGTAGGTATCTGCAAGTTTTCCCCATGCTGCATAGTTGGAGAAAGAGGCAATGTATGCAAAGTGGGTTGGTTCATAGCAAGATTATCTCGAGAACCATGTTCAGCATCATGGCTATTCTTTACCTCAACATTATTTGAATATGTATGCACTTGTCCTTGCATATCCATTTGCATTGTTTGATGTAGATGATTATTGGTATTTGAAGGCCCTCCTTCCCCTCTACCACGATGGTGTTCGAAGGGAAGTGTGGTTCGCATGATATCGGCCAAACTCTTATGCTTTCGATACTTCGTTCGTGAAGGGGCCAATTCCATGTCTTGTGCGATATTTTCATAACTCATATCTCCAAAGTTTGACTGCTCAAGTCTGGTAAATTGCCCATGTGAAAACGGAGAACCACGTCATTTGTTTGTCGCTTTAAATAATCTATCAGATTCCATTAGCAACAGCTGTGGAAAGTTGAAAGACATTTTTAGCAAGTGTAAAAGAAAGCGTGTTAAACGGAAGGTAAAAACAATGTGAAGCAATGCAATTGACGACAGAAACAAATAAAATTGGGGATGTAGAAGAAAATAACTTAAATGCGGACAATGAAATCTATTGGACAAATAAAAATGTGAAAAGTATTTTATGAATGTTGATTTAATAATGTTTAAACTCATTTAATGTGGTAATTTTAAAAAAAATGTGTTAATGTATAATGGTAGAATAATCAAATGACTAAAGTTAAATATGGTTAAATTGTGAACATGAATTAAAATATGCAAATAGCAGTAATAAGTGCAATATGCAATTAGTAAAAAATAATAAGTGGATCATTTATTGGTAGCTTCGTAAGTAATGTTCAACCATATTATTGGACCAATAGATGTATTTCTAATGCCAATGTCCAATGTTTAATAATGTCAATGTGCAATGTGCTAAGTTTAATGATGGTAACAATGCTAATGTATAATGTGTAATGCTAAACTATTGATGTATAATGTCTTTCTAAGTTGTAATGGCAACTTAATGTTTTATAATGTTTACCAATGTTTTATTAATGATTTTATAAACATTTAATTTATGTAAAGATTATTTTTTAATAATCTTAATGTTTAATAATGTTATTCAATGTTTAACAATGTTTATTAATGTTATTTAAGTTATTTGTAATTTAGTTATTAATGTTATATAATGTTTAAGCATGTTTATAAATGTTTAATAATGTTATTTAATTTCTTTCTAATTTCTTTAATAATTTTATTTAATGTTTAACGATGGTTATTAATGTTTAATAATATTCATTAATGTTGATCAATGTTTAAAAATGTTTATTAATGTTTAATAATTGGTTTACTAATGTTGTATTAATATTTAGGAATAATTTTCTATGTTATTTAATGTTTAATAATTTTTAACGATGCTATTTAATGTACTTCAAATGTGTAATGACATTTTTAATTTCTAATAACTTTTAATGTTTTTCTAATGGCATCTTTAATAATGTTATTTAAAATGTTCTTTAATGTTTAATAATGTTTAATTATGTTAATAATCGTATTTAATATTTAATGTCTTTCTAATTTGAAATGTTTTATGTGACGTCTTTGTATCGTTACTTAATTTAATTGATTTAATGTAATCTAAGTAACAAACAAATTAAAATAATAATAATAATAATAAATATTATTTGGAAATTAAAATAAAAGAAATACATTAAGTTAAAAAAATTAAATAAAACATATTAAAACATATTAAATATTAAATTAAATAAAATAAATAATTTAATATCATTTAACTTAACTTAATTTAATTTAATTACTTTACTTTAATTTAATTTAACTTAATTTAACTTAATTTAAATTTAATTTTTAATATGGTTTAATATGTTTTATTTAATTTAATTTAATAAATTTAATTTAACTTAACTTAACTTAACTTAATTTAATTACTTTAATTTAATTTAATTTAATTTTATTAAATAAAATAAAATAAATTTATTTTAATTTAAAAAATAAAATTAAATAATTAAAAACATATTAAAAATTAAATTAAATAGAACATATTAAACCATATTAAAAATTAAATTTAAATTAAATTAAATTAAGTTAAATTAAATTAAATTAAGTTAAAATAAATTAAATTAAATTAAAATACTAAACCATATTAAGAAAAATTAAATTTAAATTAAATTAAATTAAATGATATTAAAAATTAAATTTAAATTAAATTAGATTAAGTTAAATTAAATTAATTTAAAATAAATTAAATTAAATTAAATTAAAAATATTAAAAATAAAATAAAATAAAATAAAATATTAAAACATATTAAAAATTTAATTTAATTTAAATTAAATTAATTAATTAAATTATATAAATTAAATTAAATTAAATTAATGATTAATTGAAATTAAATTAATTAATTAATTAATTTAATGTAATCTAAGTAACAAACAAATGTTAATATTAATATTTGAAATTCCATTAGCAATTCATAACTTAACAAAAGGTGTAAACACATATGAAAACAACAAAATATTAATATTTCAAATTCAATTATCAATTCACAACTTAATAAAAAGTGTTTAACCATATCATTTGAGAAATAATGAAGAGATGAAAAAAGCTCAATCAAAAACATATTAGTAAATTTTTTTTGCGATATTTTGAAACACCAATCCACAAAGAAGAAAGTAAGAGAGAAAGATGTTCCATCAATATTAAAAAAAAGTATTTATTTACTTACATGGTTCAAAGTTGAAAAAAAATTGAACAATCATTCAGCTGAAGCAAGGAAGGGAATGTCAGATGTAGAGTCAAGACCTGGGGATAGAGGGAAAAATTCCCACTAAGAATGAAATCAGTACAGGTATGGTCTTTGGCCATGGGAAGATGAATATGTCTAGATAGTGATAAGGGTTCAACCCCAACATATTTTGTTGTCCGACTTGTCGAATCATAATATAGCAAAGATCTTGGAGAAAAATTGCACATAAGTATCATGTTTCCAATTGCACGGAAAGGAAGATATCCACTACACTTGTTGTTAATATCAGATGTGAGATCTTCCACAAGATTCCAACTCAATCCGATACCATCTTCCCAATATCCATTTCTACGTTTTGGAGGGCACTTAAGACGATCAAAATCTGGTATGATAGTACAAGACCAAAAAACTACGTAACGGTTATGTACAATCCATAACAATCGATTTTCATGAAGTGTTAGGAACATAGATCCCCTACTAAATGCATGATGTACAAAATGGATACTCCATTTGTTATTCTTGATATCAAGAGAAAATAACCTGTGCTTGATTCTTGGGTATCCACCAGAGAACATCTCAGCATGTAACCAATATATTTTTCCCTTATAGAAAACCACAACCCCGAGAGTTGCGGGTTCTGCATCATAGAAGTCTATAGTTGTCCATGTCGTATTAATACTGCTACAAACACTATATCTTGACACAAGATCTTCATCAAAAGTGTGTTTGAGTTGTATCCAATCATATTTGTGTTCACTAATATTACTCAAGATGGTGAAGAAACCAAAATACCCTGTTTCAATACAACCTATGAATGTGCAGACTTTGGTAAAAGGGTTCAAGACATAATATTCTGGACATGATGGATTTGGACCAGGGACAGATAACAACATAAGGCAACCAAAGGAATGTTCAATGGTATACATTGGGTATGGGAAAGGGATAAAAAGATTCGATAGCACACCTTTGCTATTAATGTATAAACATATGGAATGATTCGGATATGGATTCCATTCATCAATAAAGAAACCAATTTCTTCTTTGCAATTTATGTGATGTCTTTGAATAAGATGATGGTTGCGTATTATTAGATTCCACATCTTTGACAAGTTTGAAACCGAAACAAAGCCGAGAGAGGGAGCCACATAAATATCAATTCAAGCAACTCAACCGGCAAGAAACTCCCCACAAATGTATATAGTTATAGAAATAAAAATTAAACATTGTGCGAATTTTGGAAGTAAATTCACATGTTTTAAGGCTAAGCATAAGGTTTCATTTTTGAGCCTACCCGTTGTAACAATAATCTTTAACCATATTATTGGACTAATAGTCATATTTTTAATGCAAATGTGCAATGTTTAATAATGGCATTGTGTAATCTGTTAAGTTTAATGAAGCTAATAATGCTAATGTGTAATGTGTAATGCTAAACTATTCATGTGTAATGTATTTCTAAGTTGTAATGGAAACTGTTTGTATTAAAAATGCCACAAATATTATTACTATATCACTTAAATAATTACAATGTTCATTTTCTTTTATACTAATATGCCTAAAGGGCTAACAATCTCCTATAGATTTTATTTAAAATATTAATGTTTCCAATTTTATAAGACAGTAATAAGATCAATCATTATAGAAATATTACAAACCACCCTAGTGTTCTTTACCATAAAACATTAAGCTTCTAGTTATAAAAGCAAGTAAGATTCCATGGCATAAATTTTAAAAATTACATATTATAAAGCTTTATATAAGAATATAAAACAAATTCTTTGAATTTACAACACCAATAAACATATGATCCGAGTTCTTTCTACCATTGATAGATATCATAATCCATTAAACAAACTAATTCATTGACTACTTTAACATTCATAGTATGCAAAATCTATTTGTGGGTTTAGCTTCAACAATTCTTGAACATAGTTATGTTCCTCGTTGTAAAAAACATTTTTCTTTCTATGCCTCTTTAACCAGATAATTAAGACTTCTTTTATATTTTCTTTATTTGAAAATTGAAAATCCTTAACTATAACTATTTCACAAAATTAAACACACTTACTAGGCCTTCCTCATTTTTCAATCTTAACACCAACTATCCTCATTTCAATATTGTGCTGTAATCAAGACCATTTCCTCCTCTCATATCTATTTTGTAATGCATGTCTTTCATAACTAACACAAATATATATGTCATTTATATAAAGCCCATCTTTGAAAACTAACATCAATCGATGATCCCACTATGACTTTAAAATCATATGGTTGATTATAATTTGGCTATTTTTTTACTATACTTGACTTTGACTATAATCCCACTATTGTTTGATTATAATTCCACTACTCTTTAACTATAAAATAAATATTAAGTTTGTAAAACGGATCTACAATAATATGTTTAAAAGTTGATATTATGATTTCATAATAATAATGTTAACACTCTATAATAACATTATTAATATTGATGTTATTGTTTTTTTAATGTCATTATTAATATTTTTATTAATAATAATGATGTTATAATAATAATAATAATATTCTTATTAATATCTTATTTGTTAAAAACAATTTAAGTATCAACAAATCTAGAATTTAGACATAATTATTAATATTAATATTAATATTAATGATTAATATTACATAATTATTTATAAAAAATAAAATTTGCAATATAATGTTATTTAAACAATATGTTCTTTATGGAGCTTAAATCCGTAACATAGTAATATAAAACTTAGTAATATATGAGAATCCATAGCTCTTAGGTATCTCTAACAATTTGATATGTATTGATTTTAATATGAAAGTAATGGTGTTATTGTAATAGTATAATGGTGTTAGAATCTATGTGTTGTTGAATCGTATAATGGTATTAGAATCTATGTATTATGCAATCTTTAGATTGATTTTATTATTGACATATATTAATATTTTTTATAAATTTATATTGAATTTGACATTACTATTAAGTCATCATTGATTTTTATAATTAATTTTAATAATTATATAGTTGAAATTTTTTTTATTTCATTTTATAAATAATATAAATTTACATTTTTTTTTATAAAATTATTTTAATTTTTAATAAAAATAAATTTATTTATATGAAAACAACATATATTTTATATTTTTAATAATAAAAATTGGGCACCTTCAGGTCTCTGCGGTCTTTGATGTTTGAATTTGGTCTGCGGTCCTGGACATTGGCACTTGGATATATGCGTGGGTTGTCTTCATGGACGCTATGAACTTGTGGAATTTGGCTTGCACTTGGACAGCCTTCATGAGATGCTTGTGCGCTCAGAAAATGCCTCAGCTTCATAAATATCAGGGCATTTGTGGCAAGAAAAGCTTCCCTGTCATTCTTATAATGCTTGGATTGTCGCCATTACTGTTGGAACATCCTGTGCATTTATTTTGATTAAGAATCAGAGCTTTCTGATCTTTCCCTATTATCGTATCTCTCTCCATTGCAATGCTGTCGCCATTACTGTTGGAACATCCTGTGCATTTATTTTGATGAAGAATCAGAGCTTTTTGATCTTTCCTTGTTATCGTATCTCTCTCCATTGCAATGCTCTCCCCTTTCATCATTCTTCTCGATCAAGCAATTCTGCCTGATTTTCAGACAATTGACATTTGGAACCCCAACTTGACACCAAACGCTTTTATTTTATTTCATTTATATGGGAATTTATCCCACATGCAACACATATAAAGAATTCGAGTAGAGTAGTGTGGGAGACCTATCAACGCGTTGAGCATACTATTGACACTGGACTTTTAGAATGAACAGGTCTACAAATGGATGCTATGCACATGCTTTTGACGGGATTGGAGGCCCGATGGACCACTTCATATTGTTCTATTTCCGACAAAGCTACAAAATACTGATTATAAAAGTAATGGTCACCACGTAAGGCAGTTCCGCATTACACTTTGAGTGGTTTGCAATACCATTTTTCAACATGCGGATGTATCAAAAAATGACACGTGTGACAGTGTTTTCATACCGAAACCACCCATCGTCCTTATCTTTAGTGCATGTAGACGATGCGGGATGAATCGAGAACCGTCGATCCCTTCTTTATGCCTCTTGCAACGATGAAGATGATAGACAAAAGAGTCAACGGCGATCGTGGAGCACTGCACCGTGGGCCATGGCACGTGGCAGATGTAGAGGCAGGTGGGAAATGCATCCATTTATTTGACGATGATCGGACGGTAGAGGGATGTAATATGGGAGATCAAAGGATGAGATCGTCTCCGCATCGTGGAAAGTGCACACTCGGTAAAGGGGAAGGTGGTCGCGTAGGCGAAACCACCTTAACAGGTGTCAATTGATAGTTGATCCATATGGACTTGTGAGCGGGAAAAAAAACCACTGTTAAAGGTCGCGGATACTGCCAAAGAGGTAAAGGACACGTGATATGATGGCCTCAATTTCAACACATGCGATCAACAGTTGAAAATAGGGTACATTTGGAAAGTTGCAAGAAAGATAAGGAAAAAAGTCTATATAAAAAAAAGGGCATTCAAAATTGACATATTATCTATGTGTCGCTATTCTTAGAAGCTTTGAAGACCGGTGGAAACCTCCAGTCAGGGTAGAAGAATAAAGGACGTGTCTACAACAGGTAAGGTCTGGTGACATGGCTTGTATATTTCAAAGAAATTTGTTTTTAAAAGGAGTTTAAATGGAAACTGTGCACGATGTAGACCCCTTTAAAGCTAAAGACGCCCTAGAAGACAGGGATGTAGATGTTTATGATACCCTAATTAGGTTGTCAGTCGCTGAAATTAAACTTAAACTGATGAAATTACTTGAAGAAGGTTTAGACGTTCATAGAATTCACCAATCCTCCCTGTTGTCTTTTTGCCCAGACCAAACGCCGTCTTTTCCAGAGTTTGTATCGTGGTGTGTTGTTAATTACTCCAGATACGAGAGGACTATCTTAAATGGTCAAAAAACCAGAGTTGTATGCAAAATAGAACCCTCGATTGTAATGGAATCCCTAGACATTAATTTATCACAAACCCTTCAACCTGAAAGTTTTTCCGAGACCTCCATTATCGATTATTACCGTCAAGCCCTTCTAGAGAGTAAAGAAAAATTTATGTTACCTGCCTTAAACCAGAATTGAGCATTTCTGATGTCCCTTACCCTATAGATGTTTCTTTATTTGACGAGAACACCCAACTGGTTTTGTCATTGTTGGCTTTAGTTTTAAGGTTTGATACAGACATGTATGTGAGCGAATTTCAATTGAGCCTTTTGTATAGAATGAGTACGAGTCCGCCGGGAATTGATGAAATTCAAATTCCCCGACTAAACTTTGAAGAGTTCCTAGTTGAAAAAATCCACTGGTAGATGGCCAATTTCCCTTCCCTCGGACATTTCAGGTTTCAGTCACTTTTGATGAAAATGGTCATGATGGCCAGCCATGAAGAGTTACATTTTCCAGAGATAATTTTCACGAGTCCATTAGCAAATAATATGTTCAATTATATAAATTATATGCTCTCCGAAGTTTACAGGATGATTTTTGGAGAAAAGATGCCCAGAGTATTGCCAGAGATGCAGACCTCTATGCAGTTAAGTGTAGAATTTGTTGTAGGGGATTGGTTCTTGTTGAAAGATAGTATAGTGATTAGGTTATATGGTTTCAAACATAAACCTTATATTCTATCAGCGTTTCTTAGTATGAGGGTTTTCGCCCTTGAATTTCTCAGGAAGAAATTGATTGTGGAAGACAATAATTTCTTGTACTTCAAACAAGCTACAGACATTAAATATCCATTTACAGTTGGCCCTTTCACTGTAAATAACAAAAATGCTATTATCTATATAGAAAAATTATTGAAAGAAATGGAGTTCGAAACGGATGTAGCTATTGAATATGATCCTTTACACATCATATCAAAACGAAGAGTAAGCCATCGCATCAAAGCACTGGATCATCAAGAGATTGATGGAATGTCTGACAGAGCGAACTGGTTAGAATACGAGGAAAATAAAGAAATAATCCCCGTTTCTGAAGGGAAGGAAATGGTACTGATAGATGCAACGGAAGAAACCAAAAACATGATGGATATTGAGGTGGTTGGGTCTAAAAGAACTCTCCAGGACATAGTCGACCTTGAAAGTGAAGAAGCAGGAAAAGTAAAAAAGTCAAAGGTGGATAGGAAACAGGAACTGATGGCATTTATGGAGGATGAAAGAAAACCTGAAATCAAAATACCAGAAGTCACAGTGAATGAATATACTCTTCAAGAAGCCCAAATGGAAGAAGATGTAAAAAGACCCTGCAATATAATGGATATTTTTAATGAACATAGTCAGAATAAGCAAGAATCATCCCGACACACTAGTCAATTATTTCCAAAAGTTAGACGTTTATCCAGTCTAGAAGTTAGTTTATTTACAAGCAGAAATGTCAAAGAGAATTCTCTAAGATTATCAGTTGTTGCCAAGGATAAAATTTTAGAAATGAAATTTGATTTGACAAATATTAATGCTCCAGATAAGATTCTGCTACATAGACAAACTGCAGAAGTTATATATGCAGAGTATTTGGAAGCAATCGTGAAAGTTCAAAACTTAAGGGATATAGCAAACAAATTAAATAATCAGTTGAGACAAGAAAAGATAGAGAATAAATCACGACAACAACAAATCAAAAAATTAGAGTTAGATTTGGTAAATAAAGAGGGAGGCGCAGGAGCAAATTTACTTAAGGAAAAAGATAGCATGATAAAAACATTAAAAAATAAATTGAAGATCCCAGAAACTCAACTTATTCAAGGAGCCGAACTGACCATACTAGAGAAAAAAAAAAGAGCTATCAGATGAAGTAAAAAATGTCACTGCAAAAATGTTGAAACTCACTGAGGAAAAAACTTATTGGGAGAAAGAGAAGATTTATCTGGGAGAGCAATTGGAATATGTAAAGAGAAAGTTATCATACTTAGGTCAACAACATGCACATATAGGTCCAGTTGGAGAAGAAAATGGAGCAGACAATCTCTTACAAGCTATGTCACAGATAAGTCTAAAGGACGTTGAAATTAAAGAGCTGAAAAATGAAACACAGAGGCTGAAGGAACAAAATGAAATGAAAGATAAAGAAATTAAAACTTTACAAGGAAAAAATCAAGAATTATTTGATAATAATAAAAGGTTGGAAACTCATGTAACAGGACAAGCTGCGATGCAGGGGTGTAAGCATTTGGTATGGGACCAAATTATAAAAGAAGTTGAAAAATTGAGGCCATATCTTGATTATTCAAGGAGCCAAACTGACCATACTAGAGAAAGAAAAAGAAGAGCTGTCAGATGAAGTAAAAAATGTCACTGCAAAAATGTTGAAACTCACTGAGGAAAAAAATTATTGGGAGAAAGAGAAGATTTATCTGGGAGAGCAATTGAAAGATGTAAAGAGAAAGTTATCATACTTAGGTCAACAACGTGCACATACAGGTCCAGTTGGAGAAGAAAATGGAGCAGACAGTCTCTTACAAGCTATGTCACAGATAAGTCTAAAGGACGTTGAAATTAAAGAGCTGAAAAATGAAACACAGAGGCTGAAGGAACAAAATGAAATGAAAGATAAAGAAATTAAAACTTTACAAGGAAAAAATCAAGAATTATTTGATAATAATAAAAGGTTGGCAGCTCATGTTATAGGACAAGCTGCGATGCAAGGGTGTAATCATTTGGTATGGGACCAAATTATAAAAGAAGTTGAAAAATTGAGGCCATATCTTGATTATATGAGAGTTAAAGAGAAGGTGGTGGAAGATGCTTTTGAATGTTGCAAAGCAGTAAGGGGAAATCTGAATAGAAAACCAAAGGAAACTGCACATAATGCAATTACATTCCTAAATGGTCTAACAGAAGTAGATTTAACAGTCATGAACATAAATAACAGGATTGCAGTTATCACATGGGCTAGAAGGATCGTTGGGAAATATACACATGTTGAAAATGTTGAAGCCAGAGCTGGATAAATAAGAAAGCAAGTGGTTAAATTTAAAAGGTTATTTGAAAAATTGATTATCAAAGGATTGCCTACTTTCTGGGATGCAAAGCGGGAATTGATTCCTCAGAATGATTATAAAAGGTTATTATTTGACATTCGGATGAATCATGAAAAATTTCAATATCTGGATCATTTGCTTACAGGAAATATTTTAATGGATAAAATGGTAGAAGATTTTGAAATTTTAAATCACATAGCTTCAATTAGCGAAAAATTCCCTCCTGTATCTTACACAGATCACATCGAGATGCGGGTCCTGGTGAAGGAAATGACCAGCTATGATCTACCCACGGCCGACCAATGGAGTTACGTAGACAATTATGGAAGAGTAAAGTACTTATCTCATTCCTGAAGATGCATTTGGAATTCTTGCCAAGTGGCAAACAATGATGTTTTTTTTGTTTGAAAATTTGTAATATTGTTTAAAGACTTTTTAGTTAAGACATTTCCAGTTATTAGTTAAAAGAAGCAGTTATGTTATGCTTCTTCCCAATTTTGTATAAAAGACAATGTGAAACATTTTTGAAGGGGTTGGAAACCTTTTGAGAGACAATAAGTTTTTGAGGTCAACTTTTTGAGGAAGTGAATACAAGGCCCGTATAGTGGAAATACCTATGTTTTGAGACTAGAGATTCATGTGTTAATCATTTTTACAGTCTGTCTTTTCCTTATCTTTATATGTGCATGTTTATCTTCTTTGTCACATCTTCCATTATGTTTTTCTTCCATGCTTAAATGAACGTCTGAAATAAATTGGGATTCATACTAGTTATGCCTCAAATTATCACATTTAAGTATTCATTTATTTCTCCAAAGTTAACAATGGATTCATCATAGTTCGATGCCCGTTGTTGATGGATTGTCATTATCTCTTTCTATACCACCTGTAAAATTAAATTGATTGTGATATGATAACTATCTTGCCTCTCTGAAAATCTGTTTGGTATAAATCACTTACTGGTACATTAAATCTGAAATATTGACTCCATGCCCACTGTTTCTTGTTTCCTTTTCAACGAAGTAAATCATTTTGAGAATTTGAGTTGTTTCATATATCTTTAGCCTTTTATTTATTTGCCATAAGTTAACATTACAGATATATATGCATTGAGTTCTTGTTATCGACCAAGACATTCATATAAGTATTGGACTATATTTTGCTGCTATATTTCAAATAAAAAGTAAATATAAACAGTGAACTGCAGCATGAATTTCTTGAAGGAGCCTATGAAGGATACTTTCGCTTTGCAGGCATAGATTGTGACCAAAAATTTGCAGAAAAACACATTTCGAAGGTAGGAAAATGTATATACAAATTCTAACCTAGATGGATAACAACCATGAGGTCAAAAACCTTCAACTTGAAATTTTGTTTTTTAATATACATCTGAATAACGCACAAATAAACAAAGATTATAAATAAATCACTACAGGCCCTAATAGGATAGATAGGGAAAACATAGGCCGAATACTAGACATATTTTCATATAAATCAAAAGACATTGAAGATCTGGACCATCCAAGATAAATCAAAAGATAGTCAATATAAAAAAAAAATCCATATAGGGAAATCCATACGTGATCAATTTTCATATAAATGAAAAGACAGTCAAGATCTCGACTATCCACGACTATAGGATTTTAAAGTTCAGAAAGGATTAGAAATGATGCACCTGCTGATGCTGCTGGTGTTGCTGGTTCGTTGATGCTGCTGCTGCTAGTGATGTTGCTGCTGCTAGTGAGGCTGTTGTGCTGCTGTTCCACGGTTTTAAAGGAGAGTGTGCGAACAACAAAGGGCAGGGAGGCGTTACAAAGAATGGATGGACCGGTTTGAATGCAACGCGTCCATCCATCCATAATGTATAGTAACGCCTACTGCAAGAAGATGTTTTCATATGGAAGTATTCTATGTTGTAACAGAGCCGTTGTCATATTGCAACAGAGCCATTTTCTACGTTGATACATTTACTTGTTCATTCACTATCTTATTAATCACTATCAACAGAGCCATTACTTGTTCTATGTTCATTCACTATCTTATTAATCACTGTCTTACTAATCACTGTGCGTTAAACATTATATTTTACTATACATTATCATTAAAACTGTATCCCTGAGGGAAGGGTTAGCTATCTCGTGTTCTTGATTTTTCAAATCGAGACTGTATCCCTGAGGGAAGTGACCCACCCGCCCCCAAAATTTGGTCTTCATGTATCCTTGAGGGAAGTGACCATACATAACCATGAAAAGTCCATTGAAACTGCAATGAAACCGGTACTGCTAGTTTTACAACATATATTCAAATGGGAAATGAGAATCATTCATCTGATTCTATTGCATTACTTCTTGGAAATGGAAAATGAGAATCATTCATTCATATACATGTGGGTATTAGGATTCTGGTTATCTGCCTTAGCAGCAGGAATTTCCACGGTCGTATTTCTAGCAGGAACGCCCAATTATCGACATCGAATGCCTAGAGGTAACCTACTCCTACTACCCAGTACAGAGAGTGAAATCAGTGAAGGATTGAGGTCTGTATATGCACAACCCTAATAGGCATCTAAGTACCCTTTCTGGTAGTCTCAATATTCATTTCACCATCTATATAGTCTGTTTGGCTATGGTAAGTATTGTACCGTATGCTGCTTTTTTTTGTCTTATTTGGATACTGATAGATTATATTGATTTTTTAAATTGTTTTTTAACAGATAAGGACGTAGTTGAAGTTGAAGGAAAACCAGAAAGTCCATGGAGAATTTGCACGGTGACTGAAGTGGAAGAAGTAAAATGCATGCTCAGGTTGCTTCCCATCTGGTTGTGCACAATCAGGTTCCTTCAATGTCCCAGCTACTGCAACGTCCATGTTTGATTTTTTCCATGTAGTAAACAATTTTTTAATAATATTAATACCCTTAAGATATCACTCCTATTTGTTATTAAGATAATACCATATTGACAATCAAAGTAGTGCCAGAGTAATGAAGAGATTTATCTTTATTTGAGATTTATCTTGCATTCTGCATTTTGCAGCTGTCATTATGCAGTTATAGGTTAACACTCTATATCTTTAGATTGCATATTTTTATGAGCATTATGGAGTGAACCTCTATTGAAATTTGATGCATGTTTGTGAGTATTTCAGCAAGCAAGTTTAAGTTCCTTTCAGTCCATAGTTTTTTTTAACAAGTTTATTTCATTTACAAAAATCCAAGTCATTCTTAGGACTCTCCAACAAACATGTTTGTAAATTTGTAAATTTGTAAATTTTTTATATTTCTATAGTTAGTATATTTATTTTAGGATTAGTTTGGTCTTTAGTTTATTTAGATTACTTCTAGTATTTTACTTACTTAGATTATTTTAAACCATTAGTTGTAGGTTAAACAATCAAAACACAGGAGAAAATTGATCGCTACTCTGTGTGGTATAAATTGTAGCAAGAGAAATATATCACCATTAACATGCACCAATCATATTAAAAAAAGAAACATTGTTTACAATTCCACTAATACCAAAAAATTTAAGGTAATAGACTAATAGAAAATAATTTCAATTTCAAGTTGGACAAACTTTGGAACCCATACTTCTAAACTTAGTTGATATTGTAGGTTTGTATTTAAGCTCCTTGTATGACTAATGTGCATTCCAAACTTCATCTTATTACCGAATGATTGTTGAACAAAACCTGTCAAGAAACACATCATGTTGGTAAGAAGGTGAATCATTATTCTCAATAGTGCATTTGCAAAGATATATCAAATTTGATCAAATGTGTTAAAACAACAATGATTAAGTCCACTACTATGCCAAATTCAACCTAATTAAGGTATCATAAACATCTCCATCCTTGTCTTATAGGGCGTCTTTAGCTTTAAAGGGGTTTACATTGTGCACAGTTTCCATTTAAACTCCTTTTAAAAACAAATTTCTTTAAAATATACAAGCCAGGTCACCAGACCCTACCTGTTGTAGACACGTCCTTTATTCTTCTGGCGCGACTGGAACTCTCCACCGGTCTTTGAAGCTTCTGAGAACAGCAACACATAGATAATATGTCCATTTTGAATGCCCTTTTTATTTTATATAGACTTTTTTCCTTATCTTTCTTGCAACTTTCCAAACGTACCCTATTTTTAGTCGTTGATCGCACGTGTTGAAATTTAGGCCACCAGATCACCTATCCTTTACCTCTATGGCGGTATCCACGACCTTTAACAATGGTTTTCTTTCTCGGTCACAAGTCCATGCGGATCAACTACCAATTGACACCTATTAAGGTGGTTTCACCTCCGCGACCACCTTCCCCTTTATCGAGTGTGCACTGTCCACGATGCGGAGAAGATCTCATCCTTTGATCTCCCATATTACATCCCTCTACCGTCCGTTCATCGTCAAATACGTGGGTGCATTTCCCACCTGCCTGTACATCTGCCACGTGCCATGGCCCACACATCTCCCATAGTTAAGCTCCTTGGCGGTTTCCGCATGGCACATAGTGGGTTGTGATACCACCATTGTGTCGATGCGATGCAATACAAGTGCGCCACGTATCCTAATGATTTATTTACCGCAACCACTTACAACATATTGCAAACGTGCTTTTTGGCGGTGCGGCGCTCCACGATCGCCGTTGATTCTTTTGTCTATCATCTCCGTCGTTAGATTTTGCCGAGCGTTAACCATTCCAAACTATTGCACCTTTGGGATTCAGATTTAGATCCATTACTTCAAACTGACACAGATAAATAATTAATTACGATAATGCAATTTTTTAACTAAAATCTTTGCGTGCACCTGCACGGAAATGCCACAGAGCGACATGAATGAGTGAGTGCTGAATTGAGAAAATCTCTGGATTTTAGTTTTAACGCGCTTACAGTTTTAAAGCATTTCTCTTCAGCTGACGAATGCTTTACATTTTGTTGCATGTCAATGTCGATCTAGAAGAAAGTACACATTGATAGAGCTGATTCGATTTGATTGTTAAGCAAAATTTTAAAAGTATATATTGCAAATTGACAGACTAAATTGACAGACTAATACAATAATTGTAGTTAGATTTGGTAGATTGAGGAGGCCCTCCTCATGTCCTTGCCAATTTATTTTATTAGTTGCAAGACTCAGAGTCATGCCTATACCTATGGATTCAATCATGTATCTGAGTCTGATCATATCATTTGTCGGATTTGCTCATAATCAATAAGCCGTATATGACAGAGTCCTCGATGCATTGACGTTATAAAACTGCTCTGCCATTACCGCCCTCATGAGCCTGCAATATATAAACAAAAAAATATAAGGGAAAGAATGACAAAAACTGATTATCTTTATCAGAGGCCGCATAGAATGACAAAAACTGATTAGAATGACAAAAACTGATTATCTTTATCAGAGGCCGCATAGAATATAGAGAGCTTCAACGGAGGATTGAAATCTTCGAGAACCCGTCCGATGACTCTCGATTCCACCAACTTCCCCTTTATCTCTTCCAATGTGATGGCCATTCTTTCTGATGGCGATGCGATCAGAAATCTCCGAGGCTATATTTTATGAAAGAATTGGTGGTGACAAGATCATAAATCTATGAATCTATATTTTATGAAAGAATTGGATGGCGATTCAGAAATGATTCACCCTTTCATTTAAACAAATGGAGTCCCGCATGGCAGGATCAACCTTTAGTTCTCCCACAGGCTTAACCTTTCGTTCTCCCATTTGATTAAACAAAACAAACCACTGATTATTTCTAATCCGATAAAACCTTTGGGTAACCTTTCAGGAAACTGCAAATCTGTGTCATTGGATATATGTGCTCGATGAAGAATATACCTAGATTTCCCATCTTAGCCTTCCATCCTTAATATGGATTAAAAAGTTGCGATCGCCCTCCATATACACACAAAAGCTCATTGAAGTGCCTATCGATGAATAATCGATCCACAAAGATCGAAAATTATATTTTTTTGATAGAGAAAACATATTACACGGAAATCACTTCGTAAAGATCAAGTTAATAATTGGTCTACAGAGATCGAAAATCACATTTGTTGAGAGAGAAAACATTTTACACAGAAATCTCTTCACAAGATGGAAGCTAATAATCAATCTACACAGATCGAACATTGCATGTGTTTGACATAGAAAAAGTTTTACACATAAATCTCTTCGCAAGATCGAGCCAATAATCGATCTACAAAGATGGAAATTTTTATTTTTTTCATAGAGAAAATGTTTAACACAGAAATCATTTCACAAGGATCAAGGTAATAATCGATCTACATAGATAAAACATTGTATTTGTTTGACATAGAAAATGTTTTACACAGAATTGTCTTCGCAAGATCGAGCCAATAATCGATCTACAAGATCGAAAATTATTATTGATTGACACAAAAACGTTTTACACATAAATAATTTCACAAAGATCAAGGTAGTAATCAATTTACAAGAATCAAAAACTTTATTTATTTGACAAAGAAGACGTTTTACACAGAGATTACTTCACAAGATCAAATTTTACACATAATAGTCTTTGCAAGATCAAGCTAATAATGGATCTACGAAGATTAAAAATTATAGTTGATTTACAGAGGAAACGTTTTACACAGAAATCATTTAACAAAGATCAAGGTATTAATGTGGTATTAATCGATTTACAGGAATTGAAAACTATATTTATTCCACAAAGGGGTGAATCCATGAATATGGGTGTCTATTTTGGGCAGTTTTATGAGAAAATAAATCTGATTTTTTCATGTTTTTCAACTTCCGGAAAAGAAAAGTTATATTTGTTTTTAGAATTTTTTCTAGTAAAAATAAAAGTTTCAAAGAATTTTGTTATCTTTCTATTAATTTTTTTTTTGAATTTTTTTATTGAGATTTGATATGTCAATTTCACAAATGTTTGACAATATGTTCTTATAAAATGAAAGGCCTGATAAATAGTCATGTTTTTCGAGTCACGTGAACTCATTGTTAAACTTGTGTTTTTTTTTAAATGATACTGAAATATATAGAGAGTGTATTAGATTCTAACTATAATTTTGTATCCAACAGGTGAATATAATAGTTATTATAATTTTTTGAATTGGATCGATGTGGAAAACTTGTCAGATATCAATATGTTTATTTTGAGTGGACATTTCTCTCAATTTACATTGAAACTAAAAAAATATAAGAGTACCATTTTGAATTAGACACTCCAATAAAGGTCCCCATATTTTTTTCAATTTTTTTTATTGTGTATTTTTCAAGTTATGAAATTTTCATTTCACTTTATTTTGAAGGAAATCAAACCAAAATGGAGACATGTTAACAAAAATAATAATTAAAATTACCATATCTCACCTAAACACAACAAATCTATAACTACAGAAAGTAGATTCAATGACGAAACTAATAGTATCAACTCTAACAAGAGAAACCATAAAGCCTTCCATTTTTCAGTATTATTAGGTTTTCAGACAAATAATAATTCGGCCAAAAACATGTTTAATTTTTCGTCCAATTTTTTTTTTTAAATATTTGACCATTAGATTTAATTGAAAAATAATTTCATCTTTTGCATTAAATAATTTTTCAGCCGAACTATTTTTCAGACAAACTATTATTCCAACGAACTATTATTGAAACGAACTATTATTGGAACGCAAAATTATTTAATAATAATTTCACAATGCCATTCTCATATAATAGACACCCATATTCTCCACTTCACCCAAAGGAGACATTTTACATAGAAATCACTTCACGAGGTCAAATTAAAAATCTATATATAGAGATAAAAAACTGTAAGGGTTTTCATCCTCTGCGTCAAAAGTTAATCTATACCAACCATGAAAAATATTATTAATAAATCATATGATAGATCTTTCAACATTTGTATACAAAAATTTGAACTAAATATTACATCTTTCAAAAGAATTAATATTTGAACCAATGCGATTATTATTCATGTTAACATGTAGCACAACATTCACAATTTTCTGCGATATTCTTACTAAAGAATTAAAATACAACATAGGCTACATACAAGAATATTCAAAATGAAACCCAATTACATGTTGAGGACAAAACTACAGGATATGGGTAATTCCACTCATGACTTGCATATATGTAGAAAACTTAAAACATGTTAATATATGCCAATATCAATGTATTTGATCATGGAAGAAACAACACTTGTAAAATACGAATAAAAACCTAGAGAATCAGCTCCTCCCAAACATAGGAGAGAGTAACTCGACTATTTTCCCAACACCACCCCTGAGATGGATCACCACCATGCACTAGAATGCTAAGCAATCGCTTCCACGTGGCACTCTCTCTCTCAGAGTCGATAACAAGCAATGATGGACTTATGAAAAGAGAGAACACTAAAAATTGTTCCTCCATGCATCCATGCACAACATGGCATCCCATGCTATCTCAATGCACTAATATAAATATAGTTTTCCCAGGACTTGTGTCATCCCAATTCAATCAATCCATCAATCCCTATGATTTAGGATCTTGTCTGGTAGTTGATCTTTTAGATTGGATTTGATTGGTAAAAGTTTCTTTTGATTGTTTACTCATGTTCTCTATGCCATGGTGGTATCCTCTCATTTAGATGGATTCTCCAAGTTCCCTTTTCTTTTATTAAATAATAAAAATAGTTTGGTGTGCAAAGTGTCACTCGATGTTTTTGAGTTTTAAATAACTCTTTCAAAACAATTGTCACAGGTATTAAATCAAAATAAAATAAAATAATACTATTTTGGGGTGTCACAACAGCCTCTCTAGAACATATGGAAGGAACCTCAAAGTTTATGGGTATACCAAATACGAGAAATTTTCGTATGGGGAATGGACACTCCAAGCATAGACAATTCACCACATTCAAACAAATCTAAAACAAATCTTCATCTTCATTTTCGTGTGATTCTTCTCTTTCTTCTTCCTCTTCTTCTTCTTCTTTCCCAACCATATCTTCATTCTTTTGCAAAACTTCTTCTTCATTGTTTGTTCTTGCATCTTCATCTTTGTTTCTTATCCTTCTTGGCTTCATGTCATCCACTCTTACATCTGCACTCTCTATGATTTTGTGTAATCTTTGATTCTAACATCTGTAAGCCTTTTTGGTGGAGCAATATCCCAAGAATATTCCTTCATCAATTCTAGAATCAAACTTTCCAAGATCATCTTCATTCCTCTTTATGTAGCACTTGCTGTCAAACACTCTGAAATACTTGACTGATGCAGGCCTTCTACACCATAGTTCATAGGGAGTCTTGTCATTATTCACTCTGAGTTGTCCTCTATTAAGTATGTAGACAACTGTGTATATTGCTTCTCTCCAATATATATCAGGAACTTTTGCTTCATTTAGCATGGTTCTTGCAGGTTGCTGAACTGTCCTGTTTTTTCTTTCCACCACACCATTTTGCCGAGGTGTCTTTGGAGCTAAAAATTGTCTTTTGATCCCATGGATTTCACAAAAACCATTGAATTCATTTGAAGTGAATTCACCTCCATTATCTGATCTAAGACATTTGATTTTTTGGTTTGTCTCGTTTTCCACCATTGCTTTGAAAGTTTTGAATTTTTCAAAGGCTTCTAATTTTTCCTTGAGGAATGTTACCCAAGTCATCCTTGTGTAATCATCAATGAGTAACATAAAATAATACTCTCCTTGAAAGCTTTTAGTCCTTGTTGGTCCACAAAGGTCAGTGTGAACTATTTCCAAAAGATGTGAGGTCATATGTTCTTTTGAATTGAAGCTAGCTTTGGTTTGCTTCCCATGCTGACAATGTTTACAAACTGCATTCAGAGGTTTCACAATTTTTGGTAAATCTCTCACAACCTCCTTATTACTTACCTTGACAATATTATCAAAGTTTAAATGTCCCATCCTTCTATTCCATAACCAACTTTCATCAATCATACTCATGTAGCATTGGTCTTCATTTTCTAGGATGTACACATTACTCGAATTTCTTACAACAATCCCAACAAGTCTCCCTGAGTCCTTTTTTTTATTTCACATTTCTCAGAGTCAAAGGTCCATATTGATCCTTGGTCACAAGTTTGACTTACACTGATGAGATTAGGATTTAGGTCTTATACTAGGAACAAATTTTCAGCTTTGATCTTGTTATTGATAGTGGCTGTACCTTTGCCAATTATTTTGGAAGACATATTATCTCCAAAAGTGACCATACCTTTATTATCTCTTTTTAGGGTTATGAATTTACTTGCGTATCCTATCATATGTTTTGAACACCCACTGTCAATATGCCATAGATTCTACTTTTTTGTCACACATAGAGCAATCATGGATTTCTCCTCTTCGTTCTTTTCCTTCCAATCCTTTCTTTGTTTTTTGTCTTGGAATTCTTTTGCATCAGACTTTTTTGTAGGAGTCATTAGTTTACAGTTTCTTCCTATATGTCCATGGTTATTTCATTTGTAACACTCTATGTCATATTTTTGAAGAGGTGTAAAGAAATCATGATCCCTTGTTTTTGCTTTGTTACTGGATGCTCTTTCCCTGTAGTCACGAGTCTTTCCATATGCTCTGCATTTTAGGGCCTTATGTACAAAATTATTACAAGAGTAACAATGTCCAAAGAAAATTTGTTGATATCTATTCGTCTTTGGTCTTCGAGGAATTACATTGATTATGTTTTTGTCAAGAGAAGATGGAGCAGATTTCTCATTTTATTTCTTTTTTAAATGAACTTTTTAGTGCAGCAGCATAACTTATTTTTCCTTGGTTTGTGAAGGAGGAACATTATGGCTTCTTTTTATTGTCATATCCCAAACCAGATTTATTTGTTGATGGTCTTTGGCTACTCAAGATGTCATCTAAATTCTTTGAACTGTTTTTATATTTTGATTTAATAGATTCTTCATTGAGCTTTTTCTTAAGCTGCATAATTTATTCTTCAAGCTTCTTTAATTCTTGTATTCTCTCTTTGAGCTGTAAATCTAGGTCTCTTTCAATATTCTTGGATTTTTTTAACTAAACTTTCAAGTCACTAATGATTTGGTTTGATTATTTGTTCTTTTTCTTGTTTTTTTCTAGTTCTTCAAGAGCACTGATTAATTCATCTCTTAGATCTACTACTCCTTATTCCATTGGTTCATCATCCTGATCTTGGTCTTCTATTCCCATGAATAGAATTTATGTCTCCTCAGCTTCGCTTGTGTCTTCATCTCCACCATCTTCTATGTTGTAAAGGAACTTCTTATTTTTGTTTCCTGTTCTATCATTTCTGAACTTCTTTGAGGCTTCTTTCTCATCACTTCTATTTTGCTTAGGATGAGAACATTTTGAAGAAAAGTGTCAAATTATTCCACAGTTAAATCACTTTAGAGGCATCTTTCCCTCGTACTTTCCAGTACCTCTCTCAATATTCTTGATGAACAAGGCTTCTTCATCATCTGCGTTTTTTGATTGATTCTTGGATAAGGATTTAAAAGCTGCTTCTTTCTTTGATTGACCATCTTCTCCTTTTCTCATCTTGTAGGTAGTGAAGATCCCATGTAGTTCATCTACTATCATGTCTTTAAGATCATCTCGTTCTTCTAGAGCAGATACTTTTGAGTCATACTTCAATGGCAGGGTTCTCAATACTTTGTCCACTACTTCTTTCTCCTCTAATTCTCCTCCAATGCCTCGGATAGCATTGACAATTTCATCTACTCTTAGAAGATATTCTGCAATATTTTGTTCCTCCTTCATTTTCAGGATTTCAAACTATCCTTTGTATGTCTGAAGTTTTGATTGTTTGACTTTGGATGCTCCTTCATAGACAATTTTTAATTTATCCCCATCCTCCTTGGTTGTCTTGCATTGCATGACTTTAACAAACACTGTGTTTGTTAACCCATTCAAGATTGCATTTAGGGATTTTGCATTGGCCTCATATTGGTCAAGTTCTTCTTGGTCTGTAGGTAGGTTTTCTGCTATGTTATACTTCTTTTCAACTACTCTCCAAACCTTCCATCCAAGAGACATTAGGCGACACTTCATTCTTGCACTCCAATATGCATAGTTAATTCATGTGAATAGTGGAGGTTTGTTGGTAGCTAATCCTTCCTACTGATCCATTGTGGTATTTAATGAGGATCTTCCTTCTAGTGGTTAAACTGTAATTAAGGAACCTCGCTCTGATACCAATTGTTGGAATATCCAGCAATATTAAGAGGGGGGGTGAATCAGTATTGTCTTCTTTTTCTCTTTTATTAAAAAAATTAGTACAAGACACACAAATAATCAAACAAGTTAGGACACAAGATTTATTGTGGAAACCTCAAAGAGAAAACCACCAAATCATACTCATTAATAAGATCAATTTTACAAAATCGTTTATCTGCTACCACAGAAAGGATGCAACTACACCCCATATTTTTCCTGTTGCTACAACACCCCATATATTATGTCTACTGCTACAGACAAGGATGCAACAACACCATGTTTTCCAACTACTATTGGAAGGAGGCTACAACCTCCTGCAGGCTTATTGGCTTCCCTAACACCACCCTACCACCCTAATTTGATGTCATCAGACTTCCAAATCTTCTTTATGTTTTCAAACATGTCACTGGTTTTCCTTCTTTGGTCTCTATCTACAGCTGCTGCTACATAGATTTGGATCAAAGAGATGACTTCTTTCACTTAGCTCTCTGTCTATAAATACCTTCTAACATGTTTTCTATGAATGCATCTTCTCACAGTTGCGCCTTTTAATTCTTAGATCGTGCCTCTTCATGAAAACACAATTCTTCATTTTAATAATTCTTTAACTCTATTTAGGTTTATGAGTCATGAATTTCTGCAAAAATATTTCCAAAATTGCCTCTCCGCAGTGATAATTCTGCACCAGAATTCCTTCCGAATTTTCCTTTTTCCGCAATGATATTTCCGCAACAAAAATCATTCCGCAATTTCCTTTCCGCAACGATCTTTCTGCAATTGACTTTTCACGGTGACCTTTCCGTAATTTTTTTTCACAGTGGTTTTTCCGCAATTTCCTTTTCGGAATGACTTTTCCGCAATCTCCTTTCTGCAGTGATCGTGGACCGTCTGATATTGATCAATGGTGGATTCTCTTTCCGCAGCTTGCGGATTGCATATTGTGGAACTATATTTCGATTTTTACAAACTAGCTTCCATAATTTATCTTTTCGCAATTTTCTTTCCGCAGTTGGGTTGCGGATTGCAGATTGTAGACGTGCCTTCAGCTTTTCCCGAAATGGGCTTCCGTAATTTCCCTCCCATAATTCCTTTTCCGCAACTCTTTAAAACCATCGATTTCTTGCGAGTTCTTTCCCGGCCGTCAATCTTAGATCAGATGCAGATCTCACCTTATCTTTGTGGATCCGTTATCTTCTTTGCACCTTTCTCTTGCGGAATTTCGTTGGGGCATCAGATATCTTGTGGCTTTGATCTCGTCCGTCGATCTGCTATCTCCAGCGGAGATTCACTTAATCTTGCGGATTTCTTATCTTCCGTTCACATTCACCTTGTGATCTCTTTCCCATCATCGATCCATCTTTTCTCCTTTAATCTAGATCATCCAAATCTCTGGAAAAATTCAATCCTTGCAACTCTACGATTCTACATTGATTGATCAGAGAATCAATCAATCGCTCAATCGATCATCACCGGAATTTATTCCCTTGCTGGATCTACACATCGTCTCGATGGTTTTACACACACATAGATCATTCATACATCTGCTGCAACATTCAATCCTCAAAATCCCTTACTTCATGCTATGCATACACACAGTGATTAATCAAGCATTTACACAGATATCCCAAACTGTCAATTGATTCATTGATACAGAGATACACAAATATTCAATTGTTAAAACTTTAGATGTAGATTCATGCGTACACATAGAGACATCTTAATTAGCTTTCTTTATTCAAACAGGAACCTGATACAAATAGGGTCGCTTGCTCTGGCTTGGTTTACATTGATTTGGACACCCCCCTAGCCATACTCTTCATACTGATGCCATATTGGAACAATGACTTCATAATAGCACTAAAATGCCACTGTGTGTATTTTACATGCCACATCATCATACCTTCCATGTCAACATATCTTTTGTCATTAATGAATACTTTTGACATCAATGACAACCAAAATCTGCACATATAGCTTGACGAGCATTCAAGTTAGGATGTAAACATATATTTTAAACTACGATGATCCAAATTCAACTTGAATTTTCTACTCATGAGGTAATTCCTCCACATTCTCAAGGCGTGTACTATGACAGTGAGCTCCAGATCATGTGTTTCATACCTCTTTTCATGTTCCTTTAATTTTCAAGATTCATAACAAATCACATGCCCTTCTGCATCAGAACTCCACCGAGTTTCCAGAGATGCATCTATGGATACTACATATTCCTTATCTGGATTTGCAACCTTTAAAATTGGTACACATGTGAGAAACTCTTTCAGAAGTATAAAACTATCATAACATTTCTAAGTCCAAATGAATTTCACCTTTCTTCTGTAAATATGTAATGGTATTGGCTATCATGGAGAAAGCTTCTATAAATCTCCTATAATATCCAACCAACCCCATAAAATATCTTACCTCAGATATATTTCTAGGAGTGGGTCATTCTTGTATAGCTTTTAGTTTAGAAATTTCCATCGCCACTCCTTCGCTGGAGATAATGTGACCCAAATATAACAACTAATTTTGATAGAAAGTACACTTACTGAACTTAGCATACAATTGATTCTCCCTCAGAATTTGTAAGGTTACTCTCAGATTTTCTTCACATTCTTCCTATGTCTTGGAATAAATTAATATATCATCTAGGAATACAATAATAAACTTATCCACAGGTTCCCTGAATTCACCATTCATCAGGCACATAAATGTGGTTGTTGCATTTATTAGTCCAAAAGGAAAAATTATGTATTCATAATTCTCATACCTGGTTCTGAAAGAAGTTTTACTAATACATTCATCCTTGATACACACTTGATGATAACCTGATTTGAAATTGATTTTAGAGAAGACTCTTACGCCTCGCAGCTGATCAAATAGATCATAGATCTTGGGTAATGGGTACCTGTTTTTAATGGTGGATTTTTTTTTCTATCTATAATCCATGCATGACCTCAAGGTACCATTCTTCTTTCTCACAAAAAGCATAGGTGCTCCCCATGGTGATACAATGGGGTGTATATAACTTGTCTTCAATAATTCTTCTAATTGCATTTGCAATTCTTTCAATTGAGGTGTTCTCATTTTATAAGGAGATTTGGACATTGGAACTACTCCTAGTACCAAATCAATTGTGAAATCGATATTCCTGTTAACGTGTAATCCTGGTACATCCTAAAAAACATCTATCTTGGAATTGCCTTTATTTGAATTGAATTACTATCCTCATCTAGACATGTAATGTTTTTACCATGACAATCTAGAATGGAAAAATGCAACTTTATCCAATCCATCCCAATCACGATGTTGGAACGGGATTAGTCTGCATGAAGTGCGGAAGCCGACAGTGCGAAGAAGGACCATCCGCGGAAGAAAGGTCTATTTGTGGAGAACAAGGAGTCGACAAAAGTGCGGAAGTGGTTTATAGTTAGTTAGAATAGGTCATGTGGACCGTTTTGTAACCATTTAGTTTCATATAAATAGGAGTATGATTTTAAGTCTAAAGGCATCATAGTTGAATCAGAGAATGAGGTGTTTTGAGCTGTGTTGTATCCGCGATAAAATATTTTTACTGTTTCTGTGACGGTTATACCGCAGGTTTTGATGAATGCATGAATATGTTCAATTATGGTCATATATTTTGTCTCTATTTATGTTAAATGATGAATGCAAGTTTTTGCGAAATGTTTGAGATTCTGTGGTTTGGTAACTGCTATTGATGTGAATGATCTGTTTAACCATGTTAATGCGAATGTCCATTATGTATTGAATCTGTGAATGGTGAATAGGTGAATGATGAATGTGTGAATGTATGTGAATCTAAATCTCTGGTTTCTATTGCGGTAGAGTTGAAGTGCTTGCATGTCCTTTCCCCACTGCGGAAACTTGGTTCCTGCAGCCCCCTTAATCATCTTGGGTGATACTTCACTCGCTTCGCAGGTGTTGCTGGGAAGGGTAAAACATTTATGGGCCGGTGCTTAAGGGTGTTCGGTTGGGTTTGTTGACGACAGTGCGAAGTGAACCCATGTCGATAGCCGCCATGTCAACACACAATATCATACGAAACAAGGAGAATTATAAATAAATCAACCTTTTTCTAGAACTCATTCATTTCAAATCAACGTCCCTTGATCATTGAAGTGAATTTTCATTTCATACCGGTGCCTAACTGCACCATTCTGAACTATGTTAATTTACTGCTCACCAAGTGACATCTTTCAATCACATTAGCATTAATGTAATTGTAGGTGGCTCCAGAATAAATTGAAATTGGTACATCAACAATCTTACCTTCAATCTTGATCATGGATGATTGATGGTATAGAGCAGGGATAATGTTAAGGACCCATACTTATTTAAAAGTGTATAAACCTTGGCGAATCTTACCAATTCTTAAAATGTCAACTATAAAATATTTGGAGATATTTTTCTCTGATTATTTCAATTTCTAAGGATTTGATATAGTTTATATAATAATTTGGTGATTTTTAGAGTTAAAAAAGTTTACCCCATCAAAATTGGGCGAAAAGGGCTTCAAAAAATGCAAATTGACGAATCTTTTTTTGGAAAAAAACATGGAAAAATATCCCATGGGCTAAATTCTGCCCCTAAAATTATCCTTGGTACAGAGTTGTATAAATTTGAGGCATGTTCCTCACTACATATTCTATTGTGGTAGCTTCTTGAAACTTATATATGTTGGCCCCTTTATTACTCATCTCTCGACATTTATTAACATAGTGATCGCCTCCATAGTTCCAACATTTAACTTTATATTGCAACCTTTGTCCTATAGGCCGAACTAGATTTAGTTCACAAGAAAGAATTTTCTCTTTGGAATATTTAGTATGGTTACCTTTAACATCAAGAGGTTTAGGCCCCTTTTTCCTTTGGTCTTGTTTGTCTTTTAGTTTACCTTTCCAAACTTTGTTCATATCTTTTCTTCCCTTATCTTGTTCATACATGTATATATCCTTCTTTTTGGATTCTTTCAGAGTATGAGGTTCATCATAAGTAATTTTGTCATGATAGTGTGATGGTAATCCAATAAGAAATCATTGTATTTTAACCTTTTCATCCTAAGTAAAACCAAGATACCATAACATCTCCATGAACCTTCTCTCATACTCTTCCATAGTCATATTACGCAATATGAGTTTGAAGAAATCCTGCATTTTCTTATCATAATACTGTTGGGACATGTAATCATGCTTAAAATACTTCTAAAATTGTCTCCATGAAATCTGCTTTTCATTAATATTTTTCACATGCTTCATTTTTTCCCACCAATGGTAAGCATTTCCTCGAATATTATATATAGTGATTTAGGCCTAATGATTATTAGAGTAATCATGCAGCTGGAAATATTTCTTCATTTCCAGCGATCACATTTATGCATGTTCTCTTGATTTCTCTCCATCAAAAGTAGGAGGTTTAAGTTTTCTGAGAGTTCATGACCCTGTAATGGGTCCGCATCATATTTCCTCTTATGATATCTTATAGATACACATTCTGATTTATTTTTAGGTTCCCACTTTCTGTGATGACTTTCAACTAATTTGTCATGGGAATGTTTCCCCATCTTGCTCATAGTGATACTTCTTGAGTGTTGTTGTCTCTCATCAAATCCTTTTTTCAGAAAATCTCATTCTTTCACTCTCGTAGTGGAATAGACATGTTGCACTTGATTCTGCTGCATCAAGTTCTACAACATTTATAGATTTAGTTAGTTCTATTTCTCTAGGTTCTACATTCTTTTTTCCATCTCCAGTCTATAAATATTTTAATGTTTCGAGAAGTTCCTCTCCCTCCACCTTTGTATTTTGGCCAATGGATTTTGTTCGTTGAGCACTCATCTCCACTTCCTCAATGGGAATGGTAAGTTATAGTTCATTCGCCATTTTCACTACACCACTTTTTATTGAATATGGCAATTTGAATAATTTTGTCAATTTGATAATCATAAACACATCCATATACACAAATATTATCATACATGTATATTTTCTTTTTGGGGTTTTGATTCAATGGTTTAACTATGGTTTAATCATATCAAATACAATCTAACACAAATCTATGTTCTATAACCCATGAGGTTTGAGATTTGTAGCCTCATCTTTGATACCACTCTATAACATACCCCATTATGACTCTATAACACACTCAATAGAATCCATAGAACATACACGGAACCCCATAGCCCCTTCATATATCAAATAGGAAAAATTTTCCTATGGTGAATGAACACTCCATGCATAGAAAATTCACCACATTAAAACAAATCAACTTATAGGAAATTTACAAATTCTCCTTGAATTGCACATGCACAAAACCACTATAAACATACATTGTAGACTTCAATAAACTATTTAAGTGTATTATAATGCAACAATGTAAATAGAACTTAAATTCCAATCCAAAGATCGATTTGTTACATCAAAACCATGAATTCAAACTAAAAAGGAAAAATAGAGAAACAAAAATATAAGAATTTATGGGCCATCGATTTTCTATGAAATTCAAAGAGAGAAAAACTGGTCTATAAAAAAAATAGGAATTGGTCTAAAGGAGGACAAAATAAACCTAGGCAACAAATTTCCCATCTACATGATTGTATATAGGGATACATTAACAAAATAGACCTTTCTACCTTTATTAGAAGTGATTAGCAATTAATTTGAGTGAATTCGTGGATTTAGAACGCTATAGGGTGTATACTACAATGTTGGGTAAATTTTCCCATTTGGGTCTACACTCCAGTTGTGTTGATTAAGTAGGAAACACTTTATTGAAGCTAATCCACAATATTTAAGGTAAATTCAGGAATATAACACCCAGCTAGTGAATGAACCATACTAAAAAAAACATTCATCAAGAGAATGAACCATACATTCATTCATAACAAGAAACCAATTTCAAATTTCATTATATTACAAGGAACCAATTTCGAATTTCATAATATCGCAGGTACCATTTCAGAATAGGGATTACTCTTCTTTAGATGAATTCAATGCAAAAATAATTCAAATCTTTCATTAATCACTCCATTCATTACATCATACACAATAATAAAATAAGTTGATACAAAGCATAAATTACTTATCTGTATAAATGATGACTTGAGTGAGACACACTCCACCTAACCATTTCATTTCTCATAAATATCTCACCAAGGTTCCATCCCCATGTTGAGACTATGAATACACTAGGATAACATTCAATATTGATAGAAAACGGAATGGCAGGTGCACAAAGTAATTCCCCGCCAGGATATCTCTCATAGATTGACACTCAACAATTTTACACAAATAACATGGTTATTTTTTTCTAGTTCCAAGAACTTGGCTTCAACCAATTCCAAAACAAGCAGTAAAGTCCCTTCCTCGATATCAATTCTAGAAACAAAATAGTCAAATATCTTACACTAGGCCACCATTGTCAACCAATGAACCAAAATTATCTCCACGGAAAGTTCACACACTGTTCAACATTTCTTTAGTAACTCAATTATGGTTTTGATAGGATAGTCATCAATGAGTATTATCAGTTATCATATTTTCAACTTGATAACAAATCGCAAGTGACAAATTCAGAACCCATACCTCCAATCATGTAGAATAGTTCATTGGTAAACGATCAAAAGACAACGGGATTCCCCTATGCTTTTATGAGCGAGAGAGTGTTTTTCTTTGTGTGAGAGAGTGCGAGTTTCTGTCTCAAATATTCCTTCATGCATGCATTTAGTTGCATGGAAAAATTCACCCAGGTGGTCTTCCCCAAAGATTCACATCGCATAAATTCTTAAACTTGTGTTTTGCATGTGCTACTAATGAGTAAAATTAGAATCACAAAGTATTTGAGCAATTCTATCCATTTGCACAAAGAATATGGAACTCAAACCATCAAGGTCAACCATCAAGAAGGAAATCAGGAGACATGAAAACAAGATCAAACAAACTAGAACAAGGCACAACACATACCACAAGGAGAGAGTGGCACTACAACCAAAGACACAAAACTCGATGAAAGCACACCAGAAGATTAATATGTTAGCATTAAAACTATCCAAAACAAAAAAATCAATACAACCACATCAAGAGCACAAAGGAGTATCTGGGACGATAACAAATTTTCCAGGCTCAGATAGTGTTGGGGGTAGAAACCCCAACCATGGTCAAATAAACCCCATCAAGGGCGGAGCAAGCACAAAGAGGGGACTTACTGGGTTATCATGACAACCCAACAAGCCCATAAATTGTGTATTCAAGTAGAAGGTTTAGTGGATAGGAAGATAGATAATTTTGTAAAAACTATATAATGATTTGCATTGTGATCAATTATTAGATGAAATAATCTTTAAGGTGAATAAGAATAATATTTATAATCTATGTATGTATTTTGGTTTTCAATTACTGAAGTTTAACATTATTTTGAAGGTGTTTTTTTTCCATGGAGGGGGGTTTTCCCATGACAATCTATGTGTTATTTTATGGGATGTGCTATCTATGTGCTTTGGGTTCTTATCTGATCCAATTATTGTGCAGTTTCAATCATTTGTAGAATCCTTTTTTGATTTCTGCTCTTGTCTTCCTTAATTTGTCCAATACATTATTTTGATTGTTGATGTGTTTCTATAGTTTTAGCATTGTGGTACGTACCTTTCTGACTTGTTTCCATGATTCGTAGTGTATTCTTGTCGCTTTGTTTTTTAGGGCCTTTGTTACTACTTCATGCATTAGCCAATTCTTTCTCACCAGATGTCCCCTTTGGAACCCTCACTGTGGGAAACATGCACCTTGATTCTTATTCAAAAGTTTCAATCGATCTTGAAGAAACTTTATTTCTCGATATTTTATATTAAACACTTTTTGCATGTCCTTGTAGTTTTTGGTCATCCTTGGAGGCCATAATGCTTTTGGACCTTTCTAGTTCTCTCGCTTTGCTTTTGTTTTCATGTTTAGTTGTGTTTCCCGACCTGAGATCAAGTGAATGCTGAAAACCTCAATTTCGCAGATACAATACCATATCAATTAGATAGATTTATAAAGTTATATTATGTAGGGTTCCACCCAGTTTGACTCCATTACGGAGATTAACGAAAAAAATTTCCACTATATTTTTGTTTGACAAGAAATCGTTTTACAGAGATTTATTTTTACAAAGATCAAGTTAATAATCAATCCACAGAGATCGAAAATTGTATTTGTTTGATAGAGAAAACATTTTACACAGAAATCACTTCACAAAGATCGAGTTAATAATCGATCGATAGAGATCGAAAATTATATTTGTTGACAGAGAAACGTTTTACACAAAAATATCTTCACAAGATCAAGCTAATAATCGATCTACAGAGATCGAACATTACATTTGTTTGACATAGAAAACATTTTACACAGAAATCTCTTCGCAAGATCGAGCCAATAATCGATCTACAAAGATCGAAATTTATATTTTTTTAATAGAGAAAATGTTTTACACATAAATAATTTCACAAGGATCAAGGTAATAATCGATCTACATAGATCGAACATTGTATTTGTTTGACATAGAAAACGTTTTACACAGAAATATCTTCGCAAGATCGAGCCAATAATCGATCTACATAGATCGAAAATTATATTTGATTTGTAGAGAAAAGGTTTTACATCGAAATAATTTCACAAAGATCAAGTTAGTAATCAATTTACATGAATCATAAACTATATTTATTTGACAAGGAAGACGTTTTACACAGAAATCACTTCACAGGATCAAATTAAAAATCGATATACGAAGATCGAAATGTATATATTTATTTGATAGAGAAGACGCTTTACACAGAATTCTCTTCGCAAGATCAAGCTAATAATCGATCTACAGAGATCAAAAATTAGATTTGATTGATAGCTCGAAAACATTTTACACATAAATCGCTTCACAAATATCAAGGTAGTAATCGATTGACAGGAATCGACAACTATATTTATTTGACAAAGGGGTGAATAGATGAATATGGGTGTCTATTTTGGGTGGTCTTATGAGAAAATAAATCTTTTTTCAACTTCGGGTGAAAAGTTATATTTGTGTTTAGAATTTCACTTTCCAGTAAAAACAAAACTTTTAGAGAATTTTGTTAGACTGCTATTGGTTATTATTTCGAATTTTTTTATTGAGATTTGATATGTCAATTTAACAAATGTTTGATAGTATGCTCTTATAAAATGAAAGGGCTAATAAATAGTCATTTTTTTTAGTCGCGTGAAGTCATTGTTAAACTTAGAGTGTATTAGATTCTAACTATAATTTCGTATCCAACAGGTGGATATAATAATTATTATATTTTTTTGAATTGGATCGATGTGGAAAACTTTTCGAATATCAACATGTTTATTTTGAGTGGACATTTCTCTAAATTTACAATGAAACTAAAAAATATAAGAGTACCCTTTTGAAGTAGACACTCCAATGAAGGTCCCCATATTTTCACAACCAAATTTAAATATGCATGAATTCTACAGTAGAACTCATTAAAAATACAAGAACCACATGTCTATGCATTGAATGTTTCCAACAAACACTCTTCACAACCAAAGAACTCCACTGAATATTACATTGAGAATATAAGACCCAATGACCTATCCATTGAAAAATGTGTCCAACACGTGATCATCATGGCTTGCAGTAGAATATGGATGTTCATTTCATACATTATTATTGGAATATGGTGATTAGATGGTATTTGACTACGTTATATTCCTTCTTTATTACAAATTCACATCCTGGATAAACTCACAAAAGGTTTCAACTTTGATGTTGTCAAGGATAAGCTGAAAAGATGAACAATGTAGAGGAAAGAGATATCATCACAACAATATGCTTAATATAGGAAGGAATTAAAAAACCAAGTTATCCCACAACTTTCACCAATACTCATGTGGAGAAAATCAAATAAACAAAGAGCTAATATGCACAAAAGAAATTCTAAGAATAAAGCATATAATGAACATGATAATCCCATATTGATCAAGAAAAATACATAACATGATATATAAAATATAGAGGAGCATATGAAATTTCTTTTACATAAACAACGGTTAGCAAGATCATACAAATAGATAGTGAGCAAAATATGTACCAAGATATAATATTGAAAAAAATATGATCAAATAAAAAATTATTTCACTTAAAGATATAAAAATATAGCCATTAAGAAACTAAACCTTAGGCATAGGTTCATTTATTGTGGAAACCATGATAACATACTAAAGATACATGCCCCTTAAAAATGTCAAAACATATTGCACACAAGAAAGTTAGAGACAAATAAAATAGGAACAAAACAACCTCTAGAAACATGATAATTAAAATAAGAACACAAACCCTAATGCAAAAAGACAAGAAGATAATGACAAGAATTTCAAGATAAGAGTGAATAAAACAAATATTTCTCACTAATGTTGATACCTTATTATACATAACCGATGGATCTGCAACTCTGTTGCACGAAACAACGAAAATAAATCACTTAACAACAAAATTTTCATCAAAAATTGGGAAGATGTGCCCTAGATAAAGGTAGGGTGTGTTTGTCTATGAGGTAGATGCACCTTGGTTGAAGGTACGGTGTGTCTCTGTCTGTTAAATCCCAAAAAATGCATAAAATGGTGAAGCCAAATCCATTTGGATGGAAACTTGCAAAACCTGAACAAAAAATAGACAAACAAATAGATCTACAAACCACAAGATAGATCGTGGATTCTAGGTTAGTCTATAATAGATTTCAATTCAGATCTACAAAAAAAACAAGAAAAAACTTGAAAATTTTCTAAAAACCAGTATAGACCCATCTAACTCTGGTTCTACAAAGTGTCGAGAGAAATCAAATCTGCAAACCTTTCACCAATAAACTACAACACATACCCTCTCATCTCTATGCCTGCATTCTTTATTTTATTTTTAATGGAACAAACAGAAACTCCCCCCTGCTCCACTATGCTATAACACAATAATGCATGCATTCACATTTTTTATTTTTTATGTTTTTTAATTTCAATTTAATTTTAATTTTTTCTTTTTATGGGAGAGACAGACACTTCTCCTCCACCCGGGTTGTATAAATGCACCTTCTCGGTGCACTTAATTATGAGGGTTAGAGTATGATTTTTTTTTCTCAAACTTGTAGCAAGTGTCAAGATCTAAGAAATAACGATAAAGGTTTAAGAGATCAGATGAAAAAACTACTAAATAATAAGTACCCATGAAATTTTGAAGAAAATGTTGCTTGTAAAGAAAATTTAATAAAATTACCGAAGAAGGTAAAGCATACTAACGAGCTCTGATACCATGTTAGAATATTGAGAATATGCATGAACAAAAAACAATATGGTTGCTAACATGCAAATCAATAATCTACTAGTCTACCCTTCTATCCATACAAGCAACAAATAATCATGTAAGAAACAAGAGATAAACGAAAAAGAATGATACATTGTATATTCATGGGAAAACCCAAAATGGGGAAACATTGATGGGAAGGTAATCATCTTTATTCTTCAGAAATATCCATCTTAATATACATGGCATCCTCACATAAGAATCACATCACACTCCATCTTCACTTCATGTAACAATGATGTTTCTCCAACATACCCAAAAGGGTATCCTTCACCTCTATTATATAGCTAGAAGTATAGAATGTTTACATCACATAGCACATGTGGGATAAACGGATTTCCACCTCTCTTGTATAAAGAATGGTAATACAAGATTTTATTACATGATGGATGTAGGATAAGTCTATTTTATAATATTAAATTTATTTGTGCCTTTTAACCAACAATATCACACAAGTCATCATTACATATTCCAATAGTACATCCTCTAAGTATCATGTTCCCTGTTATAACAAAATTAGGTAAGCATATGGGAAATATCCTTCTCTCTTTTCCTTCTTCCCTGTATTTTATTCTTGATAGGTGATATGGTCTCATATGGGCTTTTCCCAATTTGAAAAATATTTTAAATTAATATTCTTGGAATAACATTAACTCTCTACTTATTTGTCCCACTAAGATGGGCTTATTCACAATGTACTTCAAGGCTTGGTGATCAATATAGAAATTGAAGTTATTGGCTAGTACAAAATGTATGAACTTTTGTAAATCATAAATCATACCTAGGGATTCTCTCTCTATGGTTTTGTAGTTGTTTTCTATAGTGGATATATTATTGTTGGCATAGTGGATGGGATAATGCATTCACTTTTCTTTGGGTTGTGCTAGTATTGCTCCAATGGTCATCCTTGATACATCCACATGTACATGGAATTTTTTTCTCCAATATGGGAATCATAGAATTGGTGCACTCATGATCTAGTTCTTAATCTCCTAAAACCCTTTCTCGCACTCAACTATCCATACAAATGTTGTCTCTTTTTTCACTAGTTTCTCTATTGGGTAGGCTATTTGGCATATCCCTTAAGAAAATTTCGATAATATCCTATGTGTCCCAAGAAGGAGTTAACTTGGGAGGGGTAATGGGGTTTAGTTTTGGTGTTATTTCTTTGATGAATTTTACCTTATCATGGTCTACCATGTTTCCTTCCTTCGATACTATGTTCCCAAGTAATTTCCAAAAGGGTTGTAGGAATTGAAATTTATCTTGGTTTAAGGAAAGGGTAAAAACGTGAAGGTGGGTAACACTTCTGTGAGAAACAAGTGCAAAAAAGTCTTAGCGGAGGTTATTCGGCCGATTAATATTTGTTATTCGACCGAATAACAAATGTTATTCGGCCAAATAATTGTCATTATTCGGCCGAATAATGCATAAGTTATTCGGCCGAATACCTAGTAACAGTTCTCCGTTTAGGTTAACGGGGACCCTTGAAGTGTGTGCAAAGCACTGTCGGCCGGGAAAAATTTTCGGTTGTTAGTTTATTCGGCTGAATAATTGTTCGGCCGAACAATTATTCGGCCGAATAATTAGTCGGCTGAATAATTGTTCGGCCGAACAATTATTCGGCCGAATAATTAGTCGGCTGAATAATTGTTCGGCCGAACACGTTTCCTGCATAAAAGCTCGGCCTCGTCAGCAGTTTGGCATTATTTGCTGGCAATTTTTTGGACCCCGCATGCGGGCCCGCTGTCGATCAGTGCTGCGACTGTTGACATTCGCCACCCTGCATGGTTTCCTGGTCGGCCTTCGCCCGCTTTGTCGCTACTGCTCGCCCGCTCTCTTGCCACCCCTCGCCCGATTTCCTGCCACTCCTAGCCTGCTCTCTCGTCACTACTCGCCACAGCACTTGGATGCTCTGTTCGTCGACAAGGCTGCTATCTGCGAGCTCAAAATTGGCGTCTGCCATAGGACGGTCGCTCTCTGATGGATCTGCGTGGAGTTAACCGCTGCGGGGTGAGGTTATAATTAGTTTCATTGTTTCGTTTATATGTTCATTTTTTGTTTTCCAATTTGATTTTTGATGTATGCATACGTATTCGTATTTTAATGTGTTCTCGAAATGTGGTAGTGTGTGCAGGTTAGTTCGTTTGTTGAGTTGGTGGTTTTCATCGGTGCTTCATTGGTGTTTTGGTTTTCGGCACAGAGTTGATAGTTTGTCATTTTCAGGTATGTTTTGACGATGAGTTGTGTCGTTTTGATTTCGTTTTCGTATTTTTATAGTTTTTTGTTGCTTAAACAATTTGTTGTTGTATGTAGGAAATATTTTTCGTTTGGCGAGTTGGTGGTCGTATCCGGTCGGGCGTTGTGGTTCGACAATCTATTGACTGCGAGTTTGGTTTACAGGTATGTCTCGTTTCCCAATCTTTTGGATTGTCAAAAAATATAGTTGTCATTTGAAGAAAATTAAAAAAAATATTTGCATTCAGGTTTAAAATTAGACTGTTTATTTTTTTTACATTTAATTTTATGTTCATTTTGTTGAACAGAGTTTAAGAACTCTGTTCATGAACAGAGTTTAAAAACTCTATTCATGAACAGAGTTTTTAAGCTCTGTTCATGAACAGAGTTCTTAAACTCTGTTCATTAACAGAGCTTAAAAACTCTGTTCATGGACAGAGTTTAAGAACTCTGTCCATGAACAGAGTGTTTAAACTCTATTCATGAACAGAGGTTAAAAACACTGTTCATGAAAACATAAGAAATATATGTTTTTGAATGTTACATCTATAGGTTTAATTTACGAATACCAATATTTAAATGGCACCTGTTCCTATTGGACAGTCTTGTTCTGGTCAATTTTCTGCCTTCCCTCAACTTGTTTTTGTGTAATAAATGTTGAAGTTTGCACCTATCTAATTTTTTATACTAAATTTATATAATAAGATATAAAGAGGATGAAAATTTTTACCCTTGAACAGAGTTCTTGAACTCTATTCATGAACAGAGTTCTTGAACTCTGTTCATGAACAGAGTTTAAGAACTCTGTTCATGAACAGAGTTTAAGAACTCTGTACATGAACAGAGTTTAAGAACTCTGTTCATGAGCAGAGTTGAAAGACTCTATTCATGAACAGAGTTGAAAGACTCTGTGCATGAACAGAGTTTAAAGATTTTGTTCATATAAAGAGTCATAGTGTTGTAAGTCCTTCATTATTTTTTTTCTTATAAATAATGAGTAATGTTTGTTTATTGAGATATATAATGGAATCATATGTGATGGATGAAAAATTTGTAAGGTTACTATACTACTACAATTAACTGCATTATATCTTATATCTGATTATGAAATGATTATTAATTTTATCTTTATGTTGCAATAGTAGTGATGGTAGGAATTTCAGTTAATTAATTATGCTAGAGTTAGGAGAGGGACTCACAAAAAAAAAATCACTTATACTACTTTAGACACCCCTACATTTGGTATGTAGTTCTTTATAAGATATGTCTTTAAGTCTGTACAATTAACATGTACAACTTCAATATGTTATGAGTTGACATTTGTGTAAATTTAGAAATCATATCAAATCGAAAGAGTGGAGTCTTCGAAGCGAAAGCGTAGGAGGTCATCACATTCATCGGGAATTGGTGTCCCAATTGATAGTCAAAGGTTGTCGAATTCACCTCGGGGTTCGAGTTTATTGTATGGGTCACAGTCATATGATCACCAACAAGTTGATAGGGGTACAAATGATTCCCCTTTCTCTTCTGTGGGAGAGCGTCAATCTCAACCTTCTGTCGGTATGAACATTAATGTTTCAATACATGTATAATCTGTATTTTTGTTTGTTTTGAATTTTTGGACAAGGTTAACACTTGACTAAGGCTATATTTGAAGCAGAGCGAAGTTCAGAAGATGTGCATAATTTGACAGAGCGGGAGGAAGATCAAGATAGGATTGTAGATGATGGAATAGGTGCGGGTGTAGAGCAGGGTCGCGAAGATCCTCCTCGAGCTAGGACGACATATGTTCCACTAGCTGAGGGTTGTACACCCATATCAACTTATCCGTCTGATTTACCTAATGAGCTTCCATGGGAAGGTGTTGTGCAACAAACTATCTTTGAAAGTTGTAGATCCCACTATGACAGGTTGAACAATGATCTTTGTTCTTTGGATCTCCCTCCAGAGAGCAGACAAAGTCTAGAGATTGTTTTGGGGTCATTGCAAAAATTCATTGATGCATATGAGGAACTCGGACCAACTACGAATGGTTTTGTTCATTTGATGCAGAGGCGAAGGGACCAAGTTATGGGTCTAGACAAGTGGGAGGTTGTGAAGGAGAGAGTGACCAAATAACAGGCCAATTCAATGTTTAATTTCAAAGAAGGCCTTAAGTGAAAAATGTTGAAAGTGCAATATTTCAAGCATCCTCAAATTGCACATCTAATATATGATCAGCTCCTTACAGCTTATGGTCGATTGCCATGGAATGATGAGGTTCCTAATTATTTTGCTAGATTTTTCTATGCGGAGTTTTTTTTAGGTATGAAGCCAAACTATACTGATATTCCTTCTGACTTTTATGGAGTTGGAAATGGTCGAATATATAATCGAAAAGGTGCTCTTAGAGACCGACTGTTCGACCTCCACCCGAGATACCTCGTCCACCCAGGGTTGTGGCTTTAAGATCGGAGATGGAGCCCACATCCCAACTTGGGACAACTGCAAGGGATTCTGTAGGTGATGGTTTAACGTCAGCTCTTGTTGGAGTAGAAGTGGGATTGGGTCGAGAGAGGGCTTGTGCTACTATTCGTCAAAAGTTTGTTTACAAGATGAATAATGAGGTAGATGGATTGAGCATCGACGATCTCAGGGCTTATGCCCAGTCTTGTCGCGATATAGCTTGAGATGTGTTATCCAATGACATATCGAATATGGGAGAGGTTTGTTGATTATGCTATGACAATCTATTTGATCTTTCATTATTCATTTTGAATTGAATTTTTTGTTACATAGTAATAAGTATATTAAGCAAATGTATTTTGTTTGCAGTTTTCTAGAATACTGAATGCACATAATTTTCGTCTCCACTAGTCAAAATGAAGAGCGTCTTGGAGAGGTATATTTATTATAATATTTATGCTTGAACTTGATATTTTATCTTTTTTTTTTTTTAATTTTAATAAATATCAATGTATCTTATTGTTAATTTGACTTATCCATGCAGGTTTCTTTAGAATCGAACTTTTTAGATGATTTACCATCTCTTGTGAGCTAATGATTTTAATTTTCTTGTTTTGGTTTAAGTTAATTGCTTAATTTATTTTTTGTTTCTACTATGTTTTATTCATTAACAAAATTTAAATTTTAGGGGAGAGACCATATGGAAATTGGGTGTGAAGATGTAGGTTCTTTGATGAATGCGGATATTGGCACCGAGGTAATTTTCTTTAACTTGAATTGATCTCTCATATAAGTTTAATATTTTATATTTTTTGGATTTATTTTAAAATTGTTTCAATACTTTAGGATTCATAAATTACTTTTGTACATGTTGCAGCTTTGCTCTCTTAGATCCTTTGGAGCCAAAGGGAGACTCCGGTGGAAAAAAGTGGTGGACATGCATTCAAAGAATTTGATGTACGACTTTTTTAATAATTGAATTGTTCTTTCATATATAAGTTTAATATTTTAATATCTTGAATTTAGTTTAAAATTGTTTAAATAATTTATGATATTCATAATTTGTTTTTATACATGTTGTAAGTTTAATATTTTAATATCTTGAATTTAGTTTAAAATTGTTTAAATAATTTATGATATTCATAATTTGTTTTTATACATGTTGTAGGCCGAGTTGAGTCCAAGGGAAGGTCCTAGTGGAAGATAGTGGAAAGATATTGGTCCAGATGGATAGTGGTTCAAACTTTTTTGTTTTTGTTGATATATATATTGTAGTTGTTTTAGACATCAAGGATATTTATTTTTTGATTATACATATATGTACATTGAACTCACATGTTCATGAACTTTTTTTTTGGATTATATATGAGTACATGTTAATTATTTTTCATTTGGTAAAATGTTTATAATATGTTTTGCATGAATGTTTAAAATGTTAAGAATGAATGTTTGGAACTTTTGATAGGTGCAATCTAAAGTTAGGAAATGTTGAATGTTGAGAATGAATGTTATGGAAGAATGAATGTTGGGAAAGAATGAATGGGAGGTGTCAGGAATGTTTAAAATGTTAATCTAAAGTTAGGAAATATTGAATGTTGAGAATGAATGTTATGGTAAGAAAGAATGTTGGAAAAAAAATGAATGGGAGGTGTCAAAAATGTTTAAAATGTTAAGAATGAATGTTTGAAACATTTGATAGGTGCAATTTAAAGTTAGGAAATGTTGAATTTGTTAAAAATGTTGAATTTGTTATATTGAGAATGAATGTTATGGAAAGAATGAATGTTGAGAAAGTGTTGAATCATAAGAATGAAGGTTTAAAATGTTAAGAAATGGATGTTACCAAAGTTTAAAATGTTAAGAAATGAATTTGTTATCAAAGTTTTAGGAAGTTTAAGAATGTTGTACGTGATATGAATATTTAAGAATGAATGAATGTTAGGAATGATAGGAATTTTTGATAGAAATATGAAGTTTTAATAGGTTCAATATCCTAATGTTATGAATGAAAATCTATGAATTGTTTGATAAAAGTTTCAATCTTTTGGTCGTTTGATCGATATGATGTTGCATATGTAAATTTCAAATTTTAACTAATGTTTTTCATATGTTCATTGTTTGATATGATGTTGCAGATGTAAATTTCAAATTTTAACTAATGTTTTTCATATGTTCATTGTTCAGGTACTTTGTAGTTCATGAATTTCTAAATGTTGCTGAAATCATGGCAAATGGGGATACATGATTTTTTGTTTTTTAATCACAAGTGAGGATTCCCGGATTGTGAAGTTTATGCTAAGTTAGAGCAATGAATTTTAGACAACAATTCGATGATTTTTTATCGATTTGTTGTAAATAATCATTGCTCTAATTTAGCATAAGCTTCACAATCCAGGAATTATTGTTTGTGATTAAAAATCAAATGATCGTTATCTCCATTTGCCATGATTTCAGTTATGTGAACTTACATGTGAGAGATATATTATCTTTGTGCAACAATCATTTATTTAAAAACTATAGAGATTAACAACTTGTTTTAAAAAACTCATCCAAATCATATTTATGGTGAAGTACATTAGAGAAACATGTTCAATGGATTAAAAGAATACAAAATTTAGTAGGTTTTTTGGTGATTTCTCATTGACATCAATCAATCAAAAGTAAAAATTCGGGGCGGAGTGTGGGGATAGCCACATCCGTTATCTCATCCCTTAAGTGGTCTAATAGACATATGGGGACCCGAATAAAGTACTTTTGAATTACCAAATAATTTTTGAATTCATTTTTAAGCATGTTAAAATAAAACCATTTAAACTCTTATGCTAGTTGTCATTCAAGATAATATTCATAAAAATTCAATGAAAAAATATATTGTACACAACAGTTGTGACACATGGACAAAAAATATATTGTACACAACAATTGACATGGAAAAAAACATAGATCAATTCATTTTTGATATATAGTTAAAAACATCGCAATGGAATGCCATCCTCAATTATCCGTTCATGGTCACATATGGATAGTTTCCATTTTTTGGTTTTTAACTATTTTTTTTATGGAACTTGTACCAACCTTATTCGAGATGCACATACTAAATGACTATACTGACAACATATAACATCGGGCTCATAATCTTGAAAGTAGACATAATTTTTAGTCATATGCGTCTGCTGAAAAAAAAATAGCCTTTTAAAATGATGGATCCTCTCTCGTATGTAAATCTGTTGTCATTGTAGTCCTCCAATAACTTCATTTTTCCTTCAGTGCATCGCGTCAAATAATATTTCACATTTTCGTTGTTGTCTAAAGGTGTAATCATAGCGAAAACATCTCCTGCGCAAATTACAATTGGTGTTAGCGTTTTTAAATCAATTAAATTGACTATACTTATGGCGATGGAAAAGAATGAACAATTAACTTAAAAGTCAAGTAAGTTCATTACCTTCTCTAACAAGATCTGAAATTCTATCACCATCAGATGATATTGCTATTTCTTCTGATTCTAATTCTTCTACACTTGCCAGTGGCATTTTTCCTTTTGGATTAATTTCTGTGTGTTTCCAAGCTTTTACGTAGTTGTTTGTTATGTTTTCACAAACTTCTGTAGATTCAACATTTTCAATGCAAATATGACAAAAGCATGATTGCTTTCTACTGTCAAATGCAAACACGTTTTGGAATGATTTTGTTTGAATAGAGTGAAGATCTCTAGTCCCATGTATGGTGCTAGCGTCATATGGTATTGATCTATTTATATCTTGGACCCCAACAAGCCAAAAAAACCTACACAATAAATGATGAATCACTTTCAAAGAACAACTTTTAATGTTAGTGTACATGTACTTAAATGTTAGTGTACATTTTTTTAAATTTCAAGAAATAATATAAAGTAAAAAAATAGTGTACATACCTGCGCACATCTTTTGATTGTTGATTATAATCATGGCTTAGATTTAATTGACACCATTGTACAACCTCTGCAGCTGAATGAAACCGTGCAGAAGAATAGTTCATTTGCGATCTTCGAAGTGCTCTTTTTACGCATGCTCCTGCACCATCATGTTCACCTTTTCCATGTCCAGTTTCAAAGAAATTCCAGCGATGTTTAATGTTCAACGCTTTATGAAGTCGACATAACCAAAAAAATGATCGTGAAGATTTAAATTGACCCGCATATCCATCAGACCATATCCAATGTTCATTGAATTTAACTTCGCATTTTTTCAATGAATCAAAGAAAATATTTTATATACAATGTTGAACAAAATATGTATCGTGTGTACGATCATCGCTGATATAGAAGTGATATTCTTTAATCGCATCTCGATTGTCACATGTGCTTTCAATGCCATCAACATCCTGTTGAGAATGTCTATATACAACATGGACAAATATCGAAACTTGGTCAGAGTGATAGTATTCACTCTGTATCTCTTTTTGTGTAGCAAATGTAAAGTTTTCAGCAAAATCAACCACGGACAAAATTGTTCCGGGTGGAAAAATTTCACGAGACTGTTTGAATTGAAGCTCTTGCCATCGTGCTCTATGTGAATGTTGGGTGTATTTATAAATTTTGCTTTCAAATTTTTTGAGAAAATCTGTCACGCATATCTTGTCTTCTAGCAAATCAATTCTTTTGGAATGTGAATCACTAGAACTTGTACTATAATTGATGTATTCGTATATCCTCCAATCAACATTTACATTTGACAAGGATTGATCATTATCGATAGAATATTTATTATGGAATAGCACTAGATTTTCACAATGATGACAATGTTTTCCATTGACGCATTTCTTTGAATAAAATACTTCATCGTGATTTCTCTCACATAAAATTTGAGATATGAATTCACGTATTGTGGGCGGAGGTGGTGAATTTGTCCAAAACATTCTACCACATTCAAGAAACGTGTCATAATATAACTGAAATTGCACATGATAACGACAACAACATGTATCACGTATAGTAATAGGTCTAACATACCATGGTTTTTGTTGCACAAATGTAGTGATTGATATATTAATTCCACAATGATCTTCCTTGAATTTATTGAACAATTGTACTTGTGTCATGTCCATTATATGTTTCGGTTGGCTTTCATATACATTTCGTGATATTCTTTTGCGTATCACATCTCTTGAATTTGGTGAAACTCGAGCATGTTCCAACCAATATTCTCGTACAATATCTTTAACACCTGCTCTCAATCTATCTTTGTAAGGTTGTCTACAAATAATTGCCCAACAAGCAAGTTCATTATTTTCATCTATTTGCATTATGAATTTGCTATGTTTGTATAATGTCTTTCTTGATGTTCCAACTGCTTTTGCTAGTTCTGTTTTCAAACGCTTTTGTTTAGTACTAGCTGAAAGAATTGCTGTATGAATTGCTTTACGTGCAGCACTGATATCTTTCTTCCTGGATTTTTCAAATTTTTTTATTGCATCACCTATATTTTCCATCACATTTTGTTTCAATTTCGACTCTTTTGTCGCCTTGTGAATACCCAATAATGATGTAGCACCTTCTAACTTCTTGGACACTAATAAACATCTCAAAATTTGTGCTTGTCTTGCTATTGAGTAATCCTTGAGAACTTCATCATAAAATTTTGTAGCACAATATCGTGCAACATGTATTGGTAGTTTTTCTCCATATTTGTCACAATCAATGTCTTCTAACATTTCATCATCAATGGTGAAAGTACTTATACATCAAGTTAAATTTAATTTAACATATATCCAAAAATAAAATTCATTATAAAAAAATGAATTTGAAAAATATATGATATATACATACCAGGTCCAATTTCTGGATCTTGAACTTGATCTTCAATATTGACTTCATCGACATTAGCATGTAAATCACTATTTACATCTTCTACAATGGTCTCTTCAACTTCAATTTGTTCTTCTTGTACTCTATTTTCATTTCCATTTCCTCAACATTATCATGTAAATCCGTATTTATATCTTCAATAATTCTCTCTTCCGTTTCGGCAACCCTTTCTTTTTTGGCAATATATCTGAGTTTTTGTTTTTCTCTATTACCATCATCATCACGTTTACGATCACCTTTTTTTTGGCGTTTTCTCTTATTGCCCATGATTGTTTAATCTATAGATGATAAATTAAAGAATCATTACTTTATAGTAAAAATAAATAAATTAAGATTTAAAAACATTTACGGAATTTATAAAAACATGAAATGAAATTTACTTCACCTTATAAAAATCTTGTAAGAGTCTTTTGAAGAAGATCTCTTTGGAATTAAATTTCCTTTGAAAAAACTCTTTGAACAAAAATCTTATTTGAAAAAAACCTTCTTGGAAAGAAATAAGAAACTCCTTGACAATAAATCACCTACCCATTGGAAAATAATAAGAACACCTTGTAAATAAATCTTCTTTGTAAAAACTATTGGAAAAAAAAACCTCTTTGAAAAAATATCTAGGAAAAAATACTTTGAAAAAAAACTTATTTGTAAACATATCTTGGAAAAAACCCGTGTAAAAAAATAACTTATTTGCAAAATACTTTGAGTAAACAACTCTTTGAAAAAACTCCTTTCAAAGAAATAAGAAGTGCAAAACTACCTTGGAAAAAAACCCTTTGCCAAATACCTTAGCAAAACAACTATTTGAAAAAACCTCTTTCAAATAAATAAGAAGTGCAAAACTACTTTGGAAAAAAACCCTTTGCAAATTACCTTACCAAAACAACTCTTTGAAAAAATCTCTTTCAAAGAAATAAGAAGGAAAAATACATCTTTTTTGCAAAAATACTTTGGAATAAATACTCTTTAAATACAACCCTTGGAAAGAACCTCCTTGGAAAGAAACATTCTTTGCATAAACCACTTTGCAAACATGTCTAAGAAAAGAAATATTTTGAAAAAACTCCTTGCAAATATGCCTTAGAAAAAAAACTCTTTTACAAAAATGCCTTACAAAAAAACTCCTTCAATGTGCCTTTTGGAAAAAAATAAGAAGAAACATACCTTGTAAAACCTCATTTTGCAAAAAATGTCTTCTTTGAAAACCTTTTCAAAATTAGTTTGACAAGAAATATGCGAAGTTAAAACATGCGAAAATAATGAATCAATTTAGGTTTATCTTTACGAGTATAGAAAACATAATTTTTTTTATTTTTTTATTTTTTTTTATTTTTTTATTTTTTTCCCGGCCGACGAGATTTTTTTTCCGTTTCATTATTCAGCCAAATAACCTTTGTTGTAATTGACGGTGCCGTTACGGAAAAAGGTTATTCGGCCGAATAATTGTTTGGCCGAATAATTATTCGGCCGAATAATCTCTGAAACATGGAAGCTTCACAATTCTGCAGAATTTTCAGGTTTCTCCATTTTCGTAAGGGAAAAACCACCTCTTACACAACAAAATGAATGTCGGAATTGATACCATTAGGTTCATCACTGAATCTACTTTACGTGGGTATAGATTTTGTTGTATATAGATAAGAACTGATATTTTTTATGTTTTATTTTCGTAACATGTGTCGTGTTTGGATTCATCTCTTTAAAAAAACGGTGAAAAGAAAAATCCATAACTTTAAAAATACACGGCCAAAAAAATTGAAAAAAATGTGGGAATCTTAATTGGCGTGTCTACTTCAAAAGGGTGTTCGTAGATTTTTTATTTTTAGAGCCGATTGAGACAAAAGTGGCTCAACAAAAAAGATGTTGAAAATCGACTGAGTTTCCCCATTGATCAACTTTAAAAAAATATAATAATTAGTATATAGATCCATTGGTTACAAACTTATAGTCAGGCACTAGTACATTGTGTGTAGATTGTCGTAGCATTTTCTGTTTTTGCAAAAAACAAGTCTAACAACGATTTTAGTGGCGCAACCAATCATAACTATTTTGTAGTCTTTTCATTTTATAAGAACACACTGTCAAACATTTGCGAAATCGACATATCAAATCTCAATAAAAAAAATTGAAAAAATTATTAATAGAAAGCTAACATAATTCTCTAAAATTTTTCTTTTTACTGCAAAGTGAAATTTTAAACAAAAATATCACTTTTGTTCACCCGAAGTTGAAAAACATGAAAAAACCAGAATTATTTTCTCACGAGACCCCCCAAAATAGACACCCATCTTCATTTTTTCACCCGATCTTCAACCTCTATTTATGAGAACCTGTTCAACAACATCCCGAGGTATTCTACATGGTTGTTTAGGAATCCAAATAGTTTCCAACCATCCAAATATACTTCCAATGATTTGTGGATAAATTTCTTTAATATTTCTACAATAATTCTTAAAAAACATGTCAATGCATTTACCAATCCAAAGCGCATGCATTTGTATGTGAAGGCTCCCCATTTTGTTGCAAATTTGTTCTAGGTATTTATATTTCTCTTGAATCGATACTTGATTGTATTTGGAATACTTTCCAAGGAAGGAGTTCATTTCATTTCCTTCTATTGCCTATGGTACTCTTTCCGGAAAGGGTGTTGGGAAAGGGTCTTTTATTGTCACCTACTTCAACTTGAAAAAGTATATACTATATCGTTAGTTTCCCATTCTTTTTCTTGGATAAGACAATTGATGATACCCATTCACTTTCCTCGACTTCATAGATAACTCTGGCCTTTATCAGCTTTTCCAATTCTTCCTTTACCTTTTTCTGATATCATGGGTTCATTTTGTAAGGTCGTCTTATTGGCTTTGCATCGGTTTGTATTCCTATCTTGAATTATTCAAACTCTTTAGGGATTCCATTTAGGTCATGGTATTTGTATGCAAAACATTTGCAAATTCCTAAGATAATGCAATTTCCTATGCTACCTACTGTTATGCCATCCCAACAATTTCCGATTTCTAGATATCAAGGTTCTTGTCCTCCTTTGGATATGTTGAACTTTTTTTATGTACATTCTATGTTTTGTATGTCCAAGGGGTCATTTAGTGAATTGTTTATTTATCTTGATTTTAACTATTCCTTGGTATACTTCTCGGGTATCATCTATTCTCCTTCCTCCATTGGTATGTAAAAGACCATCTTTGCATTCTATTATGGGTTGTGTTCTCTTGTGAACTGATGCATTTTTTTGAGTACTTCGTGTAAGGTCTTATTTTCATCAATGGGTCCTTTATTGAGTTCTTCTTGGAATTAGTTCCATAATGTGTTCCAATATATCACCTTCTTCATCCTCTCCCAATGGAAGTACCATTTATATGTGAATCTATCAATCAACCCTGGTAAAATGCGGGTGGAAACCTCATCAGGATTACCATAGCCTTGTAGTTGATTATGCTTTATATGTAGTAATTGGGTGGAAACCTCATCAGGATTACCATAGCCTTGTAGTTGCTTATGCTTTATATGTAGTAATATTTTCAATTGATGTATTTAGAAAACCCCATAATATCCATACTATTTTTCTCCCTTGATTTTTTGAAATTTGCAGATAAATTGTGTTATAATTTTCCCCTATATGTAGCACACAAGTGGTTTGAAAAATGTGTTAGCCATCATTGGAAAGGGATTGTTCCCAACATATGGGGAAATTTGTGTATCTTTTCTGCATTGGATGAAAATCACATTCACTTTTTAACTTATTTACGTGTGTGGTTGGCTCTCCTTTATCTTCACAGAGCTTCATGATTTTGTCCTCGAATATGTTGTTGATTAATCCTCGATCTAATGTCAAGTTTTCGTGCCTTCGATTTTCTAGGGTTTTATTGGAGCTTTCTTCTAAGGGTATTTCCGTGTGAACTTCATAGTATTCATCAGAGTTAGGTTTTTTATGCTTGGTTATCCCATAGACATCTCCCATATCGTCTTGATGCTTCTATTACCCCTGGCTATTTTGTTGAACGGTTTCTATTCGGTATTTCATGTTGGTCTTGTCCTCTAGTTCTTCGATGATAAGGTCTCGATGATTCTCTTGAGGAATTGTTGGGGTATCCATTTGATGGCAACCCTTTGTGATTTCGATCCAATATTTTTTTTGTGTGTCTGTGGTTTGCGGTTTTTGGTAGCATCATTTTTACTCCTTGTTTGGTAAAGAAACTCAGTGTATTGATGGTAATAGAAAGTTTTTATTCACTTTAGGATTCCCCCCCATAAATGGTAATGGAGTTCACCTATCAAGAGCGCATGTCTTGAATTTTCTAGTGGCAAGGATACTAAAGTAATGGTGTAGAGCCACGAGTCAGAATGCCCCCTAAATGTTGGCCTACTTTTAGTTAGTAGTGAAATCAACCATAACCAAACTTATCATATACATAATTTCACTATAACTTACGCTATTTTTGAGTTCATGGCTATAATAAAATAACCATCATAAACATACCATCCCATGAAAGAATAAAAAAATAGCAAAAACACATCCATAAAAGAACACAGATTATTGTACGAAAACCCCCCTCAAGGGAAAAAACCACCTTCAAAATAAGCTTAAATTTCAGTAATTAAAAACCAGAATACAAATAGAGCTTAACAAATATTCTTCTCATTCACCTTAGGACTCATGTCATTCGATAACTTATCACGATGTGAATTGTTTTATATTGTATTTCTCAATTCTCTATCTTCCCGCTAGCCCTTCTACTTATATGTACAATTTATGGACTTGTTGGGTTGTCATGATAACTCACCAAGCCCCCTCTTTGTGCTTGTTCCACCATCAATGGGGTTAATTTGACCATGTTTGCCGGTTTTTATCACCAACATTACTCATAAAGGATATAATGTAATTTTTAAGGGAGAAGACTTTTTTATATATGATAACCACCAAGCAAGAAGATAATCACCAAGATTCACATGACCAAGAATAGAATGTATCCTCTTATCATGAATTGCATCACACGTGTCGCCTCATTTTCCCAAAAGACAACATATCTAGATAATATTTGGTTATGGCACTTTATATTATGTCATCTACATTTTTTTGGTCTAAATTTGTTGCAAGAGAAAAATATGGTTAAGGATTTACCTCTCATTCCAGAGCCAACTAGTACATGTGAGTGTTGTATCCTAACAAAGCAACACATGGAAAATTTCCCTAAAGGAGTTTCCTATACAAAAAAGGCACCCTTGGAAGTGGTTCATAATAGTTGGTGTGGCCCAATGCATACCTCATAACTTGGTGGGATTTATTACTTTCTAACCCTCATAGATTATTACAGTAGGAAAACTTAGTCGTATTTCCTTGGTAAAAAATATGAAACCTTTGTCGAGTTCAAGGAATTTAAAGCTTTGGTTGAGAGACAAAGTAACTATCAGATTAAAGTATTAAGATTGGATAGAAGAGGTGAATATGACTCAAGTAATTTTCATGATTTTGGTAAACAACATGGAATCAAAAGACAATTTACAACCAAGTATACACCTCAAGAGAATGGTGTAGTATAAATGAAAACATAACCATTTTGAACATGGCAAGAAGTACGTTGAAAGAAAAACACTTTTCTAACAAAATTTGGGGAGAAATAGTATATTTTTCCATCTATTTTTTGAATAGATATCCCACTAGAAGTGTGAAGAACAAAGTGCCACAAGAAGCACAGACAAGCATGAGTTGTAGTATAACACATCTTAGAGTATTTCGTTGTGTGGAATATGCTTATATGCCTAAAGAATTGAGGAAGAAATTAGAGGACAAAAGTGAAAACTGCATCTTCATTAGGTACAATAAATAATATAAGGAATACAAGTTGTATAATTTAGTGACCAAGAAAGTGATCATCAACAAAGATGTAGAGTTTAATGAAGAAGAGGCATGGGACAAGATTATAAAAAGGCTATAACCATTGGAGCAACAATACCTCAAGCAAAAGATGAGGCAAATGAGGAGCAGATTGAACAGGGTGGAAAGAAAGGTTCAAAAACAGTCATGAATTAGAGGTAAGTACTTCAATAAGGACTCTAGAAAGAACTCTGAGTTACCAAAGTTACCAAGGCGAGCAGGTGAGTCCACTCTTATTCCCTAGTCAAGTAATGTTTCTACTCCAATCACTAGAAAGATGAGAAGTCTGCAAAATAATTATGAAGAGTTAGATGCTCATTCAAATTTTGCATTGTTCACATATCACCTACATTCTTTTAAGAAGCAATTAAAGAAGAATATTGGGTAAAAGAAATGGATAAAGAAATAGATTATGTACAGAGAACTAATACATGGAATCTAGTAGAATTTCCCAAAGACAAAGATTCTACCGGTGTGAAATGGGAACTTATAAAACCAAATATAATGAAAAGGGTGAAGTTGAAAAGTTTAATGAAATACTCGTAGCAAATGGGTTTGTACAATAGCTTGGAATGGATTTTAAAGAAACATTTGCACCCATGGCTAGATTGGACTTAATAAGGGAAGTCGTAGCATTAACTTTTTGATATAATAGAAAATATACCAAATGGATGTTAAATATGCATTCTTAAATGGCATTCTAGAAGAAAAAGGCTGTGTAATAACCACAAAGATATAATATAAAAGGACATGAAGATAAGGTATATAGGTTGAAGAAAACTCTCTATGGACTTAAGTAAGATCTAAGAGCTAGGTACAAAAAGATAGGTTCTTATTTGATCAATAATGGATTTAGAAGAAGCAACACTGAACCCACTCTATGTACAAAGATAAATATACAAGAGAAAATTCGAATTGTTTGTTTATATGTTGATGACATGATTTTCAGAGGAAACTCTTAGTAGATTAAATTAGGTATGAAATAGGAATTTGAGATGATGGATTTGGGCTTGATGAAGTATTTCCTAGGCATAGAAGTGAATCCATCAAGTTTTGGAATGTTTATATGTCAAACAAATTATGCACTTGATATGCTGAAAATATTTGGAATGTTGAATTGCAAAGAAACAACCACATTGGTAGCAAGAGGAACAAAACTCAACAAACAAGATAAAGGTTTTTAAATGTAGATGCTACATTGTTCAAGAGATTATTTGGCATCCTCGTACCTGATTGCCACTAGACTAGACATTATGTATGTTGCTAGCTTGATTTCTGGGTTTGTTCATCTTGATTTAGGGGTAATTTCATGGGCATCCAAGAAGCAGCTCAATGTGACACTCTCATTAATGTAGAAGCAACAATATTAGCGTATCAATTAGTTTGGTTACACAACAAGAACATTTTGTCAATTAATTTGGGCAGACAGAATATTTGAAAATCTTCAACAAAGACAAGTAGGACCAACTTCACTTCATTGTAACAATAATTCAACCATAACTCCATAGCTCCACTTCATTGACAATAATTCAACCATAACTCCATAGCTCCATGTAAGAACTATGTTTTTCACCCCCCCCCCCCAAAAAAAGCAGAAGCCATCTTGCATACCTGCTTTTTTTTAAGTTTGTTTATCTCTAGTCGATTTGCACTCCATGATCTGCCTTTCTTTTAAGTGTGTTTTTCTCCAGTCCATGATTTGGTTAAATTGCAAGCTTTTACGAGTAATCCCAAGAATGGAATCTCTAAATGATTGCGGGAATGCGAATTCAATCCATTATCGGAGCACAATAATGCGAAATCCATTAATCGCATACTATAAATAATTAATGTATTTGTGTCATTTCTTTGCAGCTTTTTGCATCCGAAAGTATCCTCTATCAAATCTTAGTGAGAGTCGTGATTACTTGGATATTTAAGGAATATGAATTCAAAAACTTAGTATCTATGTCAAACAATTAACTATATAACTGTTACGAAATGAAAATTAGTTTATAAATACGTAAAACCCCCACGCTAGTGAGAGTAGGGACATGATTCCATCCACGCTAGTGGGAATTCCCGTTGTTATCCAAGGACCCGCTACTGAAACTGGGACGATACTGACCACCTCTATTTTGTTTTCTTTAGCAAATTGCATGGCAGCTTGTTCTGCCAGGGTTTGGACACATAATACATCTGCAGCATTCAATCAATGAAAACAGTAAAAAATTCTGCAAATGTTGAATGTAAACCATAAAATCCTGCAATAAACTTACCCAACCGTGGGGTTTATTTTGTCTGAGGAAATCTACTGAGCTCCAGGATAATTCGTCAATGACTTCCACTGGTTTCTCTAGAAAAGCAGCAGCACTTATAGATGAAGTGAAAACGACACGTCTAACAGTTTGGGTTGTTGCGCAGGACTTGAGAACATTCAGAGTTCCTTTCACGGCAGCTTCAATGACCTCTTTCTGTACAACAATTCCATCGATATCAATATCGTTATCCTGAAACCATCGGTTACTTTCTTCTTTATAGTTTCGCTTACCTCCGGATCTTGGGAATCAAAAACTACAGGACTTGCAACATGAAAGACGCCGTGGCAGCCATGGATGGCAGAGTCGAAGCTGCCTTCGTTGCACAGCTCTGCTCTGAAAAGACGAAGCCTCTCGCGGGCTCCTGGGAGTGCCAGGAGAAACGAAGTCTTCGATGGGTTTCCTGGATCTCTGAGAGTTGCGTGCACTGTGTACCCATTCTCCAGCAGAATCTTGACAAGCCATGATCCGATGTATCCCCCTGCTCCTGTGACACAGACTGGTTGAGGGGTATTCATGTTTATATATCGAGATATTTCTTTCTTGAGAATAGGAAATGGATGACCAGAAACGGGATGAGAATCGGATAGCGAGGAACTAGACGCTAAAGGCCGATATCGGGCATTCCCTTCTCTGTTCTCTGTGACAGTCATGTATAGACCACAGTCATTTATAGACCACATAACTCCTTGGGTTTAACTGCTTTTACTGCTTTTGAAAAGGTTGAGCTGGTATAGATACCACATAAATTATTGTAATGTTTAGAGATCTCTATAAGTTTAGAGATCTCCAGTAGTAAAACAATCCTCACAATGTTTAACACAGTTCTACAGAAAAATTGAGAAGAATAGTAAAAAGAAAAGATAGTTCTTAGTGTAAAAACTTTCCATATTATTCATCCATGAGATCTGGGTTATTAAATAAGATTACATGCAAGAAAATGCATGAGTCTGTGATGGCATTCGAATTCCACTGAAGAGATGGGTTTATTTAGCATTGGATCCATCTCCCAACAAGCACTAGTGGAAACTAAAGGTGAATAGCTAGTTAACTAAAGCTGGTTGGCCCATGATTGATCCACTTAGGCTAAAAATAGAGAAAGAGAACCCAAGGAGGTGCATTAGATGACTTGTAGTGGACAAAGAGGGTGCTCCTACACTCAGTCTTAGTGAAACTAGGTAGAAGGCTCACTTAACTAGGAAATCAAGGGGACAAGGCACCTTAATTCAAGGAAGTGACACTACTAACTCCTAAAATCATGCATGAGGGTGAATTAACACTCAAGTGATGTGGGTAAGGAACTATGAGTGGATAAGTAGGCTAATGATGACCAAAATTAAGCACTAGGGGTTAAAAACATACTCTAGGTGCTAGGAGACTCAATTACCAATGCATTGAATGCATGAATGGTGCATGGAATGCATGCATGCACGCAAAATCAAGGTCTAGATAGATAGAATGTTCCAACAAATTCACCACATTCAAACAACTCTAAGACAAAATTTACAAATTCTTCTTGAATTGTAAATGAATCTCTTATTTCTCTTTTATAGAAATCTAAATATAAAATACATTTTTCATATGCACAAAACAACTTAAACATACATTGTAGAATTCAATAATCTATTTCAGTGCATTATAATGCAAACCATGTAAATAGAACTTAAATTCCAATCCTCAAATCGATATGTTGAATAAAAACCTTCAATCCCAAATAAAAAGGAAAAATAGAGGAACAAAAATTTAAGAATTTTTGGCCCATCGATTTTCTATGAATTTCTAAGAGAGAAAAATGGTTTATAAACAAAATAGGAATTGTTCTAAAGGAGGAAAAAATAAAATCGGGCAACGAATTTCCCATCTACACGATTGTATCCAAGGAGATGTTGGGCTAGTGCAAGGTAATGATACCCAATGATGACACATTAGTTGCAATGACATGCTGGAAAAATAGAAATATTATCATTAAAATCAATTATTAGAGGTACTTACAAAACTTTTTCGGATTAGGTGTAAAAAGATGAAACATAGAAAAACGGATGACCTTCCCGAATATATAAGTTTTATTTATGGAAAAGTGGTATAACCACTCCAAAATGTCATTATTTTAAGATTGGTATGTTATTTTTTCTCTAAAACATAATGCACATGTTTTTGTTGGTCCACCTGTTTGTTAGGTAAATTTTAAATTTACGAGGAAAAAATATGTAGAGGCGTAGGCAATAGATGAATCTTGTGCGGGGCTATTTTTCCAAAATTTTAAAAGTTAATTTTATATTTTTTTTAAATTATGGAAGTGAGTGAATCCTTAAAACGACATGGTCAAGTGTTGGTCCACTATATCATGGTTTGAAAATAATCAATTTTTTTTTTTTTTTAGCTTGTAGGTATTTTTGTACTCTTGTGCGGGTTCTTTTTCGTTCTCGAAATAGGTATGTTTCCATTTATGGGACATGAGTCTTTGGGGGAAGACCACATGGGCGAATTTTTTCATGCAACTAGAGGAATGCATGAAGGAGTAATTGAGATAGACACTCGTACTCTCTCATACAGAGACAAACAATCTCAAACTCTTTTTCTAGTATAGATGTAGGGGAAGTGTGTTGTCTTTTTATCTTTTACCGATGAACCATTCTTCTTGGATTGGGGATATGGCTTCTGAATTTATCACTGAAGCTTTGTTATAAAGTTGAAAATCTGATAACTAATAATATTGGGTGTTGACTGTCCTGTCAAAACCATATTTGAGTTACTAGTAAAATGTTAAACGGTGTGAGAACCTTCCTCGGAGATAATTCTAGTGCATTGGTTGAGAGTGGTATCCTAGTGTAAGGTATTTCACTATTTATTTCTGGAATAGATATCGAGGAAGGGACTATACTATTTGGTTTGGAACTAGTTGAATCCAATATTTTGGAATTGGAAAGAACTTGAATGATTCTATTGGTGTGAAATTGTTGAGTGCCAAGTTATGAGAGATATCCTGGTGGGGAATTACTCTATGCACTTGACCATTTCCTTTTTCTATCAACCTTGAGCATTCTCCTAGTGGATTCATGGTCTTAGCTTGGAGAGGGCACCTTGCTAAGAGATTTATGAGTAATGCATCCTATGGTTGGGTGGATCATGCCTCACACGCAACCAGATGCTCAAGTCATCATTTATATAGATAAGTAAGCAATGCTCTGTATCAACTTATTTTATTACAATATATGATTTAATGAATGGAGTGATTCATGAAGGATTTGACTTATTGTTGCATTGAGTTCATCCAAATAAGTGCAATAAGTGTTTTGAAATGGTCCCTATGATATTATGAAATTCGAAATTGGTTCCTTGTAATATAATGAAATTTGAAATTGGTTTTTTGTTATGAATGAATGTATGGTTCATTCTCTTGCTATTTTTTTTTTGTATGGTTTGTTGATTTTTTTTTGTATGTTTTGTTCACTAGCTGGGTGTTATATGCCTAAATTTACCTTGAATTTTGTGGAGAAGCTTCAATGAAGTGTTTCATCATCAACACAACTGGGACATAGACCCAAATGGGAAAATTTACCCAGTGTTGTAGTATATATTCCCTATGGTGTTCTAAATCCATGAATTTGCTTAGATTAATTGCTAATAATTGTTAATAAAGGTAACAAGGTATATTTTGTTAGCAGGGGGGGGCGGGGCGCACAAAGATGCTCCCCAAAATTGTTGCAATGGGGGCGCGCTAGCGAGAAGAAAACGACCACGCGAACGTGCCTAAGGCAACGCGCACGCGCAACTAGGTTTGGTATTGAACCAAGGTGAGTGCACGTTGCTAGCGTGTGTGTGTTTCTGGCGCGTGCGTACTCAGATGTGTGCATGCGCTCCTGTTAAAAATTAAAAAAAAAAACAGGGCATAATGTTAGTCATTCCACCGTTTGCAGCCGAGCGCGACTCCTTCTCCGCATGCGCATCGCTACAAGCCACCCAACTCACTCTTTTCACTCCACAACGATCCAAATCCATCCACCAACTCGTCAACATGTGAATTGGTAGGTAATTTTCATTCTTTTTGTCATTTTATTCATTGTTTTTGTCATTTAATTCATTGTTTTTTTTTTAATTTGTAATAATTCCAAAATTATTAAAACAATAAAGAAATTGCAAATTGCAAATTGTAAACCCACACAATGAATGAAAAAAAAATTAGCATGGAGTTTGGTGGAACACAAGAAAATACTAATCCCGGAACCAATGAAAACCCTCAACAAAATCTAAATGCCCAAGAAAATCAAAACCCCCAACCAAATGTTGACCAAGATGAATTGAACTATTATGTAAATGAAATGAGAGTGCACACTCGAGATCTAAGAAACACTGGGGAACCATCTCGAGTGTCCCTTGCCACCTCAATTGAGATCTCAATTGACTCCCTCATCCATGCACATCGCCAATTGACTGACATGATTGATTATAGAGATAGGATGCAGGAGTATTATTCCACGGGCATTTCCAAGGAGGAAATAAAAGATTTGAATATTACAAATGCCCAATTGTACAGTATGTTCATCGATCTAAGAACACAACAACCACCCAAGATTAGAAATCCACGTGTCTGCATGGATTGGTGTCATTTCCAACCATAGAGGGACAATTGGATGTAGAGGTGGTTCATGGTTTACGATAAGCCTCCCTTCAATAATAGGGAGGTTCCACAGTACTTCCTTCGGAAATTGTGGGCTGAGTTTCAGCTCGGTTTACATGTCAACTACTTTGACATAACCAATTTCTAGGGTGTTGGGCATGGCTCTGCCCAAGATCGACCTGCTGCTAGGAGAAACCCACTAAGAGGGCCACCACCTCCTAGGTGCGAGCCCAAAACCTCTCCCCAGCCGCCTCGGTTAACCCACAAAATTGATCAGATCGAGGGCGTGATGAGGAGTGTTTCACAGGGACTGCTTAGACATACTTCCTTTGTAGCAACTACCACAGTGGAGAGACGGGATGACCTTGATAGAGACGTAGGTGCAGGGCCTTCAGGACAGAGTCAGGATAGACCCGTGACCGGTGGTAGCCATGTTGGGCCTTCTAGTTCCACGGGGACAATGCCACATCTTTGTCCCCATTGCGGGCACACTTGCCCTAGCTCGATCGAGGGCTGCTATATGGAGCAGGTTAACACTTTTTTTAATGTGTTTTCAATCATCACTTGATAATTTGTAAAGTAATTTTTAAGTATTTGTGCTTGACTTAAACTATTATTTCAATTTACAGCTATTTAGAGCTGAGACGCTGTCATGGGAGAATGCATCATCTCCCAACCTGGATGCAGCAATGACAACTGCAAATGAAATTGCGACACCTCACATGGAGGTATTTTCAGTACCCCACACAATATTGTTATTAATTGTGGCATTTCTATTTTTATGTATTTATATTTATGACATACATGATGATAGTTCGTACAATATTTTTTAATATTTTGATTAACTGAATAATTACTTGTTTAATATGTTTATAGCGTGCATGCATTTTGGTGTCCATAGGTATGCACACAGTACTCTGACCAACCATCTTTGCCAGGGGTCGGCATATCTCTGTGAAAATCCTCACAGCAGATCTAAGAGCTGATGTATACCTCACAAGAAAGATTATGATTAAGCAGGAATATAGAACAAGAGTGGTCAATGCAGTGTAAATGAGCAACAAAATAATAATATAGTAGAATTCGGATAGAAGCAAAATAACTTCACACACACTAATTCATTAATCACAAATATGAACAATAAATAGTACAATGGTGGAGAGGATTCGAATGCCAAGGTGGAAATTCAAATTAGCCTCTCATAGAGTGATCATCAAATTAATAGAGTGTCATCAGAGCACAACTAGGAGTCCTCATCATCATCATTGGAGTCATCAATGCACAAGTAACTATCAACCAGATTTCAAACTAAGTCTAAGTGAGTGCGTCAGGTGTAACTGGCACATGGAGGCACTAACTGAATGAAGGAGGCTCAATGGAGGGTGCATGAGGAGCTAACTTGAGTCAAAATGGGAAGTCTAGTCTCACTGGAGGTCCATCGGAGTGATACATTCAATTGAGAGTTAGTCTAGCCTTAAATCAAGGAAAGAACTAAAGATAACTCAACTAATTGAAGTGCAACTGAGTGGTAGGTGAGAGAGGGTGCATGAGATGCATGCAACTGCATGCAGGGCGTACTAATCACTAGGAGGGATAAAACTGATCAGTGAGAAGCTCCCGGGGCTAGCTAACTGAGGGCTAGGTGCTGGGACTGATGACTAGGATGCATGCAAAATCATGACTACATGCAAAATGCATGCATGACTGAAAATGCAAAAATGGAGAATGCTGGTAGGACTAGGATGGAGTATATGAATATCCCAACACCCCCCCTTAATCCATCCTAGGCCCTAGAAACTGAGACCAAAGGTCACCCAATACAATGAATAATAATAACAGTCAATAAACCGAGGAAATGGGGGAAACCTCATGGGAAAAATACCCCCCCTCAAAATAGACTGTAGGGCACACACAAAAAATAAATGCTCCAAACTCAAGCAGGTGTGATTCTTAGTCATATGTTTGGAGGTATCTTCTTCTTGGGAAGAACTGGTTCATGCTAAAAAAGCATGTGCTTGTACTTGCTCTTCAGATCGAATGTGATGAGAACAAATCCAGAAGTATGAGGATGATCCTGGAACTTGTGATTCGAATCAGCTGAGGTAGGATCAAAACCGTGAATGTGCAGATAGTCTTTTGTTTTCTCCTTTGAACTATCATGGGTGAGATTATGCCCAAAAGAACCATCAAATATCAGTGATTGCTTGGAATCCAAATCATATCCAAGACTTGAAAAATGGTTTTTTAAGATCTCCTTTTAACCATTAGAGGTGAGATCTAAACTAGTAAATGCATGAGAAATTATCCCAAGCGAATGGAAATGGCCATCATATTCAATAATCTTCCGAGAGCATGAAATAATGATCTTATAGTAGTAAATAAGAGGTGATTGATCAAGGAGAGAGAATGCATTACCTCCAATGGCTGATTTAACCTCCAAAACATTCATGAGATCATGATGCAAACCAACAAACTTTGGTGCAAGAGAGGAATTAGGAACCTCTGCAATTTCTAGAGTGTGAGCTATAACATAATTCGAAATAGAAGAAATTTGGAGCATGAGTGTAGAATCTGCAAGTTCTTCTTCTTTGTGGACATCTTCAATATGAAATATGTTTGATATTGATTCATGATCAATGAGATCATCAAGCAGGGTGAATGCATCACTGGGCTTGCTCTTGAAAGGGTTTGGACCAATCCCTTCATTCTGTTTGCCAAATATTTCATCTAGATGGGCTTATAGCTCTTTTGGAGATTCAGCAGAATCAATGAAGTGGGTAAACATACAATGAGACATTGCAAGTATCATTTCTCCAAAGACACTGTCACCTTTATTTAACCAATCATTCTCTTCTTCAGAGGATTCGAACTTTCTTTCAAAACAATAATCAAAGAGATCATGGCTCTTCAAATATGCTATCATATTTGGTTTCCATTCATCATAGTTGAATGGAGAAAGAGGAGGGATTTCTTCTGAATACATGGAAGCTGTAGAAGACCTACAAAAACAATAGAAAAAGTCTGTAACTGCTACTGCTGCAAAAGTGCATAAACTGTTGCAACTGCTGCACACGAAATCTTGATAATAACCTGCAAAAAACTCTCAAGAATGGAGATAGACAATACTCTCAACATGCTCTAATACCATGTGAAAATCCTCATAGCATATCTAAGAGCTGATGTATACCTCACAAGAAAGATTATGATTAAGCAGGAAGATAGAAGAAGAGTGGTCAATGCACTGTAAATGAGCAACAGAATAATAATACAGTAGAACTCGGATAGAAGCAAAATAACTTCACACACACTAATTCATTAATAACAAATATGAACAATAAATAGTACAATGGTGGAGAGGATTCGAATGCCAAGGTGACAATTCGAATTAGCCTCTCATAGAGTGATCATCAGATCAATAGACTGTCATCATAGCATAACTAGGAGTCCTCATCATCATCAGTGGAGTCATCAATGCACAAGTAATTGTCAACCAGATGTCAAGCTGAGTCTAACTGAGTGTGGTAGGTGTAACTGGCACATGGAGTCACTAACTGAATGAAGGAGGCTCAGTGGAGGGCGCATGAGGAGCTAACTAGAGTCAGAATGGGCAGTCTAGTCTCACTGGAGGTCCATCAAAGTGATACAGTCAATTGAGAGTCAGTCTAGCCTTAAATCAAGGAAAGAACTAAAGATAACTCAACTAACTAAAGTGCAACTTAGTGGTAGGTGAGAGAGGGCGCATGAGATGCATGCAACTACATGCAGGGCATACTAAGCAATGGGAGGGCTAAAACTGATCAGTGAGAAGCTCCCAGGGCTAGCTAACTGAGGGCTAGGTGCTAGGAACCACTTATACTATGAAACAAGAACTCGACACAGTTCTCGTTTTTCTCTCTCCTAATTTTAGTAGCTATTTTTACTTCCGTTTCAAAAAGGACTGATACCAATATCACACATTTTCATTTTGAGGCATTTTTTTGGGCCTTTGAATTATCTTTGTCATAAAATATATTTAATTTCTATTTTCAAGTGTGTTTCTAGAAATTTAACAAAATAACAAACATTTATAAGCAATTTATAATAAAAAAACATATACATTTTGCAATTTTTTCTATAAAATACGACATTTTTATTGACAAAATTGTAAAAAATTCTAGAAAATAAAGACATTTAATACTATTTTCAATGAATTTTTAGATTTTTTTGTATAAAAATGATACTATTTCATATTATTTTCCGAAAAGTGACAAATCACATAAATTCAAGAAAAACTATACCATATATTTTTAAAAAACATATTAAAAATATTATATATAGAATTTTTATTTCTAAAATAAAGTGTGAAAGTCAAAACATTATTAATATATCTTATAAAAAAATTGTCAAATTTAACATTTTCTTCAAGACATGAAACTAATCAACAATATCATGCAACTAATCAACAATATCATGCAGACCAAATTCTTCATCAAAATAGGAATTTTCTGGAGCTTGGTTTTCTTCGGGGACATCAATGTCCTCTTCCATTAGGTCTTCTCTGTCTGCAAGATGCCCAAAGTGCTCCTTTCTAAACACTCCTCCTAAACCCCCACTAAACTATATAATAAAAAAATAAAAATAAAAACAAATTAAAACCTACCCCCTAAACAAATGACCATTTTATATGAGTCAGTTAAACTCATTGAACTCAACATCAAAATCAATATGGCATATAATTCTGTTCCACCCACCTTTTTCCTATAATACATTAGGCCTATGCCTTTTTCCTCTCCTTAAAATTCTTGTTCCTTTATTGAAAAAATTCATCTATAACAAAGATATATAGTATGTTGCAATTATATTTCTTATCATATATAAAAAATTAATACAATCATGGTAGGGAAGGCAGTGCTACACAACCTCACTTGTCAAAGCAAAATTGGAAAACCACAAAAATCAAACAAACTATAAGTCCATAAATTAATTTTCTAATAATAACAATTAACAATATATGATGTAACAATACTAATAATGTATGTGGTCAATGTAATGTGATAATATATAATGTAACAATGTTAGGTATTGCAATATTAATGGTGTACGTGATGTTAGGTATTGAGAATTAAGTGGTTGAACCACAATCATCTTGAAAGCATTACAAGTATGTATCTTGGAATTGAAGAAAATTTAATAAATTTTTATTTATTATGATTAAAGTTCATCTTCTCATGCATCTAGGTTGAGTTGATAATTTAAAGAGTTTGATAATATGGTATTTTAGAAATGATTTTCTATTGGAAATCACCCATTTTATTCTAAAAAAATCTAGATTTTTTGTTATTTAAATTATGGTTTTAATGGATTGACAGATTTCAAATAACTCAGGACACCCATATTGAACAAATTTAATACTAACTTTTAAAAATTTAAGAAAATTTTCCCAAACTCTTTCAAATAACTCACACCCATATTGAACAAATTTAATACTAATTTTTAAAAATTTAAGAAAATATTCCCAAACTCCATTGAAATGGTACCCAAAAATCCTATTGTGGCCCCTTTAGAATACTGGTAATAAAAATAATAATTTTATATGACCATAAAATATGATCCCTATTTGATAGTTTTAGGTGGTTTTTCCTTGCCTTCAACTTTCAGCGATTCACCCCTTCGAGAATCGACACCAACAAACACCTGTACCTGTAGACATTACAAGTATTGTTTTATCTCACGCAAAGCTAAAGCTAGGCACTGACACCAACACCTATGTCAACATTGTTTTATTATTCTATTTCAGGCGAATGCTACAGCCAACCATTATAAAAAGTTTCATTGGTCCCTTACAGAATTGACATAAAATCAAACAAATTTTACAAACCGTCATAGAAGATCTTTCTCTCAGATTGATCAATGAGAATCAAGAACTCGTAAAGCTTAAATAATTGATAATTAGGCTTTATTTCATTTATTGCAAATAGAATTTCTATTTTTTTTGTTAGAGTAAATTAAAATAATTAGCAAATCAAGTTGTTCATTGATCTGTTGCGAGTCTCATATTCATCTTTGGAAAGATTATATTATTATTATTTTTAAAGTATATTTGTAATGAGTTTGCAATGAAACATTATGTTTGAAATTTCAATTCATAATGCTTTTGTTTCTTCTACTGATCTGCAGGACTTTATGTGCACTGAGGATGAAGACGAGGATACATTTTAGAAATTTAATGAAACAAAAATACTACACTTATTCCAAAGAGCATAATTACTAATCAAAAAATATTTAACAAAGATCATAAGTGAGTAATGGACTTTGACGTACAGTGCATTAATTTCATTTAGAATCGCGTGTGTGAATCCTTAGAGAAGTTAATCACGGTCAGATTTAGCAGAGTGGGATTGAAATACTACTTCAATTTTATAATAACTGCATCCACTGAACCACATAAATTGCATTGCATTGAAGTTGAGTTTTATTGAGAGATGAGCATTACCATAGGCCGGACTCTCGGATTGCCTGCAATCCTACTGGAAGATACTGCAGTGGGAGAATCTTGCTTGCTACAATTAAGAAATTGAAGAGGAGGAAGTGTAGAGTCAAAGGCTCGCACACACACAGGAATGGTAAATACCAATTCAATTAATTCAATGAAAATGATTACATATATAAGAGAAATAATTCTCAACAACCCAAACCTCATATCCTAAAACTATGGATCTCAACCCACTCATCTATCTTGAGAAGATACAAAACAATCCAATCTTTAATACAATGCCTATGATTTCGACATTATTCCAACATCCTCCCTTAATGGAGAAATAGATCAAAATATGCCTGTAATTCCAGGCTTACAAATCATCAAAGCAATTTAACAATTTAATCTTCTGGGACTCCAACCTTTGAACTCTACAATCCTTCATCTTCTTCATTTTGACCTTAGTTGTTGTCAGATAATATTTGTTTATGTTTTCCCGTTTCCTGCTCTTCTAGTTTGAGAGCTTGAAGTCTTCACACATTGATGTATAGTGCATTCTATTATTTGATTGGGCCTCTGCTTTCCTGGATCTTCCTTCAGGTTCAACACATTCTGCAAAATTAGTAATTGTCATCCAGATTCATCTACAATCAGCTATATTATGTGCAGTGGAATTCTGCAACACTGGCTCATGGGTCAGCAGTGTCAAGACATGAATGATGTCCCCTTATTCACTTACAGCATCAACATGGTTGCTTTCAACTGCAATCTTAGATTTCAGTGTTTCAACAATGTTTATAGCATTGACATCCCCATTACATTCAGCAGATAATGAACCTTCTTCACCATTCATCATTTCAAGAATAAATTTCATTTCATTCTTGATAGCAATCTTTTCAAGTTCAGTTAGAATTTCTTCATCATATCTCGGTCCATTTTCAATTTCAGTTTCAAATTGTACTGCAACAACTAAAGGGTTGCATTCAACATAGTGAGGTTCACCAACTTCTGCTTCTGCAGGTTTGTTAGGCTGTGACTCAACCATATATCTGCTCTTCACACCAAACTCCATTTCTAGAATATCCCAAAACATTTTTGCATTGTGTACTTCACCAAATTCATATAAAATATAGGACAAAGTACTTTCATCTAGCACTGACTGAATAAGATATAATGCTAGTGCACCTCTTCTCTTATCATGAGAATCAACAAAACCATTTTGTACATATTGCCATAGATCTACTAAACCAAGCAATCCTTCCATTTTAATTGCCCAAATTTCAAAAAAATTACCTGAGAAAGATGGCAAAACAGGCATTAATCTTTTCAATATTGCATCTATTTCTTCAAATTCTCCATTGATCTGGTCTATTTCTGCGTTCTCATCCTTTAGCAAAGGTTCTTTAGCTGCAACTGGAAACACTCCATATTGTTTTTGATTTTTTCTTCTAAGTTGTTTCAGTTCTCTCCGGAACTGTTTGATCTTTCTTTCTTGACCCATGATTACTCAGCGTAATGCATATACATGATTTACCTCTTCAATGCATGTGTAGCAATCCCAGGCAGTACTGCCCCCAAATGGCTAGCAGTACCGCGCCCTCACAGAGTCTCGTCTCACGGTAGTGCAGGGGTACCACACCTGGGTAGGATTGCGGCTCGCGGTAGTGCAAAGGTGCTCAAGGTGTCGTGCCCTGTACTTAACTACTGTGCCCTAGCAAACTTTTAGATCGCGGTATTCCTCTTATTTCAATGTCAAACAACACAGCAGTTCACGGATTCTCTTCCAAGCACAACGGATTCAATCAATGGCCTCTCTCTCTGATGCAGAAGTACAATGGCTCTTTTGAATAATGGCACGGATCTTTACCTTACAGGAAACTCACAAACTGAACATCAGGACACCTTAACTTCACCATACAACAAATAACTCTACATCCAGCCAATTGCACGAGAGGGAGAGTGCGTCAATAGCTGCCAATTCAGCACCAGAATCCCCACGAATTCTTCAAGCAGGAAGCGCAGGCACTAGCCAGTAAGAAACTTCAGCGTTGACATTGAACCCAGCAGAGAACACACTAAATATCTACGATTTCACACATAGAGGCTCCTTTAGAGATCTCCTCACAGCACACCTCAATGGGCTTCTCAACATTCATGGATCTGCAGGCAATCACAGCCAGCCACAATGGGCATTCACAACAGCATGCCAATCAAGCACAGCAGGCCACCAATAGGGCTCTCACAGCATGCCACAATGGGCTCCCACAACAGGCCACAATGGGCTCTTCACACCAACAGGCCACTATGGCTCTGATACCAAATTAAGAAATTGAAGAGGAGGAAGTGCAGAGCCAAAGGCTTTCACACACATAGGAATGGTAAATACCAATTCAATTAATTCAATGAAAATGATTACATATATAAGAGAAATGATTCTCAACAACCTAAACCTCAGATCCTAAAACTATGGATCTCAACCCACTCATCTATCTTGAGAAGATACACAACAATCCAATCTTTAATACAATGCCTATGATTTCGACATTATTCCAACAGCTACAACTCCACTTCTTGCCATGCAAATGCTAGGTGGGTCTATAGGTTTTGGGAAGTTAAAAATACACAAATTTATAAATTGATATAGCCACATCAAAAAAGACGCAAATATATATATGTAAAGATATGGATATCACAATAGATGATCAACAAATCGAAGGAAACCCAACCTTCTGTTCCGATCTCAGCGAGAAAGTGGCGATGTGGTTTCCTAGGCCTGACATGAAATTGGACCCAAATATATGGAAAAAACTTCAAAAAGAGACAGTATTTATGATTTAGAGAAGTTGTCGATTTTCTCGCAGTGAACCTGCGGAGTGTGAGTAAGATCCCTGTAAGTAATGAACCCAAATTGGCCAGGTGTTTTCGCTTAGCTGGAATGGGGTGATGAAAATGGTGCGGAAAGCTGGGATATAGTAGAAATGGCTCAAAAATTCACAAAGTAATGCTTCCTTTGTGTAATCGCATGCCTGTGGATGTTTGAAGGAGCATCCTCTGTTGCATTTCTAAACCATATGTTTATTTAGTCAATGCAATTACCAGAACATGGATACCCGTCGCCATTCCTTCTTGTCAATATCAGCATCGGGTGATCATATTTGTGTTTGCACACTCCTTAGCTCACTTGGGTGCCAAAGGGTCGCCCCTCACTGGCGGCGCGATGCTCAGTATCGCGTCGCCCGTGAGGGGCGGCCGTTCTGAGCCCAAGCGAGCAGAGGAGTGTGCTCACTTGGGCGCCAAAGGGCCGCCCCTCACGGGTGGCGCGATCGTGAGGGGCTTTGGCGCCCAAGTGAGCGGAGGAGTGTGAGGTCCGCTCACAATTGGTAGGTTGATTCTCTTCAATTCTGATTGCAAGTGTCACGCAGGATAGACCCAGCAACTGTATATCATGAGTATCGTTTGTAAAAGTCCCTTTAGACCTGTAATGTCCCTTGTTAGGAATTTTATTAAAATTGCAATTTTCCACTTTTTTTCCCTTGTTCGACCTTTGACTAGTTTTGATCTCTAGGTCCCAAATTTGCCCCAAATGATCCCAAATCTTCTGAGAAGGTGTATGAATGATATTAGAACATAAATATGTGTTTCAGGGATGCCTTTGGACCTTTAAAATACTTCTTCAAATCCTCTTTCAATTCCGATCAATGTAGGTAACTTTACTAGTGATTTTCCTTTGACTAGTATTGGTCTCTAGGTCTCAAATTGACTCCAAATGCCTTCAAATCTTCAAGGAAAGTGTATGAATGATATTATAACTTGAATATGATATTTATGGATGACATATGGCCACCAAAATACCTCTGAAAACTCTCTTAATATTCTGGACCAATTATGCAATTTTACTAGTAATTTGGGGTTCAAATCCCCCTGGGGTAAACAATGAAAATGGCTTCCCAAATGCCTCCAAACCCACTCAAATTTCTGAACAGAGGTATGTAATGTGTTAAGTATGTTATTAAATTCTCATATGCACCATTAATGGATTATTACAACTGTTCTCACCCTCTCCCATTCAACTGCAAAAATCCCCAATTCGACCCTTGGGGAAATGGCACTATTTCACCTCCCAATATAACTAAACTGAGTAAAATTGCTTCAAATGCTCAAGTACAGTACATGAAACTTGTAGAAGACATCCATGGAATTATATTGATCACAAATATATCAGAGAATCATCCATTCATTCGAAATTATCATCAATACATTGGCTCACAACAAGGTAGTGGGGAAATGGCATTGTTCTCCCATTAAAAATGAGATTTATACATTTCTACTTGGAATTTCGACCTGAAACTTTTTGGAGATGAATAAAAGAGTATTTAATTCATATTACAAAAGAAATGGGGCATTAAAATCTTCCCCAAAGAGTACAATAGCTCACCAAAAACGCCCTCCCTCAAGGATCAAGAATATGCCATCAAAACTGGAAATGGTTGAAGGAGTGAGCTGCAATAGAAGAAACCATGAGATGCCCTGTAGCCTACACCTGCAAATAAAGACTCCATTAAAGCTCCAAATGAAAGGTCTGAATGGCCTTTCCAATTGCCAACTTGGATGGGAATCTTTCACCCTCGAAATTGGCTAAGGCAAGAAACTAGTCATCCACTAGCTCTCCCTCTTCACAAATGCAATTGCAAATTCTACAAATGATCAAAAGCCATTCTCATACTTCATTTCTACATTTTATAACCAACATTATCCTTCTAAGGGTCGAAATCCTCTCAATAGATTCAATAGATTTCCATTTAGGAAATATTCCACATTTGCCACTTGTCTCCTAGTTCCAACCTTCCATCTTCTCCCAAATTCGATTTTGGGTCTCTTTGGCTTCTCCAACTCCCAAATTCGACTTCCTTGAGCCTATTTTTGGGGCTGACATGTCATAGTGGTCAGATGTCAGAGTTCAGGTCTGCAATTTGTCATAGTTGTCATAGATGCTCCATCATTGGTGTCATAGGGGCTAGGGAATCTAGCCCAAGTGTCCACAAACTTCCACTTTGACTCTTTATCTTCCATGGAGGTTACCAATCCTTCCCAATTCGACCTAAGATGCTCAATGACATGTGTTATGACTTACCAACTCACCCAATAGTGTTCACATTCCCATTAATTCGAATTTGCAAAAGAGATATACCATGTATTATGAAAAATCAAGCTAGTGTGGGTCCCACATCCTCCATATGTCTCCAAAACCATTTGTCACCTAGGATTTCTCTTGAATTTCTTTATTCACTCTATTTATTAAATACTTGAACCCTTCCAATGTCTAAACATTATTTATTATCCCCATTATTCCAAATCCCAAAGCTTCCACCCCAAACCTAGGAAACTAGTAATTTTCCTCCTTGGCAATTATTTGACCTTTAGCATCAATTTGACAAACTCTAATGAATAGGTCTAATGTGATTAGGCCATTGTGACCCAATGCCAAATTTGGGACATGACAAATCCTCCCTTCCCAATATTGCTTGTCCTCAAGCAATTTTAAACATGGGTGTTGAAGAACCTGCTTTCTGTATAATTCTTTGAAGTTGCCATTGAATTGCCCAACCTTGAGTCTTTGAGTTTCCATGAAGATTTTAGAGAGGAACCACCATGCTTGCTGCTGCACTACTCTGATAAAAATCACTTTATTAAGTGGGGAAATCCATATCCCATACTGCTTGTTTTCCCCAAAAAAATTTGAAACCAATGAGATAAAAATTATTCCAGGGTCCCATTGCTTGTATTGCACCCTAATAATTAAGAGTGCTCTCCAACCCACACCATTAGTTAAGAGGATATCTGGATCCCATTTTCTTGTATGCATCCTTCCAAACATCATGAGTACCAAATATATATCATCAAAGTACATAACAATATAATGAAAATGTACATCAAGGATATGCTTCATCAAAGAGTCATGAAAGTGTTTATACCTCCAAGCAAGTAGACCACCATTTTCCAAGTGCATACAAGCTTCAAGTGACCAATCAAATCTGCTCCAATGACATAGGTGAGGATCCCATGTCCTATAATGCTGCTCCAAAAGGATGTGATATGCATCAAAATATTCAACCATGTATTCTTTCATCCAAGAAGTGAATGGAGAATCTCCACTAAAATCTGAACCAAATAGTGAGCAGAAAAAACAAGGAGACTTCAAATGACTCAAAGAAGTCTCACCCATACATCCCTGAATGTGAGAGTCATAAAGATATAACAAAGTATGTGGCTTCCAACAAAAATGTTCTCCCATCATAAATCTATTCACCCAAGTGTTGGATGAAGTTCCTCTAACATCGAATGAACCCAGTGTTGAGCAAGAAAAACCATGAGTCTTCAAGTGACTCAAATCCATATCATAGGTGCATCCATGTAGATGTGAATCATCATAAAGTGACAAATTATGCTGCTTCAAATGTGAATAAGAATGTGCTCCAACCATGTCATCATGAAAGTTAAATCTAGGAGTTCCATACTCCTCATGTGGCACCATAAAAAAGAACCCTTTCACCCATACTTCATTGAGACTAATGTTGCAAAACATGGAATTGTAGGATGTAGGAGAATGAACTAAATCACCCAAATGATCAAAAAGTGCAGAAGTTTCATCATGGGAAGGATCCATGTGGGTAGTATCATGCAGCTCCTTCAAAAGTGGGAAACCTTTGTCCTATATTGGTTCCAATGTAGAGGAATCGTGCTCTTCTTTAAAAATTGCATAAGCTTCATCAAGAGACAATTCAAGTTCCTCTTCCACCACATCAAGTGTTTGGATCTCTTCAAGTTCATCTTCAAACACATTAAGCACATTCAACTTTCCACATTTCTCATGATCTACCATGTCATGAGAATCCTCCAAACAATCTACCATTTGACAATCTGAAACATAGGAGGAAAAACAAGTATCTTGCAACTTTTCAAGAAGTTGCTCATTTTGAATTGTGAGCTTATGATTATCCTCATTATTCTTCAAGTATGCATCATGTAACAATTCATTAAGCTCAAACAAATGGTTTCTATCAAAAAGTAAAGACATGAAATTACCTTTAATGTGGCACATTGCTCTTTGAATCTTCTCCATGTCTTCAAGGAAGGATGTTTCCTCCAATGAAGTAGCTCTCCAACAAGAATTTGACACCAATGCTTGAGTGTCATGGAGAATGTTGAGGGACTCTTGGATCTTCTTTTCATTCATCTTTAAGGACCCTTCTAGAAAATGAGGCTCTTGCAAATGAACCTCCTCATCTTCTTCATTTTTTCTTGGACCAACTTCATGAAGCTCAAGTGGTGATGGAGAAGTTGATCTTGGTTCTTCTTCAACTGCTGCAAGGTCTTCATTATCATGATTAATGGAACTTGGGCTTGCAGCAACACTTTCAAAAGTGATCTCTATGTCACCAACATAGAGGTGTGAGCACCCATCAGTAGGTACTCCTTCATAGTTTAAGCATCCATCAGTAGATGCTCTTTGGTTCATGTCTAAGCTAGAAGGTGTCTCGAAATGATCTTCCATATCTTCAATAGAATCTTCTTCATGATCTTGTGATGTCTCTTCCTTTTGCTCCTTCAAGCAAGCTGATGCATTTTTCCCCTTGGTTTCCTCAAAATCAATAATTTTTTCCACAAGTTCGATAGAAAACAATTCGAATCCTTCCTTAATTTGCTTGGTCATATCTTCAAATATTGTTTTCATAATTTTTATATGCTCCTCACCATCATATGAGGCTCCCTTTTCATCCCTAGTCATAGTTTCCTCAAAAAATTTGCTCTTCTTCTCCTACTTTTTTTTTCTTCAACAAAGGCACTTTTGGTTTCAATATCTAATGGTGGTACCTGAATTATTTTCCTCATGAATATTATACCACATCAGGTGCCAAGATCATGCTCTGATACCACTGTAATGTCCCTTGTTAGGAATTTTATTAAAATTGCAATTTTCCACTTTTTTTCCCTTGTTCGACCTTTGACTAGTTTTGATCTCTAGGTCCCAAATTTGCCCCAAATGATCCCAAATCTTCTGAGAAGGTGTATGAATGATATTAGAACATAAATATGTGTTTCAGGGATGCCTTTGGACCTTTAAAATACTTCTGCAAATCCTCTTTCAATTCCGATCAATGTAGGTAACTTTACTAGTGATTTTCCTTTGACTAGTATTGGTCTCTAGGTCTCAAATTGACTCCAAATGCCTTCAAATCTTCAAGGAAAGTGTATGAATGATATTATAACTTGAATATGATGTTTATGGATGACATATGGCCACCAAAATACCTCTGAAAACTCTCTTAATATTCTGGACCAATTATGCAATTTTACTAGTAATTTGGGGTTCAAATCCCCCTGGGGTAAACAATGAAAATGGCTTCCCAAATGCCTCCAAACCCACTCAAATTTCTGAAAAGAGGTATGTAATGTGTTAAGTATGTTATTAAATTCTCATATGCACCATTAATGGATTATTACAACTGTTCTCACCCTCTCCCATTCAACTGCAAAAATCCCCAATTCGACCCTTGGGGAAATGGCACTATTTCACCTCCCAATATAACTAAACTGAGTAAAATTGCTTCAAATGCTCAAGTACAGTACATGAAACTTGTAGAAGACATCCATGGAATTATATTTATCACAAATATATCAGAGAATCATCCATTCATTCGAAATTATCATCAATACATTGGCTCACAACAAGGTAGTGGGGAAATGGCATTGTTCTCCCATTAAAAATGAGATTTATACATTTCTACTTGGAATTTCGACCTGAAACTTTTTGGAGATGAAGAAAAGAGTATTTAATTCATATTACAAAAGAAATGGGGCATTAAAATCTTCCCCAAAGAGTACAATAGCTCACCAAAAACGCCCTCCCTCAAGGATCAAGAATATGCCATCAAAACTGGAAATGGTTGAAGGAGTGAGCTGCAATAGAAGAAACCATGAGATGCCCTGTAGCCTACACCTGCAAATAAAGACTCCATTAAAGCTCCAAATGAAAGGTCTGAATGGCCTTTCCAATTGCCAACTTGGATGGGAATCTTTCACCCTCGAAATTGGCTAAGGCAAGAAACTAGTCATCCACTAGCTCTCCCTCTTCACAAATGCAATTGCAAATTCTACAAATGATCAAAAGCCATTCTCATACTTCATTTCTACATTTTATAACCAACATTATCCTTCTAAGGGTCGAAATCCTCTCAATAGATTCAATAGATTTCCATTTAGGAAATATTCCACATTTGCCACTTGTCTCCTAGTTCCAACCTTCCATCTTCTCCCAAATTCGATTTTGGGTCTCTTTGGCTTCTCCAACTCCCAAATTCGACTTCCTTGAGCCTATTTTTGGGGCTGACATGTCATAGTGGTCAGATGTCAGAGGTCAGGTCTGCAATTTGTCATAGTTGTCATAGATGCTCCATCATTGGTGTCATAGGGGCTAGGGAATCTAGCCCAAGTGTCCACAAACTTCCACTTTGACTCTTTATCTTCCATGGAGGTTACCAATCCTTCCCAATTCGACCTAAGATGCTCAATGACATGTGTTATGACTTACCAACTCACCCAATAGTGTTCACATTCCCATTAATTCGAATTTGCAAAAGAGATATACCATGTATTATGAAAAATCAAGCTAGTGTGGGTCCCACATCCTCCATATGTCTCCAAAACCATTTGTCACCTAGGATTTCTCTTGAATTTCTTTATTCACTCTATTTATTAAATACTTGAACCCTTCCAATGTCTAAACATTATTTATTATCCCCATTATTCCAAATCCCAAAGCTTCCACCCCAAACCTAGGAAACTAGTAATTTTCCTCCTTGGCAATTATTTGACCTTTAGCATCAATTTGACAAACTCTAATGAATAGGTCTAATGTGATTAGGCCATTGTGACCCAATGCCAAATTTGGGACATGACAAAGAATCTGTCCAGTAAATTCGTGCTTAAGAAGAGTGTTTCCCACTAAAGCTGATACGAGGTTGTGTACTGCGCCACAGCAGAAGTTACGAATTAATTATTGAAACATCCACGGACTTTTTCAAAATTCCAATTCAATTCTAGAACAACAAAGCAAGCTTCTGCAACCGGCCACAACTTGAGCAGGTTTTGGAAGGAAATCCAAAGTCAGTCTGTAGAATTCATAGCTGCTGTCAACCCCGATCTACAAGTCGTTGAGAGTCCATCTCGACTGTTTATATGAGTGATCCAGCTTGTCCACGATAAGAAATGCGGGAGTGCTACAAAAGACTAAGGTGGACGTTAAAGTTTTGAACTCTGAGGACTGAAAAAATTCATTCCACCTTTTACACACAGCGCGAAACCTCAAGATGGATTTGAGAGGCAGTCTTGCCAGAATTTGAAACAACAAGTCTTCCGACAATCTCTTCCATATTTTTTCTTCAATTTCCATCTTGTTTGTAGTTAGTTTGGAGGATTTCAATCCCACTTTGCTAAATCTGACAGTGATTAACTTCTCTAAGGATTCACAAACGCGATTCTAAATGAAATTAATGCATTGTACTTCAAAGTCCATTACTCACTTATGATCTCTGTTAAATATTTTTTAATTAGTAATTCTGCTCTTTGGAATAAGTGTAGTATTTTCATTGCATTAAATTTCTGAAATGTATCCTGGTCTTCATCCTCAGTGTCTTCATCCTCAGTGCAGGTATAGTCCTGCAAATTAGTAGAAGAAACAAAAGCATTATGAATTGAAATTTCAGACATATTGTTGCATTATGAATTGAAATTTCAAACATATTGTTTCATTGCAAACTTATTACAAATCTCCTTTAAAAATAATAATAATTTAATCTTCCCAAAGATGAATATGATGAATACGAGACTCGGAAGAGATCAATGAACAACTTGATTTGCTAGTTATTTTAATTTACTCTAACAAAAAACAAAACAAAAATTGTCTCTATAGTAAATGAAAATAAAGCCTAATGATCAATGATTTAAGCTTTGCAAGCTCTTGATTCTCGTATTTTAGTGTCGACAAGAGAATTATTAACTTCAAATTAGCTATGGAGTCAATGAAATGTTATTTTTGTATTGTTTGTATGAAACTTCAATTAGTTTTGGTAGTATGTTGTAAAGAAGTTGTAAGAATGAAGTGTATAAACAATTTTGACTTCTAGAATTCTTTGCACTTGCAATATAAAATAGATGTATTTATTTAGTTTCTTTGTAGATTGTAAAAAATGAATCAAAACACATTGAATTGGAAAAATTGTATGTTTGTCAAAAAAGAAAGAAACAACAAAGTACTAAAAGTATCTAACATTTAATCTTTTACAAAATGAGCATCCAGTGAGTTTTCCATCTGAGGTTTAGAGATTCAAAAAAAGTGGGCATTCCAAGATCAAGGTTTCCAAATCTATTTGAGCCATTTCTAGTGACATTTTTAGATAAATACACGAGTATGGATCTTGAGCTAAGTTGATATCGGACTTAAAAGGAATAAATCTTTAAAAACCTAGTCCACTTATAATTGAGACCCCTAAATATTATGTTTGTTTTCATTATATATTAATCTATAGTTTGCATTTGGACTTGCATATATTTTGTTAGAAAGATATTTAAGGAACATGTTTGAAAGGGTCAATAGTGAAGGAATATAGAAGATGCAAATGAAAACATACTCACAATTGCAATGTGGTATGTAGACTCTTCATATTTTATGTTCAATTCATAGATACTATGGTTTTGTCGACAGCTAGTTACAATTGCAGCAATGGAACCAACATAATATCGGTTTTTAGTTACTTTCAAACTCTGTATTGTAGTATTCAATGCTAGTATAAGATGATAACAAACAAGTGGCATATTCTCGACAATTGTCTTTCCAATAATATGTATACCAAATTCCACATCTCCTCTTTCATAGACAATTTTCTATTTAAGTGCAAAGTTTGTGATATGTACACTTGAGCCACATAAGAATTATGGCATAAGGAATCCTATGAGGTCATTTGCAATGATAATATTATAGAAATTGAGTAATAGTAAATGGATTTAACAATAGGCAGCTCATTTCATTTCAAAGACCATGAAGCCAATTTTAAATTCTAACGATGAAAACCTTGCTTTGCTCTCACGGCGTATTAGTCTTTTTAAGTGTGCAAAATTCTTTGTCAACTCAAGTAGTTTTTAATGTTTTTTTTTTAATTTTTTAATATATAGTTTAGGGGGGTTGGGCGTGGTTATTAATGTTTTTTTTTTAATTTTTCACATGGATGAATTTGAATAATTTCACATGAAGCATTTTAGATTTTTTTATTAGTATGATGTTTGTAATTGAAACTCTAAATGAGTTTTTGAATATTTATACGAATTATTTGTTCTTGTATGGTCTAATATATTATTTCATTATGAATCGCATCATAATTTCTTTTTTTTTTATGGTTAGAGTGGTGAAATTATTTATGAATTTTTGTTTGTTTGTTTAATATGCAGGTTTCAAAAAAGTTGTAATTTATCTCTTGAAGAAAAAGAAAAAAATTCCAATTTAGGGGTTGATTTTAAAGTTTTTGTAAACAAGAGTATGGTATGTTTAGGCCATGGCTCTATTTTTTACCAAAAAAAAAAATCGTGTATACTGGTATCAACACTTTTCTATTTGGGGGATGTTTTTGGTGTTTTTTTTTCAAAAATCATCGTTTTTATGTCTAGAGTTCTTGTTCATAGTATAAAGTTCTTGTTTCATAGTATAAGTGGTTTAGGACTAATGACTGGGATGCTTGCATGCATGCAAAATCATGACTACAAGCAAAATGCATGCATGACTGAAAATACAAAAATGGAGAATGCTGGTAGGACTAGGATGGAGTATAGGAATATCGCAACAATATCCTTATATATAGGTACAATGTGTAGTTAAAAGCATGCTTTTAATTTGAAATGTTATGACATACTATGGTTTAATTTTTATTTTTCTTACTACACTATGATAATACAAATTTATATGCAGGGGCCGCCAATAGCTACAAGTCACCTTAGTTCCATGTTTCCACCCTCTCCCATGAGTCTTCCCCCTCGCTTCCATCTAGACCCCTCCCTCCGTCCACCCCCTCCTTTCCATCCACCCTACCCTCTCCATCCATACTCCCCCCTCCTTCCATCCTCCCCCATTCATCCATTCCACCCCATTCATCCACGACCCCTCATTTATCCATCCTCCCCCTTTGTCCACAACCCCCCTTCCATCCAACTTCCCTTCTTCGTCCACAACCTCCCTTCTATCCATCCTCCTCCCTCCATATAATACCTCCCCCCGATTCACCACACCTCAACATCCCCCCTATCCCTTTTGGGTCAATACCACCTATCGTACAGCCGGTAGGGGTTCATTGTCCACGACATCCTCCTCCACCCCATACCACCATGTCCTCTTCCACCATATCATCTCAACTTCCCGCCACTATTGTGGAAACTACTATTCCATTATATTCCCATGTGTCTACTTTGGTTGAACCCATAGTTGTTGCATCTATATCTGTGCCCCCCCCATGACTGCATCAGAGTAGGTTGTCCAGCCAACTCCTCCACCTGTTAGACCAGAAGCTCAGCCTCCTCCATTTCTTGGGTTGTTCACGGTGAGAATCAAGTCAATTTATGAAAATGTTTATGATGCATTAACCAAAATTAATTTAAGCAATTATTATTTTTCAATGAAATGATTGTCGTAAATTTTGTAGGGTGGAATTGTTGAGAGGCTCAGCAGATCCAAGACACCTGCTTCTCGTTCCCACTCGCATCAGTGGTGAGTTATTTAATATTTGAATTGTACATTCATTTTATAAATGTGGTAAATGTTACAAATGCTTGAAACTAATGGTACCTTATATCATTTTTCTAGAGTGTGGAGAGACGGTCTACTCCTAGACGAAAGAAGACCTGAGGTATCAGTAGCTCCAAGAAGATAAATATTGATTTTTGAGATGCACCATGGAGTGACCGGGGTGGTCACAATGCTTGACATGCCATGTTATCTACATTAGCCACGATATGGCACCTTTGGGCACTAGTTGCCGTGTACTTTGTATCTATGGCACGGGTTTCCATGTATTTTGGATCTACGGCACAAGTTGTCGGATTTTGTATAGGCCACTAATTGCCATGTATTTTGGATCTACAACACAAGTTGTCGGATTTTGTATATGGAACGAGTTGCCATCATATGTACATTGGGAACCATGTTCCACTATTTTCCTGAAAATTTATATATTTGTTCGAGTTTTGTTCCACTATGGTTTTATCTCATGGATTTATATATAGTTTTGTTCTATATATGCGTATAATGATTTGGGTTCAAATATATGTCATGGCGATTTTGGATTAAACCTAGAGCACCATTTTAGGGTTTTTATTGCAACGACAACAATTATTAAGGCCAATATTTCAAACAAGATGTAATTTTGGATGTGTAATCAATGCACTCTAGTGTTTTTCACTCTATAACTACCCACAACACAATGTTCACAACAACTTATCTTAAGAGGAAAATATATAAATTTTGGGTTGTTGGAGTTAAACACATAGAAAACCATGTAAATACTAAATTATGGATCTCAACAATCCATGGGAATGTTGTGGATGAGTGATGCATGCTTTGATCTTGTGATCCTTTCATTCCTTCATTTAATGGTCATTTTGGTGTCGAATAATTCTTAAGAAATTCACTTTAGATAAATTATAGTATAAATTGGTTTATTAATCCTTACATAACAAGGAACCTTGAGATAAAAAAAAAGCACTAAACACTCTATATTGACTCTCTTACTTGCATGTTTCACAACCACCCACTACACAAGCAACATGAACCACCAAGGTGACCAAAGCACAACCACCGAAGGATAACATATTGCATTTATTGTGGCCAAGCACTTTGGAAGGAAATGCAAATAGAACCACTAGGGATACACCCAACAACTATTGATGCCTAGAGCTCTACACACAAGTTAAAGAAAAAATAATAAAAACTCCTAACATTGGGAACAAATAGCCAAAACCAACAATGCAACTAGAACACAATGACCAAGGGAACTTCAAAATGCAACACCACTCCACAAAAGAAGTTGCTTTAGACCTACCTCATTTGGTATGAGAGAAGTTGCTTTAGAGACCTAGAGACCTACCTACCACTTCTCTCATTTAGTACGAGAGAAGTTGCTTTAGACCTACCTCAATTATTTCAATGCTTAAGTTTTTGGAGGTCGACCTTCCACCCCACATGTCCTCTTCAACATTTATTGTTCTCTTGGTTTTGTGCCCACCCAAAAAACTTTCATGCTTTGGGTACCTTGAGGTATATCCCTATTGAAGCCTTGGTTGAACATGTGTTGGAATGGTGTTCAAGGCAAACAACAGGGGATGAAAACCCAACCAAATTCTTTAGATAATCCTATGCAAGTTTTACCCTATCCTCGATCTGTTTGGTGTGGTTAGCACCCATGGATACAAAGGCCTCCACTGGAACTTATGTGTGTTTGATCCTGAGAAGGATCCGTCTTCCTATGGAGAAAGACAAGAGTTTTCCTAATCCTAAAAGTTAGTCTAACTTGGAAAAGAAATCTAATCTAAGTCAGGCCTATTCTAACAAGAGTGATTTGTTTGTGTACTAGATAACTTGATCTGAAAACTACTAAGTCCTTTCGCCAATGTAACAAACATGCGAAAATGGATCTTGGTTCAGTAGCTCAAGATATAATCAGTTAAAGACATTCAACCAACAATAACTTAAGAATGAATTGTATACAAGATTATCCTGAATCTAGAATGTTAATTGACAAATTAACATTAACTTAACGCTTACTGTGAATCATTTGTAGAAATAGATAAAATGTTTTAGATAAAGACATTAATTTAAAACATCAATTGCAGAGATCATAAGTTGAGAGAAATATGAACTATAAACCAATGCAAATTACTGATTGCAAACAATAAACAGTATAGTGAATGTATCAAAGTAAAATCACAATCCATCAAAGACATTTCACAAATTATAACAGAAGAGATAGCTAAAGAAAACTGGTTGTATCTCCAATCTCTTATGGCGATTCTATCTCTTTACCATCCCCCTCCTATGAGAGATCTACCCTTTAAATAATAACTACAAAATGATACAAAGAGAAAATTCCCATACAACAGGGATTACAGGATTTGAATTAAACTAGTGGCCAATAAAATCTTGCCACTTGGCCCAAATTTCTAACAACTCGTCTATCTTTGGATAATTCGCTGACTCAAGCCCCAGCTGGACATTACACTTGAAACTTTCCATTTCGTTCTTATCCAGCTTGTGCCAAATCCGGATGAAAATGTGGATCTTGCCCTCCGTGGCAACAGGTTTCCTGAATAACTGATCAACATCTTCAATTTCGATACGCTCAAGACGCTGAATCTTCTCTTTAGCTTCTTCACATCGATGTTCAACTTGTTCAATCATCAATTTGGGAGGACATGTATTTTCAATAATATCCATGAGCGGAAATTTCAACACCTCCATGATGTTATCAACAACATACCACCTCCTTCCGCAAATAGCTTGTGCTTTCTAGATAGTGCCTTTGACCATATCGTTGAGATAATGCCAAGCACGAAGTGCAGTCCTGACTTTCTCAAGTTGGAAACTACTAAGAACAGGGAGGTCATCTGGTCTCTCCTTGATATACCTCTTCCATCCCACAATATCATCATTAGCCTTAGAAGCTTGTTGTCCTTTAGCTATCTTCCCATAAAGAATAACATACATCTTTCCAAAAGCAGTGTGAGTTTCCCGAATTTCATCCAGAGTGTTAAACAGTTCAATCAGTAGCTTGTGGTGTTCTTCATTGACCTCGATGGCCAAGTCTTTAAACTCCTTCTGGGGAAACCTAGAGAAGGAAGAGGAGGCTGCACTTGTAGTTGCATCCTCATATTGTTTCTCAAGCAAAGTTATCCTTTGTGTATTGGTGGCATTCAAAGCTTGTGCATTACGTAATTGAACCTGAAGAGAGGTATTCCTCCTCTCCAAATATTCAGACATGTCTTCAAATATCTTCCTGAGATCAGAAACATAAACTTCATGGTCCTCATTAGTTTTAGCCAATTGCTCTTCAAGCTTCTTCAATTCTTCCTTCTTCAAATCAATCTCCCTATTTAGTGTCTTCACTGAATCAAAATTTGCACTAGCAAATGCACCCAATGCTACAGTTGTATCCACTACTTATTCCTGGACATCATTAGATTGCGTAGCCCAGATTATTTGATCAGGAGTGGGTGCTTCCAATCCACCTTGATCCCTACTTCTTTTCTTTCCTCTTCTTACCACTACCTTAGTTGCTTTATTGTAGAAATAATTCCCGAGAGGAACTACAACATCCTCTTCAAAATCAGCTACCAATTCAGTAAATGGTGAAGTCACATTCATTGTTGAAACCAATGAAGATGTCTGAGTAGCAATGGGACTAGGTAAAGACATAGTGATTTGGGGAGTGGTCATGGAGGAAGGGAAATTTTGAACAACTATTGGTATAGAGGTTGGGGAAGGGATTGAAGTGAAGGCTTCAGAAAGTGGAACTTGGAATTCCTCAGGCATTGATGAACAAGGAGCAACTGGAGTTTGCTCATCAGTAGCTGATGGTGATAGAACAATGAAACTTTTTGCATGGAAACTATTGGGTTTATGCATCCATGACTTAAGCATTTTGTTAAAATTAATCCTGGTCTTAGAAGACTCTAGGAATTCAGCACTAAGGGTTTGGATGGCCAGTTTAAGAGCATAGGCTCTCATGAAAACCTCTGGGAGGAAGGTGTCTAATTGCGGCCCCAGGTTGTCATTGAATGACCGGTCCTTAGGGTTAGCGTGGTCCACAATCCATTTAAGCACATCAGTGTAAGGAAGGATAGGGGGTCGGGAAATAATGGCATGTAACTGGGAATCCCTAATTCTCTCATACACAAGTTGGTCATTCTGATTGTCTGATAGGTTGTCGTTATCAAAAATTGAGTAGATTTCGGAACAGTCAATTTGATAGGTTTCAGTAATCTTGTCACTGGTGTCTGATAAGATACCAAAGTTTGGGTCTTTGTTCAGGAGGTCTTTGTGAGTAGTCTTAGACCGGGTATTCCGTGACATTTTGCGAGACTGGATAATTCTGATAAATAAACGAAACACAAAATCAAAACAAATTCAATAACAGCAAAAACCATAAACAAAAGAACATGAAAGTGACAGGAGAACCAACCTAAATTAACTGAAAACAATCAAAATGACCCCTGGTAAAACTCGTAGTGAAAATCCCACCCAGCAAGGTAATTTTTCAAAAATGAAAATGATAAGGAAAAATAGAAAAAACCCTATATTTATCAATTTCCGACGAATAAAATCTAGGCCGTAGGATCAAAATGAATAAACGGTTGAGATTACCTCTTGCAGGATGCGGGATCAAATTGTGGGAGTTTATTTTGCAAAAAAATACATCCTTCCCGCAATCCGCAATCCGCAATTGCGGGTTGCAAGTTGCAGGATGGAAACTTAGAAAATCAATGGATACAAGAGTTTCCGCAATCCGCAATCCGCAATTGTGGGTTGTGGGATGCGGGAATGCAAGCGACTCCTTCTAAAAATAAAAGTATAATTTTTGCAATCCGTAATCTGCAATTGCGGGTTGCGGAACGAAAAGTTCAAAAACTATTTACAAAACCTTCCCGCAATCCACAATTTCGGGATGGCAACACCCAAAAGGAAAAAACAAACTCCCACAATTTGCAATTGCAGGATTGCGGGATGAAAACGATTGTCAAAGAAAAATTAAAGCTTCCCGCAACTTGAGAAAAACAATCAAAAATTGGAAATTTACAAAATGGAAAAACCTAATTACATCAATCCAAATGTAAAGGTATGGAATCATAATAAACATGATTGAAAAACCCCATAATGAAAAGGAGTTTTAAGTCATTACCTTTGCGTTTAAGAACTTGGGGCTGCCACATTCTATTAGAACATGGGATCTATTGTACCTACAACAATCCCCAACCCAAAACACTCTTATATTATGTGGATTATGTTGGTTATTGGCTTCACCCAACAAAATTATATTTAACAATACACATATTCATAGATTTGGTTCCCCATGCTCAATGCTCACCCAAATATAGCTAGATTTTGGGTTTTTTCCCTTATCAAAGCATCATGTCATCGACCTAGGGTTTCCACTAATACATTCTAACTAGATACCAGAATCTCCTTGACCAAATTTGGTGGACAAATGCATAGAGATCTTCTAGACTCTTAGATATGTATCCTAACAATTTATTTTAAAACATGCTCATTTATGGTTGAAGATTGATGCTTGACTCCTATAGATAACCACTTAGAGGGACTTGTCCAAGCCTATGCCAGTCCCACACTACAAATATCTACAACAAATTCAATGAGGAACAATCCACTAGTGATCTTCACCATGACACATTTGTGATAATCTGCAGCGATCTAGCAACTGTAACAAACTCACAATCTAACTCTCATGATTATTTGCAAAGAAGAAGAAGCATGCATTCAATAATCACTCATAAACACAAAATAATGGACAATGTCAATATCATACAATGAACAGTGAATGTAGAGAATGTAATACAATGATCAATGATAAGGAATCATATAGGATTCGAATTAGCCAAGTAGGGCATTCGAATCTAAGCTCAGAGTCTAGCTTGGAGATCAATGGAGACATCATCCAGTCAGCAGTATCAATCATAAATGGTAAGAACCAGTCAAGTGTGTCCAACTGAGTCTAACAGAACCATCTAGGCATAAATCAGGGAATGGAGACTCCAAGGAGGGCGCATGAGGCTATCAAATAGTAAAGTGGAACTCCATAACTAGTCTAACTAGAAGCTATAAGTAGTCAGCATGAGCAATCAGTGGAAGAACTACTCAATCAATTCACTAATCAAAGGATAACTCCCGGTAGGTGAGATAAGGAACCCTAACTGAGTGATAATTGAAGGTAGGTGAGTAAAGGCGCTCTAACTGACATTGGTAGGTGAGAAAGGCACACTTGCCATGTACAACAGTCAAGAAGGGTGCATTAGGTAGATAGGAGGTCAAATGGGGGTTGTAGACAGGCTCTGGAGAGCTAGAGGCAAGCTATAGGTGTTGGGGAGACCACCATGATGATGACTGGATGCATGTATTGCCATGCAAAGCATGCAGTTTTGCATGCATTCATGCAAAACATAAAAATGATGATGTGAATATTCCAACAACATTACATGGGCTGTAATGTGTTAGGCTTTGAAAATACAATTTTTATCCTCTAGGTTACGAATCAAACTTAATAAATAGGTGGTGCCAATTGTGATAGGATTATAGACAAAGTATACAACAATACATAGAGGTTTTTACTAATCTCTGGCTAAATTTAGGATTCTAAAGAAACACTTATCTTAAATTTAATTCATGTCTTGCTAAATAATTCATAATAAAATTGCTATTTGAGAGAACCACCTTAGACCAAGCCATCCCATTAATATAAAATGTACATTAGATAAATTACCTAATTCAATTTCCTTTTATAACTCTAACCCTAACCCTCACCCAAACCCTAGCACTAAACCCTTTGTACCCTTTATATACTTCCTCCAATATGTCCTAATATCCCTACAAGTAATACTACCTCTTCACCCTCTCCACAATGGTGCCACTATCATGAAACTCACAAGCTTGATATATTTATTGAGCAAAACCCTTCATCATCATTGTCATCTCTAGGTTCCTCATCAACATCTCCATCATTATCATCTTCTCCGTCATCATCATCATCATATTCATCACCATCACCATCATTATCAACGTCTTCATCCTCATCACCATCATCATCATCATCATCAACATATTCATCATCATTTTCATCTCTAGGTTCCTCATCAACATCTCCATCATCATCATCTTCTCCATCATCATCATCATCATCTTCATCACCATCACCATCATCATCAACGTCTTCATCATCATCACCATCATCAGAATCATCAACATGTTCATCATCAGAATCATCAACATGTTCATCATCATTGTCATCTCTAGGTTCCTGTCACGTCCCCTCCAGTCAATCCAGTGCAAGGGAGGAAACATGACCAAACTTACCAGGCTTATTTGGTAAACTCAGCCCCATACATTAATAATAAATTCATAATAAATAAAAACTTCCGCGTGCAAGTTCATACTCAATATAAACACAACAGAATTAAATCATATTTGCACACACACAATTATAATGCATCAACATATCTATCACAAGTGGATGATGATTCAATATGCAGAGAATCAATCCCCTTCTCATGCTATGCAAAGACTTCATATCAATTCCATTAACATGAATAATTATCATTCAGAATTAACACATTGAAAAACACAGAATGCATATAATTTAAACAGGGAGAACACTTATCTTTGAGATGAAGTTGTCCAAACAACTGGCTATGTGAGAGCAACGTTACACCCAACTATAGATCTTTATCCAGCCTATATTCTTTTAGCTGAGAGATCACCCCCGAGATGGGTTGTGCATCCACTAAGGAGGAACTAGATGGGCTCACTCACAGCCATGGTTTCACTCAACAGCTATGCTAAGCCAGCACATATTTTGGTTTATCAAGCATACAAAAGACAGAGGATGGAAATGCTAAGCCAATGAGCTCAACCACCGAGCTACAGGCATCTCAAGTTAATTCAAACAATCAAGGCACCCAGAGTACCTACCACACCCAACACAAGGAAGGTCCCCTTCTCTGTTGCACAGTCCCTCACGTGTCCCTTCCCTCCATTGCTCTTCAAGATGGGCATAGAAAGGTCCAAGCTGCTAAATCCTTGAGATTCCAGCCTTCATTGGGTTTATCAAGCATTCCCAACCTCTGTTCTGGAATTCACATTTGGAATTCTCAATTCGGTGATCAAATAACTCAATCCCATCACTGGACTTCTGGGCTATAAAAACTGGCTTTTTCTATGGATTTTGGGTTATCTAATGCTCTCAAATTCGCCCCAAGGTTCATATATATGGATCCCCCATTGGATTTTACTGTCAATACCAAATTCTGGGCGTTTATGACTCTTCAAAAATTGGGTTCTTACAAAGTTGTGATTTCTGGTTTTTCTCACTGCTGGGCATGTGTAATGGATGAAAACTGATGCTGGGATGTTCAACCATGGAATGGGAATGAGTAAGAACCAATTCCCATGAGGTAGAGTGACTTGTGGTACAAGAACAACAGAGCCCATACCTGCCATACGAATTTCTGGCCTGCCCATGCTCCATTGAAGCCATGGACTGAATTCTTCAACAACTTCCTTACAACAGAATTAAATGTCAGGAAGGAAAGTAAAATGGGTTAACAAGATGACATTTGGAAGCATATCGTTCATCCCAACAACCCCCTCACCACTCCCTAGTGGAATACACATATTCCCTTCTCATTCGTTGCTTCCATAGCCAGTTTTGGTATTTAATTGCAATATCAAATATTTACATCATTTACAATATTCCATGGATTAATAGCTCATGGGTAATAAAATATCAAATACTTTTCCATTTTAAACAAAATCCGAACATACACTAGCGAGTCCTTGGCCTTCAGCTCCATGCTAGGGAAACATACATCGCATGTATACAATATTTACATTAAAAGCCAATATTTCATAAGGGTCAAAATTAGGGTATTATAGTTCCTCATCAACATATCCATCAGCATCATCTTCTCCATCATCATCATCATCTTCATCACCATCACCATCATCAACAACATCTTCATCATCATCACCATCATCATCATCACCATCATCATTGTGATGGACCTGCAATAATTAATTAATGCAAATACACGAGATATCAGAAATAATAGAATAGAATCACTTTTATATTGATCACGGGCCACTTCGAGGGGGCAACCTCCTTTGAGCAAGCTCAATACAATTAACTTCACGGTGCCTTCAATGACCTCAACACACACTTATATACTAAGTCTATGTCCAATACTATGAGTCAAAACCATGGGACATATAATACTACGGGACAACTTACAAAACATATGCGTCCAATACTATGGGTCAATACTATGGGCTAATATAAACTACGGATCAACAAATACTACGAGACAACTTACAGAGCATATGCGTCCAACAATAATATACTAACATAGTAAAGAGAAGGGTTGACATAGGTTCCTAACATCCCCTCTCCCTTAGAAAAAGCTTTGTCCTCAAAGCTTTGGTTGGAGAAATTGCTGCAGAATCTAAAGGAATGGTTCCCCGGTAGCATCCTCGAGTTGCATTTCGGGCCATTGACACCTTTGGAGTGTCAAGGAGGATTGCTTGGAAGACTGTAGATGAAGAAGAACCCTGTCAGCTGCGTGGAAAATGCGCTTAGAACGGTGCTGATCGGCGTGTTGTTTCAAGCGAATTCTGGCCATGTGAAGATTGTCCTGCAGAATGAGAAGAATCTGATCATGGTTTCGAAGAACCGAGTCAATTTCCTGAACTGGGGAGCTGCTAAGGGTGTATGGAAGAAGAACTGGTGGTGTTTTTCCATAGACTGCTTCATATGGTGTCCTTTGAGATGTGGTATTGTACCACCAAAGCGCTGCTAGGAAATCCATAGAAATAGTTGGCCAAAGCTGTGTAGGGATGGGCAAGGGTTTGAGCAATACCGAAAGGAGTGTCGTTTCACCCTTGTTGACTTGGAAAGTATCATCGTCAGGCACCAGCTGTTGAATTGTCATTTTTAGTCCCTGCCAAAAGAAGTTACATTGTTCCCGGTCATACATTTTGCAGAACCCAGAGTGCCCTGTTGATGAAGAAGCATGGAGTTCATAATAGAGATAGCTATGTTGAACATATTGCAACCAATTTGGAACAAGCAAAGAAAGAGCTGTAAGAGGAACTGGGTCATCAATTGTGCGAGAAGGAGCATCTTCCACCATATTGCCCTTACCCTTCTTGTAAGTGATCACATAAGGATAACCCATGAGTTGGATAACCCATTTCAGGTTTGTTGGGGAGGAGACCCATTGGTCCAGAAAATTTTCCAAACTCTCGAGATCAGTCTTGATGCAGAAATAGATCCCTAATAGGTATGGCTGGCACTTCTGTACTGCATGCAAAATAGCCATTATTTCCTGCTGAGAGGTAGATGTGGCTAAATTCTTACCGGAAAGGTCTCTTGAAGGCAGCAAGCGCATTGGTTCAGCAAAGATACCTGCATATCTATCCAAGGAAGTAGTGGAGACTGTTGATGGGTGCATCTGAATGGAGTTAAGCTGAGCGATGACACCATGTGAATTCTTCTTAAGGATTTTTTCCAGGCGATGTGAACTGATGATGTAGAGAGACCCTGGTTGTAAGCCCATAAATTTGTGTTATGCCCCATTGACTTTAAACTGCATCCAAAGTGCAGCAAAATCCCATAAGATGGGGCCAAGTGTGCGTAACCATTGAACGCCCAAAACCACATCACATCCGCCTAAGGACAAGGAAAACATGTCAGAGCGTAGGTTATAATCTGCCATAGAGATACGCACATTGTGACACTTCCCCTTGCAAGGTAAGGTGCCCCCATTGGCAACCATGACTTCAAAGTTGGAGCAAGGATGGACAAAACAATCAGCCTGTTTGGCAATCCGAGCGTCAATGAAGTTATGAGTGCTACCAGAATCAATGAGTATGGTAAGAGGGAGCTTCTTGGAGCGTTGTTGAGCTGCGATCTTGTCCTCGGCCAGCTTAGCCAACCCTAGGAATTCCATAATTGTGCTGGGACAAAACATTTTGACCTCTGAGCGGATTTCATCCTTGAGACCACTGATAAAACAAATCTTGTAGAATTCATCAAACAATCCTTCTGTGTGATTGGCCAATTTCTCAAATTTTGTCTGATACTCTCTCACTGTGCCAATTTGGTGAAGTTTAGTTAGTGCTCCTGTGAAATCATCAAAAGCACTAGGACCAAATCGTGGCAAAATGAGTTGGAAAAAATTTGTCCAGTTTGGCTCAGGATGAGCTTTGATGTACCAACGGTACCATTGAAGGGCTTCTTGTTCCAAATGAAAGGATGCAAGTGGAACTTTCTGGGCATCAGAAGTATTATGCAGACTCAAATATTGTTATGATCGATATATCCATCCAGTCGAATCAGTACCATTGAAGCGAGGAAAATCAAGCTTCGGCCCACGAAAATTGCTGGAAGAAGAGAACCCGGTGGCTGCAAAAGATTCTGGCTGTCTGGTATTGTTCATGGCTGAACGCTGAAGATGGAGGCTGAGAAATTTTTCATCCAGATCTTGGAGTTTGGTTTGGATGGCTGCAAGTGCTTCCTCCATGGTGTGTGCTCCTGCACGGGTGACAACCATAACCAGGTTTTTTTTTGTTTAGGTGGAATGGGTAGAAAAGCACAAACATAAGCTGATTTAATAAAGGGAAATTTGGATTGGGGAAACAATCTGATGGGTAATTGGGGTTTGACTATATTTTGGACACTGTCGAAAGGACAAGAATGCAAAAAGGGGGATTTCAGAAGCGGGGTGATAGAATGAGAAAATTTGGCAGAGAGGGAGAAGAAGCAGAATTTAGAAAGGAACTCTGTGGTAAAATTTGAAGGTGATTGGGTGAAATCTGAGGAAGTTATGGCAAACCCTAAAAATAGACAAATGTGGGATTTAGGGCTTTGGGAAGGGGAATTGGGGATAGGGTGCTCAGGAATGAAAGATGCAGAATTGGATGACAGGGGTTCCCCAAAAATTTCAAGGGAAACAGAGTGAAAACAAGGGAGATTGGGGCAGTACCCCTCACTCCATGGCTCAGGTAAAACTGATAACCGCTTTGCCACAAACGACAGCTCTTGGCTTACCTCACGGGTGGGAACTAGTCAATCAGGTAGGGGTCGTTGCCCTTTTCGCTGGCAGGTCCTCTCAATGGGACAACTACTTTGGGGTTCTTGTGGTACTCCTCACAATGAGTTTTAGGGCTTATGCCCAAGTACTTCCCACAGTTAAGCGGATAGGGATTATTCCCAAATCCGAAGCTGCAACAGATGCGAAAAAAATTTAGTAGAAATTCCACCCAATGAGCCCAAGAAAGTGCTCTGATACCAGATGTGATGGACCTGCAATAATTAATTAATGCAAATACATGATATATCAGAAATAATAGAATAGAATCACTTTTATATTGATCACGGGCCACTTCGAGGGGGCAACCTCCTTTGAGCAAGCTCAATACAATTAACTTCACGGTGCCTTCAATGACGTCAACACACACTTATATACTAAGTCTATGCCCAATACTATGAGTCAAAACCATGGGACATATAATACTACGGGACGACTTACAAAACATATGCATCCAATACTATGGGTCAATACTATGGGCTAATATAAACTATGGATCAACAAATACTACGGGACGACTTACAAAGCATATGCATCCAACAACAATATACTAACATAGTAAAGAGAAGGGTTTACATAGGTTCCTAACAATCATCATCATCATCAACATCTTCATCATCATTGTCATCTCTAGGTTCATCATCAACATCTCCATCATCATCATCTTCTCCATCATCATCATCTTCATCACCATCACCATCATCATCAACGTCTTCATCATCATCACCATCATCGTCATCATCATCAACATCTTCATCATCATTGTCATCTCTAGGTTCCTCATCAACATCTCCATCATCATCATCTTCTCCATCATCATCATCATCATCTTCATCACCATCACCATCATCATCAACGTATTCATCATCATCATCATCAACAACATCTTCATCATCATTGGCATCTCTAGGTTCCTCATCAACATCTCCATCATCATCATCTTCTCCATCATCATCATCATCATCATCATATTCATCACCATCACCATCATCATCAATGTCTTCATCATCATCACCATCATCATAATCGTCATCAACATCTTCATCATCATCGTCATCTCTAGGTTCCTCATCAACATCTCCATGATCATCATCTTCTCCATCATCATCATCATCATCTTCATCACCATCACCATCATCATCAACGTCTTCATCATCATCACCATCATCATCATCATCATCAAAATCTTCATCATCATTGTCATCTCTAGGTTCCTCATCAACATATCCATCATCATCATCTTCTCCATCATCATCATCATCATCTTCATCACCATCACCATCATCATCAACGTCTTCATCATCATCACTATCATCATAATCATCATCAACATCATCATCATCATTGTTATCTCTAGGTTCCTCATCAACATCTCCATCATTGTCATCTTCTCCATCATCATCATCATCATCTTCATCACCATCGCCATCATCATCAACGTCTTCATCATCATCCATCATCATCATCATCCATCATCATCATCATCAACACCTTCATCATCATTGCCATCTCTAGGTTCCTCATCAACATCTCCATCATCATCATCTTCTCCATCATCATCACCATCATCTTCATCACCATCAACATCAACGTCTTCATCATCATCACCATCATCATAATCGTCATCAACATCTTCATCATCATTGTCATCTCTAAGTTCCTCATCAACATCTAGCCATAAGTGCCCAGTCGACGATTTTGTAAATTTGACCCCAATGTCCAAAAATTGCACACTCCCTTACTGAGCAAGACCCTAGTTTCCAAAATGAACCTACAAGATGACACCCGGGCCGTGGGACTAGAGGAGAGGGGCACCCCTAGCACTATCTTGACATCATGAATCCAATGGATTCGATGGTTTGTCGATCTGAGCCACGGTCGTCATTCTATGGCTTGTTCCGTCTCGCATCCAAAAGGCCTTCAGGGACACTTGTTGGATACCTACCTGGAGCATAGAATTTCAATCGTGCAACAAAACCTAGTTTTGGGGAGTCCTGCAAGTGTGTCTAGGAATTTTCCAGCTGAGAAAGCTAGCCATAAGAGCCTGGTCGACGATTTTGCAAATTTGACCCCAATGTGCAAAAATTGCACACTCCCTTAGTGAGAAAAACCCTAGTTTCCAAAATGGACCTACAAGATGACACCTGAGTGATAGGACTAGAAGAGAGGGGCACCCCTAGCACTATCCCAAAGTCCTGAATCAAACAGAGTCGACGGTTTGTCGATCCGATACATGGTCGTCATTCTATGGCTCGTTCTGTTTCGCATCCAAAAGGCCTCGAGGGACACCTACTGGATACCTACCAGGGGCATAGAATTCCAACCGTGCAACAAAATCGGGTTCTGGGGAGTCCTGCAAGTGTGTCTAGGAAGGTTCTAGCTAGGAACATTAGCCATAAGTGCCTGGTCGACGATTTTGCAAATTTGACCCCAATTTGCAAAAATTGCACACTCCCTTATTGAGCAAAACCCTAGTTTCCAAAATGGACCTACAAGATGAAACCTAGGCCATGGGACAGGAGAATAGGTGCACCCCTAGCACTATCCTGACGTTCTGAATCCAACAGAGTCGACGGTTTGTCGATCCGAGCCACGGTCATCATTCTATGGCTCGTTCCGTCTCTCATCCAAAAGGCCTTCAGGGACACCTGTTGGATAACTACCGGGGGCATAGAATTCCAACCGTGCAACAAAACCGGGTTCCTGGGATTCTTGCAAGTGTGTCTACATAGGTTCTAGCTGGGAACGCTATCCATAAGTGCCCGGTCGACGATTTTGCAAATTTGACCCCAATGTGCAAAAATTGCACACTCCCTTATTGAGTAAAACCCTAGTTTAAAAAATGGACCTACAAGATGACACCTGGGCCATGGGACCAGAGGAGAGGGGCACCCCCTAGCACTATATCGACGTGCTGAATCCAACGGAGTCGACGGTTTGTCGATCCGAGCCACGGTCGTCATTCTATGGCTCGTTCCATCTTGCATCCAAAAGGCCTTTAGGGACACCTACCGGATACCTATCGGGGGCAAATAATTCCAACCTTGCAACAAAATCGGGTTCCGAGGAGTCCTACGAGTGTGTCTAGGAAAGTTCCAGCTGGGAACTCTAGCCATAAGTGCCTGGTCGACAATTTTTCAAATTTGACCCCAATGTGCAAAAATAGCACACTCCCTTATTGAGAAAAACCATAGTTTCCAAAATGGACCTACAAGATGACACCTGGGCCATGGGACCAAAGAAGAGGGGCACCCCTAGCACTATCCCGACGTGTTGAATCCAATGGAGTTGACAGTTTGTCGATGCAAGCCATGGTCGTCATTCTATGGCTCGTTCCATCTTGCATCCAAAAGGCCTTCAGGGACACCTACTGGATACCTACCGGGGGCATATAATTCCAACCGTGCAACAAAACCAGGTTCCGAGGAGTCTTGCAAGTGTGTCTAGGAAGGTTCTAGCTTGGAACGCTAGCCATAAGTGCACAGTCGACGATTTTGCAAATTTGACCCTAATGTGAAGGCCATGTCAATCTTGTTCAAGTGCGTCATTTCTCGTCCGAAGGATCTCGGGCGTGCATGGAAACCATGGACACATCCACAATGGAAATACGCACGTGTGGGAGTGGACAAAACCCAAGTCCGCTCACCGGTTTGGGTTTCGTGCCCCCGGAGCAATTCCTCAAAGTGTCCCTGAGTGGCACCAGGGTTCCTAACGAAAATGATCGTGGCACCCAAACCGTAGCTCCGATTATGAATCCGTCGATTCCGGTGGATCCGGGATGCCTGGTTTTAGCTAGCCCCCCCACACAGTGTGCGGCCAACCCCTGAAAATGGTGCCAATGTGCCATCTTCGGAGGTAGGTTTTTGCTCAATGAGGGCCATTCCAAATTCGCTCAAGGGGGGCATTTCTCGTCCGAAGGGTCCCCGACATGTGTGGCCACCATGGACATGTCCACAATGGAAATACGCATGTGTGGGAGTGGACAAAACCCAAGTCTGCTTGTCGGTTTGCGTTCCGTGCCCTCGGAGCAATTCCTTAAAGTGTCCCTGCATGGCCCCGGGGTGCCCGACGAAAATGCCCGTAGCACCCAAGCCGTGGCTCCAATAGAGAATCCGTCGATTCTGGTGGATCCGGGACGTCGATTTTTAGCTAGGGGACCCCCACAGCATGCAGCCAACCCCCGGAAACAGTGCCATTGTGCCATCTTCGGAGCTAGGGTATTTCTTAGTGAAGGCCTTTCGAATATTGCTCAAGGGGATCATTTCTCGTTTTAAGGCTCTCGAGAGTGTCTGGCCACCGCGGACATGTCCATAATGGAAATACGCACCTATGGGAGCCGATAGAATCCAATTTTTCTCGCTGGTTTGGGTTCCTTGGCCCCGGAGCAATTCCTCAAAGTGTCCCTGAATGGCCCCGGGGTGCCAGACGAAAATGTGCATAGCACCCAAATCGTGGCTCTGATTGCAAATCCGTCAATTCTGGTGGATCCGGAGCACCATTTTTTAGCTACGGGACCCACCACAGCGTGCGGCTAACCCCCAAAAATAGTTCCATTGTTCCATCTCCGGAGCTAGGGTTTTGCTTAGTGAAGGCCTTTCGAATATTGCTCAACGGGGTCATTTCTTGTCCGAAGGCTCCCAGGCGTGCGTGGCCACCGTGGACACATCCATATGGCAATACGCACATGTGGGAACCGACATAATCCAAGTCTGCTCGTCGGTTTGGGTTCCGTGGCCCCAGGGTGCCTGATGAAAATGCCCGTAGCACTCAAACCGTGGCTCTGATCGCCACTGAGGAGATTCGAACCTGCGACCTATGATCTATACTGAGGAGATTCGAACCTGTGACCTATGTCTAGTCCCAAGGCTACCACCTTCAAGCTTGAAGTGCAGCTGACAATGGAAGACACAAGTGTAGTTTATTACCACCCTATTATTTTTTCACTACAAATTATATGTTTTCTTAAATTTCATTTGTCAACTTTACGTATCCCTTTATATGTTTTCTTTAATTTCCTTTGTCAACTTTATGTATCACCTTGACAAAGGAAATTAAAGAAAAGATATAAAGGGATACCTTGTTTTTGTCATGCGTGCACGCCAATAACGTGTGCACGCATCTACGCGTGCACGCATTTGCGCACACGCGTGTATGTACTCAAATTGTTTTTGGCGCCTTTGAAGGCTTGGAATTTGCTTTGGATTGCCAAACCTTGAGGCTCGGTCTGATTTATGGCAGAACACATCAAATGTTGTAACTTCATTTTTTTCACACCTACTTCCGCATATGCTCCACTAGTGCACTACAGATGAAACTGCGCACACTTGTCGAGCTCTGTGTGCAGATTCTAACTATATATATTTTTTAATAGATCTGTTGTTTTTTTCTATTTTTAATTCATTTTTAACTGCACTCATGTCAAATTTGTAAAAAACATAGGTCGTTTATTTGGTCTATAACTTTTGACTGGCTTACCTATTTTGAGAACGAAAAAGAACCCGCACAAGAGTACAAGAATACCTACAAGCTAAAAAAGAAAAAAAAATTGTTTATTTTCAAACCATGATATAGTGGACCAACACTTGACCATGTCGTTTTAAGGATTCACTAACTTCCATAATTAAAAAAAAATATAAAATTAACTTTTAAAATTTTGGAAAAATAGCCACGCACAAGATTCATCTATTGCCTATGCCTCTACATATTTTTTCCTCATAAAATTAAAATTTACATAACAAACAGGTGGACCAACAAAAACATGTGCATTATGTTTTAGAGAAAAAATAACATACCAATCTTAAAATAATGACATTTTGGGGTGGTTATACCACTTTTCCATAAATAAAAGTTATATATTCGGGAAGGTCATCCGTTTTTTTATGTTTCATCTTTTTACACCTAATCCGAAAAAGTTTTGTAAGTACCTCTAATAATTGATTTTAATGATAATATTTATGTTTTTCCAGCATGTCATTGCAACTAATGCGTCATCATTGGGTATCATTACCTTGCACTAGCCCAACATCTCCTTGGATACAATCGTGTAGATGGGAAAATTCGTTGCCCGATTTTATTTTTTCCTCCTTTAGAACAATTCCTATTTTGTTTATAAATCATTTTTCTCTCTTAGAAATTCATAGAAAATCGATGGGCCAAAAATTCTTAAATTTTTGTTCCTCTGTTTTTCCTTTTTATTTGGGATTGAAGGTTTTTATTCAACATATCGATCTGAGGATTGGAATTTAAGTTCTATTTACATGGTTTGCATTATAATGCATTGAAATAGATTATTGAATTCTACAATGTATGTTTAAGTTGTTTTGTGCATATGAAAAATGTAGTTTATATTTAGATTTCTATAAAAGAAAAATAAGAGATTCATTTACAGTTCAAGAAGAATTTGTAAATTTCATATAAGTTAATTTGTCTTAGAGTTTTTTGAATGTGGTGAATTTGTTGGAACATTCTATCTATCTAGACCTTGATTTTGCGTGCATGCATGCATTCCATGCACCATTCATGCATTCAATGCATTGGTAATTGAGTCTCCTAGCACCTAGAGTGTGTTTTTAACCCCCTAGTGCTTAATTTTGGTCATCAGCCTACTTATCCACTCAGAGTTCCTTACCCACATCACTTGAGTGTTAATTCACCCCCATGCATGATTTTAGGATTTAGTAGTGTCACTTCCTTGAATTAAGGTGCCTTGTCCCCTTGATTTCCTAGTTAACAGAGCCTTCTAACTAGTTTCACTAAGACTGAGTGTAGGAGCACCCTCTTTGTCCACTACAAGCCATCTAATGCACCTCCTTGGGTTCTCTTTCTCTATTTTTAGCCTAAGTGGATCAATCATGTGACAACCAACTTTAGTTAACTAGCTATTCACCTTTAGTTTCCACTAGTGCTTGTCGGGAGATGGATCCAATGTTAAATAAACCCATCTCTTCAGTGGAATTCGAATGCCATCACAGGCTCATGCATTTTCTTGCATGTAATCTTATTTAATAACCCAGATCTCGTGGATGAATAATATGGAAAGTTTTTACACTCAGAACTATCTTTTCTTTTTACTATTCTTCTCAATTTTTCTGTAGAACTGTGCTAAACATTGTGAGGATTGTTTTACTACTGGAGATCCATCTGTGTGAGAGAATTTCACAAAAAAATTTGTGCTTGGAGTGTTCATTCACCATAGGAAAATTTGTCCTATTTGATATACCCACAAACTTTGGGGTTCCTTGGATGTTCTAGGGAGGCTGTTGAGTGTGTTATAGAGTCGTAATGGGGTACATTACAATCCAAAAACTTGTTGACTTTGGATCCTTTGAAGTGATCTCTAAACTTATAGAGACAACAATGTTGTCCTCATTTCCAGTCTACCTCTAAACTTTGTCCAGGGTAAATCTCTGTGTATTATGTGTGAATGTTGTGGTGTAATCTCTGCTTTTCTTAAAATAATTTGCATACTTTGCTTATCTGCACATGTTTAAAATTTACAACGCTAAATCATACCTTACAATATTCAAATATGATTGTTATTGAAATCACCTTATTCAAACCTAGTTTTAGGTCTCAATAAACACCCCAAATTACATAGCGTGTAACTCTCAAGTTGTAGGGAATCAAATTCTGAAATTTGCATGATAAATACTTGGATCTTAAATGACCCAATTCAATGGTGCAACGCCACAATAGAGAAAAAGACTGAATAAAAGAAAAGTCTCAATGGATGATAGTGATATGTCTTTATAATGAGTTTCATACCACTTGCATTTAAAATTGATTGTATATGTTGTAAACCAGTCTAGATCCAAATCCTAGGCTCTATCAAGCGCCAAGAGGGATCAAATCTCCCGAGGTGCAAACCTCTCCTTGAATAGCCCCTTGAGTGCAATACGTGAGCCACCTAATCCTAAGCTCTAAAGTCTCTAGTTTAACTCTCATATTTACTTTTTACTTTGTATTATTCTTTTTTGTTTATGGCCGACATAATATTTATTACTTTTTACTTTGTATTATTCTTTTTTGTTTATGGCTGACATAATATTTATTACTTTTTACTTTGTATTATTCTTTTTTGTTTACTTTGTATTATTTTGTTACTTGACAAACATTGGACAAACTTGACAAACACTCTAAAGTCTCAATTTACTTTTTACTTTGTATTAAAAGTAAAAAGTAAAGTCTCTAATTTAAGTCTCATATTTACTTTTTACTTTGTATTATTTTGTTACTCGACAATCGACAAACACACATTGACAAACACTCTAAAGTCTCAATTTACTTTTTACTTTGTATTAAAAGTAAAAAGTAAAGTCTCTAGTTTAAGTCTCATATTTACTTTTTACTTTGTATTATTCTTTTTTGTTTATGGTTGACATAATATTTACCACATAATCCTAAGCTCTAAAGTCTCTAGTTTAAGTCTTATATTTACTTTTTACTTTGTATTATTCTTTTTTGTTTACTTTGTATTATTTTGTTACTCGACAAACATTGGACAAACTCGACAAACACACACATGTTACAAGATCTCCCTCATAGTGGACTGTAGAGTACCTCTCGGCAATGATGTCATATCGATAACCATTATAAAATAAATGTATAATTAAGAATAAATCTATTTTGTAAAATTCATTGTCTTAAATAAAACATAGCATTTTTAATCACCATTTCTACTTAAAAAATACACATCACCATAGATTCCTTTTAATTATAGATTTATAAACATAACTTGGTTGGCGAAGTTAACACTCCATGTATATGTTGTATATGATGTCATATACATAACCATTATAATATAAATGTATAATTAAGAATACATATATTTTATAAAATTCAAATAAGACATCTCATTTTTAACTACCCTTTCTAATTAAAAAAATTTTAACCACCCTTTCTAATTAAAAAATAGATCATCATAGATTCCTTTTAATTATAGATTTACAAACATAACTTGGTTGGGGAAGATAACACTCCATCTACAACTACTTTGCTCATTTTTAACCATCCCACCATAAATTCATTTTAAATGATTTATAAAATCAACAAAAATCAAATTTCTAGATGTGTAAATTTTAGCTAATCTCATGTAATAATCATGATTATTAGATTTTATTAAAAAACAAAGTTAAATATAAAATAATATCTTGACATTTTCAACCATATTAAAAAAATATATATCTATAATTTTGATCAATATTTCTATTATATTTAAAAGTTACACTAGAATAAAAAAAACCATATATATATATATATATTTTTACAATATTGACTATATTTTATTAAATTAAATATAACAATACAATTAGATCTAAATTGTTTATATTTGAATTTATTTAAGTTTGGCGGCGAACATACTCCTCGATGGATTCATAAGTCTCTTTAGAACTTGTAAGCTCTTATATATATATATAATTACAATAAATATAAATATAAATATAAATATATATATATATATATATATATATATATATATATTTAAAATTACATTATAATCTAAAGGGGTATCTATCTTTTTAACAATATTAAACATATTTTATTAAATTGTTTATATTTGAATTTATTTAATTTTCATATTGTTAATAGTTTTCTGATGAACATACTTCTCACAGCTGGATTCATAAGTCTCTTCAGCACTTGGACGCTTTCTTTCAATCTCAATATATATGTATTGTATTTGTATTTCGTAGAGTTTTAGCATCTTTAACCACTACTTTTATTGTTTATTAGAATATCTATATTTCATATGAATTTAAGTGGAATCATTTTCAATTAGAAACTAGCCTTTCATGGATGGTAATGACATAGTATGTGTTTATATGGGTTTATCGATGCATTGAGGAATCAAATGTGTGATGTTCTATTTTTTGGGGGATATCTTCAGCATTCAGGAGGCTCAAGAGGAGGATGTAATTTGTGTAACGAACATAGTGCTCACAGCTGGATTCATAAGTCTCTTTAGCACTTGGAAGCTTTCTCTTATATATATATATATATTATATTTAAAATTACATTAGAATCTAAAAGGGTATCCACCTTTATAACAATATTAAATGTATTTTATTAAATTGTTTATATTTCAATCTATTTAATTTTCATATTGTTAATATTTTTGTGGTGCAGCACTTGGACGCTTTTCTTTCAATCTCAATATATATATTGTATTTGTATTTCAATATATATATTGTATTTGTATTTCGTAGAATCAAACCACCACTTTGATGGTTTATTAGAATATTTATATTCCATATGAATTTAAGGGCAATCATTTTCAATTGGAAACTGGCACTTCAGATGGTAATAATATAGTAAACAATAAACAACAATTTATATGAAATATATTGGATGGTAATGACGGAGTAAACAACAATAAACAATAATTTATGTGGTATCTATACCAGCTCAACCTTTTCAAAAGCAGTTAAACCCGAGGAGTAATGTGGTCTATAAATGACTGTGGTCTATACATGACTGTCACAGAGAACAGAGAAGGGAATGCCCGATATCGGCCTTTAGCGTCTTGTTCCTCGCTATCCTATTCTCATCCCGTTTCTGGTCATCCATTTCCTATTCTCAAGAAAGAAATATCTCGATATATAAACATGAATACCCCTCAACCAGTCTGTGTCACAGGAGCAGGGGGATACATCGGATCATGGCTTGTCAAGATTCTGCTGGAGAATGGGTACACAGTGCACGCAACTCTCAGAGATCCAGGAAACCCATCGAAGACTTCGTTTCTCCTGGCACTCCCAGGAGCCCGCGAGAGGCTTCGTCTTTTCAGAGCAGAGCTATGCGACGAAGGCAGCTTCGACTCTGCCATCCATGGCTGCCACGGCGTCTTTCATGTTGCAAGTCCTGTAGTTTTTGATTCCCAAGATCCGGAGGTAAGCGAAACTATAAAGAAGAAAGTGACCGATGGTTTCAGGATAACGATATTGATATCGATGGAATTGTTGTACAGAAAGAGGTCATTGAAGCTGCCGTGAAAGGAACTCTGAATGTTCTCAAGTCCTGCGCAACAACCCAAACTGTTAGACGTGTTGTTTTCACTTCATCTATAAGTGCTGCTGCTTTACTAGAGAAACCAGTGGAAATCATTGACGAATCATCCTGGAGCTCAGTAGATTTCCTCAGACAAAATAAACCCCACGGTTGGGTAAGTTTATTGCAGGATTTTATGGTTTACATTCAACATTGCAGAAATTTTTACTGTTTTCATTGATTGAATGCTGCAGATGTATTATGTGTCCAAAACCCTGGCAGAACAAGCTGCCATGCAATTTGCTAAAGAAAACAAAATAGAGGTGGTCAGTATCGTCCCAGTTTCAGTAGCGGGTCCCTGGATAACAACGGGAATTCCCACTAGCGTGGATGGAATCATGTCCCTAATCACAGGTTTAACAACTTAAATACCATTTCTTTGTTTTCTATTAATATGATCATCCAGCCTGGGGCGGAACTATTAACTTTCTGTGTATGCTTAATTCAAATAAAATGCAGGCGAAACACAGTGGCCAGGAATCTTAAAGTCCATTGTGGCATCGTTTGTTCATATTGAAGATGTGTGTAGAGCTCACTTGTTTTTGATGGAACAACCTGCCGTGGGAGAAAGATACATTTGCTCCGCCCACAGCACCACATTATCAGAGCTCACAGATTTCATTTGTAAGCGTTATCCGGAGTACAAAATAGCCAGCCAGTGAGTAGCCCTTTGCTCTCATCTTTTATTTCAGGGCCACCATTGCGCATGAGTTAGTCATGATTTTAGTGACCATATTTTGTGGTGTACAGGCTGGAGAGTGCAGACCCTGATTACGGCGTTATAACTATGTCGTCCAAGAAACTATCAGATCTGGGATTTACTTACAGATATGATATGGCCAGTGACATCATTGACCAAACCCTACAATATTCCTATAAGCTCGGCATACACATCAAATAATTTCTGCTTCAGATGAACTGAATTAATTATTGTATATGTTGGTAAATGTCATGACCTTCATGGGCCACTTGACTTCTAGTTCTTAATACTACTTAGTGCGGGGTTGAAAGTTAAATATAAATAATTACATAGGTATTTATGTATTATAATTTGGGTGGATTATTGTCTAAATGTTTTTCCTAAATTGTTTGCAAGAGGATGAGACAAGTGTACTAGTTCTATTCAAATTGATTTTATGGAATAACCATTCAAATTGATATTATGGAACAACCAGTAGTTGATGGAGAATGGTGAGATAAAAAACTTGACACTTAATTTATGATCTTCCCATATTCACCCAACCACAAATTAAATAACTATGCTAACAAATCTTTCTTTTACTCTTTTGTTATATATTTGTTATCTATAAATGGAATTTTCGTTATATGTTCCATTTTTTTATTTACAAAATTTGGAGGGTCACTCTCATACATCCGCACTTCTTCAACGTCATTGGTTTTAGGTATTTATAAACTAATTTTCATTGTTTGACATAGATACTAAGTTTTTGAATTCATATTCCTTAAATATCCAAGTAATCACGACTCTCAGTAAGATTTGATAGAGGATATTTTCTGATGCAAAAAGCTGCAAAGAAATGACACAAATACATTAATTATTTATAGTATGCCAGATTAATGGATTTCGCATTATTGTGCTCCGATAATGGATTGAATTTGCATTCCCGCAATCATTTAGAGATTCCATTCTTGGGATTACTCGTAAAAGCTTGCAATTTAACCAAATCATGGACTGGAGAAAAACACACTTAAAAGAAAGGCAGATCATGGAGTGCAAATCGACTAGAGAAAAACAAACTTAAAAAAAAAGCAGGTATGCAAGATGGCTTCTGCTTTTTTTGGGGGGCTTGAAAAGCATAGTTCTTACATGGAGCTATGGAGTTATGGTTGAATTATTGTCACAATGAACTGGAGCTATGGAGTTATAGTTGAATTATTGTCACAATGAAGTGAAGTTGGTCCTACTTGTCTTTGTTGAATATTTTCAAATATTTTGTCTACCCAAATTAATTGACAAAATGTTCTTGTTGTGTAACCAAACTAATAGATACGCTAATATTGTTGCTTCTACATTAATGAGAGTGTCACATTGAGCTGCTTCTTGGATGCCCATGAAATTACCCTTAAATCAAGATGAACAAACCCAGAAATCAAGCTAGCAACATACATAATGTCTAGTCTAGTGGCAATCAGGTACACAAGGATGCCAAATAATCTCTTGAACAATGTAGCATCTACATTTAAAAGCCTTTATCTTGTTTGTTGAGTTTTGTTCCTCTTGCTACCAATGTGGTTGTTTCTTTGCAATTCAACATTCCAAATATTTTCAGCATATCAAGTGCATAATTTGTTTGACATATAAACATTCCAAAACTTGATGGATTCACTTCTATGCCTAGGAAATACTTCATCAAGCCCAAATCCATCATCTCAAATTCCTATTTCATAACTAATTTAATCTACTAAGAGTTTCCTCTGAAAATCATGTCATCAACATATAAACAAACAATTCGAATTTTCTCTTGTATATTTATCTTTGTACATAGAGTGGGTTGAGTGTTGCTTCTGCTAAATCCATTATTGATCAAATAAGAACCTATCTTTTTGAACCAATCTCTTAGATCTTACTTAAGTCCATAGAGAGTTTTCTTCAACCTATATAACTTATCTTCATGTCCTTTTATATTATATCTTTGTGGTTATTACACAGCCTTTTTCTTCTAGAATGCCATTTAAGAATGCATATTTAACATCCATTTGGTATATTTTCTATTATATCAAAAAGTTAATGCTACGACTTCCCTTATTATGTCCAATCTAACCACGGGTGCAAATGTTTCTTTAAAATCCATTCCAAGCTATTGTACAAACCCCTTTGCTACGAGTATTTCCTTAAACTTTTCAACTTCACCCTTTTCATTATATTTGGTTTTATAAGTTCCCATTTCACATCGGTAGAATCTTTGTCTTTGGGAAATTCTGCTAGATTCCATGTATTAGTTCTCTGTACATAATCTATTTCTTTATCCATTTCTTTTACCCAATATTCTTCTTTAATTGCTTCTTCAAAGAATGTAGGTGATATGTGAACAATGCAAAATTTGAATGGGCATCTAACTCTTCATAAATATTTTGCAGACTTCTCATCTTTCTAGCGATTGGAGTAGAAACATTACTTGACTAGGGAATAAGAGTGGACTCACCTGCTCGCCTTGGTAACTTTGGTAACTAAGAGTTCTTTCTAGAGTCCTTATTGGAGTACTTACCTCTAATTCATGACTATGTTTTTGAACCTTTCTTTCCACCCTGTTCAATCTGCTCCTCATTTGCCTCAACTTTTGCTTGAGGTATTGTTGCTCCAATGGTTATAGCCTTTTTATAATCTTGTCCCATACTTCTTCTTCATTAAACTCTACATCTTTGTTGATGATCACTTTCTTGGTCACTAAATTATACAACTTGTATTCCTTATATTATGTATTGTACCCAATGAAGATGCAGTTTTCACTTTTGTCATCTAATTTCTTCCTCAATTCTTTAGGCATATAAGCATATGCCACACAACCAAATACTCTAAGATGTGTTATACTACAACTCATGCTTTTCTGTGCTTCTTGTGGCACTTTGTTCTTCACACTTCTAGTGGGATATCTATTCAAAAAATAGATGGAGAAATATACTATTTATCCCCAAATTTTGCTAGAAAAGTGTTTTTCTTTCAACGTACTTCTTGCCATGTTCAAAATGGTTGTGTTTTCATTTATACTACACCATTCTCTTGAGGTGTATACTTGGTTGTAAATTGTCTTTTGATTCCATTTTGTTTACCAAAATCATGAAAATTACTTGAGTCATATTCACCTCTTCTATCCAATCTTAATACTTTAATCTGATAGTTACTTTGTCTCTCAACCAAAGCTTTAAATTCCTTGAACTGGACAAAGGTTTCATATTTTTTACCAAGGAAATATGACTAAGTTTTCCTACTGTAATAATCTATGAAGGTTAGAAAGTAATAAATCCCACCAAGTTATGAGGTATGCATTGGGCCACACCAACTAGTATGAACCACTTCCAAGGGTGCCTTTTCTTTATAGGAAACTCCTTTAGGGAAATTTTCCATGTGTTGCTTTGTTAGGATACAACACTCACATGTACTAGTTGGCTCTGGAATGAGAGGTAAATCCTTAACCATATTTTTCTCTTCCAACAAATTTAGACCAAAAAAATGTAGATGACATAATATAAAGTGCCATAACCAAATATTATCTAGATATATTGTCTTTTGGGAAAAATGAGGTGACATGTGTGACGCAATTCATGATAAGAGGATACATTCTATTCTTGGTCATGTGAATCTTGGTGATTATCTTCTTGCTTGGTGGTTATCATATATAAAAAGTCTTCTCCCTTAAAAATTACATTATATCCTTTATGAGTAATGTTGGTGATAAAAACCGGCAAACATGGTCAAATTAACCCCATTGATGGTGGAACAAGCACAAAGAGGGGGCTTGGTGAGTTATCATGACAACCCAACAAGTCCATAAATTGTATATATAAGTAGAAGGGTCAGCAGGAAGATAGAGAATTGAGAAATACAATATAAAACAATTCACATCATGATAAGTTATCAAATGACAGGAGAATTGAGAAATACAATATAAAACAATTCACATCATTCTGGTTTTTAATTACTGAAATTTAAGCTTATTTTGAAGGTGGTTTTTTCCCCTTGAGGGGGGTTTTCCTACAATAATATGTGTTCTTTTATGGATGTGTTTTTGATATTTTTTTATATTCTTTCATGGGATGGTATGTTTATGATGGTTATTTGATTATAGCCATGAACTCAAAAATAGCGTAATTTATAGTGAAATTATGTATATTATAAGTTTGGTTATGGTTGATTTCACTACTAACTAAAAGTAGGCCAACATTTAGGGGGCATTCTGACTCATGGCTCTACACCATTACTTTAGTATCCTTACCACTAGAAAATTCAAGACATGCACTCTTGATAGGTGAACTCCATTACCATTTCTGGGGGGAAATCCTAAAGTGAATAAAAACTTTCTATTGCCATCAATACACTGAGTTTCTTTACCAAACAAGGAGTAAAAATGATGCTACCAAAAACCGCAAACCACAGACACATAAAAAAAACATTGGATCAAAATCACAAAGGGTTCCCATCAAATGGATACCCCAACAATTCCTCAAGAGAATCATCGAGACCTTATCATCGAAGAACTAGAGGACAAGACCAAAATGAAATACCCAATAGAAACCCTTCAACAAAATAGCCATGGGTAATAGAAGCATCAAGACGATATGGGAGATGTCTATGGGATAACCAAGCATAAAAAACCTAACTCTGATGAATACTATGAAGTTCACATGGAAATATCCTTAGAAGAAAACTCCAATAAAACCATAGAAAATCGAAGGCACGAAAACTTGACATTAGATCGAGGATGGATCAACAACATATTCGAGGACAAAATCATGAAGCTCTGTGAAGATAAAGGAGAGCCAACCACACATGTAAATAAGTTAAAAAGTGAATGTGATTTTCATCCAATGCAGAAAAGATACACAAATTTCCTCGTATGTTGGGAACAATCCCTTTCCAATGATGGCTAACACATTTTTCAAACCACTTGTGTGCTACATATAGGGGAAAATTAGAACACAATTTATATGCAAATTTCAGAAAATCAAGGGGAGAAAAATACTATGGATATTATGGGGTTTTCTAAATAAATCAATTGCAAATATTACTACATATAAAGCATAAGCAACTACAAGGTTATGGTAATCTTGATGAGGTTTCCACCCGCATTTTACCAGGGTTGATTGATAGATTCACATATAAATGGTACTTCCATCGGGAGAGGATCAAGAAGCTGCTATATTGGAACACATTATGGAACTAACTCCAAGAAGAACTCAAAAAAGGACCCATTGATGAAAATAAGACCTTACACAAAGTACTCAAAAAAATGCATCAGTTCACAAGAGAACACAACCCATAATAGAATGCGAAGATGGTATTTTCCATACCAATGGAGGAAGGAGAATAGATGATACCCGAGAAGTATACCAAGGAATAGTTAAAATCAAGATAAATAAACAATTCACTAGATGACCCCTTGGACATACAAAACATAGAATGTACATCAAAAAAGGTCAACATATCCAAAGGAGGACAAGAACCTTGATATCTAGAAATCGGAAATTGTTGGGATGGCATAACAATAGCATAGGAAATTGCATTATCTTAGGAATTTGCAAATGTTTTGCATACAAATACCATGACCTAAATGGAATCGCTAAAGAGTTTGAATAATTCTAGATAGGAATACAAACCGATGCAAAGCCAATAAGACGATGACCTTACAAAATGAACCCCTGATATCAGAAAAAGGTAAAGGAAGAATTGGAAAAGCTAATAAAGGCCAGAGTTATCTATGAAGTCGAGGAAAGTGAATGGGTATCATCAATTGTCTTATCCAAGAAAAAGAATGGGAAACTAACGATATAGTATATAATTTTTCAAGTTGAAGTAGGTGACAATAAAAGACCCTTTCCCAACACCCTTTCCAAAAAAAGTACCAGAGGCAATAGAAGGAAATGAAATGAACTCCTTCCTTGGCAAGTATTGCAAATACAATCAAGTATCGATTCAAGAGAAATATAAATACCTAGAACAAATTTGCAACAAAATGGGGAGTCTTCACATACCTGGTTCTGAAAGCATTTTTACTAATATATTCATCCTTTATACACACTTGATGATAAACTGATCTCAAATCGATTTTAGAGAAGACTCTTTCTCCTCGGAGTTGATCAAATAGATCATAGATCCTTGGTAATGGGTACATGTTTTTAATGGTGGCTTTGTTATGTCTATAATCCACACATAAACTGAAGGTTCCATCCGCCTTTCTCACGGGAAGGGTTGGTGATCCCCATAGTGATACACTAGGTCACATATATATCATATTTACTCTTATGATATCTTCTAGATACTCATTATGATTTATTTTTAGGTGCCCACTTTCCATGTGTATTTTCAATTGATTTGTCTTGGGAATGTTTCCCCATCTTGCTCATAATTTTACTTCTTGAGTGTTTTTTTCTCTCAACAAATCCTATGTTCATACATCTCTTTCTTCCACTCTCATAGTGGAATGGACATGTTGCACTTGATTCTATTGTGTCAAGTTCTACAACATTTGTAGATTTAGCTAGTTCTATTTCTCTAGGTTTTACAGTATTTTTCCTTTTCCAGCCTGTAAATATTTTGATGTTTGGATCAATTCCTCTGCCTCCACCTTTGTCTTATGGCCACTGGATTCTATTACTTGGGAACTCATCCCCACTTCCTCAATGAGAATGGGAAGTTCTAGTTCATTAACCATTTTCACTACACCACTTTCTGTTGAATCTGGCAATCTGAATAATTTTGTCAATTTTGATAATCATAAACACATCCATATACACAAATATTATCATACATGCATATTTCCTTTTCAGAGTTTTCATTCAATGGTTTAATTATGGTTTAATCATATCATATACAATCTGATACAAATCTATGTTATATAACCCATCAGGTTCGAGAGATGTAGCCTTGGCTCTGATACCACTCTATAACGTACCCCGTTATGACTCTATAACACACTCAGCAGCCTCCATAGAACATCCAAGAAACCCCAAAGTCTGCTGATATATCAAATAGGAGAACTTTTCCGATGGTGAATGAACACTCCATGCATAGAAAATTCACCACATTAAAACAACTCTAAAAAAAATTAACTTATAGGAAACTTACAAATTCTTCTTGATTTGCAAATTAACCTCTTATTTTTCTTTTATAGACATCCAAATAAAAAGCACATTTTTCACATGCACAGAAACACTATAAACATACATTGTAGACTTCAATAAACTATTTGAGTATATTATAATGCAATAGTGTAATAGAACTTAAATGCCAATCCAATGATCAATTTGTTACTTAAAAACCGTTAATTCAAACTAAAAAGTAAAAACAGAGGAACTCAAATATAAGAATTTATGGGCCATCGATTTTCTATGAACTTCAAAAGAGAGAAAAACTAGTCTATAAAAAAGACAAAAAATGGTCTAAAGGAGGAAAAATAAACATCGGAAACAACTTTCCCAACTACATGATTGTATATAGGGAGATATTAACATAATAGACCTTGCTAATAATCTGGGTGAATTCAAGGATTTAGAACACCATAGGGCATATACTACAACGTTGGGTAAATTTTCCCATTTGGGTCTACACTCCAGCTGTGTTGTTTAAGTAGGAAATGTTTCATTGAAGCTACTCCATGATTTTTAGGGTAAATTAAGGCATATAAAAACCAACAAGTGAACAAACCATAATAAAAAAAATCCATCAAGAGAATGAACCATACATCCATTCATAACAAGAAACCAATTTCAAATTTCATTATATTACACGTAACCAATTTTGAATTTCATAATATCACAGGGACCATTTCGAAATAGGGATTACTCTTATCTATATGAATTCAATGCAACAATAATTCAAATCCTTCATGAATCACTTCATTCATTAAATCATACACAATAATAAAATAAGATGATACAAAGCATCAATTACTTATCTGTATAAATGATGACTTGAGTGAGGCACACTCCACCCAACCATAGGTTTCCTTGCTCATAAATATCTCACCAAGGTCCCATCCCCAAGCTGAGACTGTGAATCCACTAGGATAATTCTCAAGGTTGATAGAAAAAGGAATGGTAGGTGCACAAAGTAATTCCCCACCAGGATATCTCTCATAGCTTGGCACTCAATAATTTCACACCAATAGCATGGTTATTTTTCCAAGAACTTGGCTTCAACCATTCCCAAACCAAACAATGTAGTACCTTCCTTCGTATCTATTCTAGAAACAAAATAGTGAAATATATTAACACTAGGCCACCATTGTCAACCAATGAACAAAAATTATCTCCAAGGAAGGTTCACACACCATTCAACATTTCTTTAGTAACTCAATTATGGTTTTGAAAGTATAGTCATCAATTCATGAGTATTATAAGTTATCATATTTTCAGCTTTATAAAAAATCTCAAGTGACAAATTCAAAACCCATACCCCCAATCCAAGTAGAATCGTTCACTGGTAAAAGATCAAAAGACAACAGACTTCCCCTTTGTCTGTGCGAGCGAGAGAGTGTTTGTCTATGTGTGAGAGAGTGCGAGTGTTTATCTCAAATCTTCCTTCATGAATGCATTTAGTTGCATGGAAAACTTGACCCACGTGGTCTCCCCCCAAAGACTCACATCCCATTAATTATTAAACTTTTTTTTGCATGTGCTACTAATGAGTAAAATTAGTAGCATAAATTTTTTGAGAAATGCTATCCAGTTGCACAAAGAATATGGAACTCAAACCATCAAGGTCAACCATCAAGAAGTAAATTGGGAGACATGAAAGAAATATCAAACACACTAGAACAAGGCACAAGAAATGCAACAAGCAGAGAGCGGTACTACAACCAAAGACACAAAACCCGATGAAATCACACCGACAAATTAATATGTTAGCATTAAAACCAGCTGAAACAAAAAAAATCAACACCACTACATCAAGCTCATAAAGGATTATCTGGGATGATACCAAATTTTCTAGGGTCAAATAGTGTTGGGGGTAGAAACCACCAACCATGGTCAAAGAAACCCCATCAAGGGAAAGGCAAGCACAAATAGGGGGCTTACTGGTTTCTCATGAAAACCCAATAAGCCCATAAATGTGTATATAAGTAGAAGGGTTAGTGGATAGGGAGATAGAGAATTGAGTAATACAATATATAATGATTCACATTGTGATTAGTTATCAGATGACAGAACTACTAAGGTGAATCATAATAATAATTGTAATCTATGTTTCTATTTGGGTCTTTAATTACTAAAGTTTAACATTATTTTTAAGGTGGGTTTTTGCCTCGGAGGGGGTTTTTCCCATGATAATTTGTTTGTTATTTTCTAGGATGTGATATCTATGTGATTTTGGTTCCTAATTGATCCAATTATTGTGCACTTTCAATATTTTGTGGAATACTTCTTCGATTTCTACTCATGTCTTCCTTAATTTGTCCAATGCATTATGTTGATTATTGATGTGTTCCTAGAGTTTCCGCATTGTGGTATGTACCTTTTTGACTTGTTTCCATGATTCATGGTGTATTCTTGTTGTTGTGTTTTTTAGGGCCTTTCCTACTTATTTGTGCATTAGCCAAATTGTATTTTCACCAGATGTCCCATTTGGAACCCTCACTATGGAAAACATGCACCTTGATGTTATTCCAATCTTTCCAATCAACCTTGAAGAACCTTTATTTCTCATTTTTTTTTATCTTAATCACTTTTTGCATGTCCTTGTAGTTTTTGGTCATCCTCAAAGGCCCTAATTATTTATCCCTTTCCATTTTTCTTGTGTTTTCATGTTTAGTTGTGTTTCCTATGGTTCCTATGTGGTATGTTTTTCAACTTCCTGATTTGTTGTTTCTATTGAAGTTGTGTGTTTGTGATCGAGGTATATGTGTGCTTTATTATGTCTTCATTGTCTTTCTTGGTGTTCTCTTCATTTGCATACTCTTGCGATAGTATCATGGTATCCTATAGTGCCCCTAGACTCATGTAGAGATTTAAGGCACTCGTGGAGTGACCCAGCTGAATAAAACTTTAATAAAATGACCTTTGATTATATTTTTGAGAAATATAGGATAATATGCATAAAGACTATTTGATGAATGAAAAAAATAATAAATTTAATGGCATTTGAGGAAATGGAGACCTTATCTAAATTTAACGAATAAATGCATGTTGCTTAATGCTTACATATTTTGTGAGATATGTGATATATATATAGATATACATGAGTATGCTACTTAACGGTTAGTTGTGTTATGAAATTCATGATGTGAATGAACATGATTTGCATAATAATTAACAGATTGACTAAACATATGATTTGATTAGGTTTGTTAACGATTAGCAGTTTATGAAATGAATTATGATGTTTTGGTTGCTTAAAGATTAGTAAGTTACGAAATCAATGTTAATAAATGAGAACAGAGCAATTAATAGGTGCTTTTGAGCATGTGTGTAGCGACAGGTGAAACGGTTCATCGGCGAAATCACAAAGGAAATAAACGGGCCGTAGAGTATGATTAAATCACACACGGAAGAACGACGACGGTGTGGATTTCCTACGGAATTCCATGCACAAGTTGCAAAGCACTTATCTGCTTACTCAGGGAAGCGTGAAGTCGTGCAAAGTGAACCGTGACAGAGTTGGTCATGTATGAGTTGGGGGGTGTGCAGTAAGAAAGGATTTACTCCTCACCACCATTAGTTTCTAATAGCGTGTAGACAGAGGATTGAAGGTAACAGATCCTAAATCCATACATGAAGTTCCCATAGATCAGATGCAACAATAAAGTATCGACGAAAGGACCCAACGATGTGGTACCTTGCTGATAAACGGAAATGAGGGATGGATCGACCCGATGATGTGGTACCTAGTCCTTGGATGAAAAAATGGATGAACATCATGTACTAAACATATAAATTGCATTTAGGCCATTTGTACATGAAATGCATTTTTGTAATTAAAATAATAGAGAATATTGTTTTAAGAACAAATGACATACTAAACTTTAGCATTTAGTTAACAACACTTGCACCCACAAAAATAGAAACTAGATTGAACACCTAGGGGGTCAAACTTGAGTAAATATAGAAAGGTGGGTGCACTCTCTTAAAAAATTGACACATGGTTCGGTGAGCTAAATTACAATTGAATAATAAAAAAATATTCATTTTTGCATGAAGCGACAGGTGTCGCAATGAATTTTCCTATTTCAGGAAGGCATGAGGAAAGGGAAAGGGACCCTATGGCTGGATGGTTATCGCAATGTGTGTAAGCCATTGATTTGATGCTATTTGAGTTTGGAAAGATATTTTGGTGGGGGGAAGCCCAATTTTGGATCTATGTTTTGTGTGTGAGCTCTATGGCCCCATTGTTCGGGGGTTCGGGAAGAAAGAGAGTATTCCCGATAAGGTTAGGAGGTTAACCGAGGTGTCCGCCGGTGAATTGCTGAAGATTCTTGGAGGAATATCGCGAGTATTGACTTCAAGATCAGCGTCAAATGTCACGAGTGGCTGCCCGGATAGGTAAATATTGTGAAAGTTCTGATTATATGTTAGATGAATAGAAATTTATTCAGATTTGTAATGTTAGATATTATCAAGTTCTGATTATCTGAATAAAAATTTATTCATATTTTTAATGTTAGATATTTCAAGTTTCTGGATATTTTTATAAGACAAAAAATTATTCTGATTCGTAGCCCTTGATGTTTTAGGCTGTATGCGCATTTTCCATCCGCTTTGTCTATGCAATTTGGATACTGTATAGAGTTACCACTTAAAATGTTCATTTACAGGCTATCTTTTTCTTTTAATTTTCTCGGCAATCTGGGTAAGATCCATTTTACGGTTGAGTCTTTAATTTACAGAGTCAATTCTTTTTTATTTTTGGGCGATCTAGTAGATCTATATTTACGGGTGCATTTTTAATTTACAGAGTCAATTCTTTTTAATTTCTGGGCAATCTAGTAGATCCATATTGATGGGTGAATCTCTAATTTACAGAGTCAATTCTTTTTAATTTCCGGGCGATCTATTAGACCCATATTTATGGGTGAAACTTTAATTTACAGAGTCAATTCTTTTTTATTTCTGGGAGATCTAGTAGATCCATATTTACGGGTGAATTTCTAATTTACAGTGTCAATTCTTTTTAATTTCTGGGTGATCTAGTAGACCCATATTTACGTGCGAAACTTTAATTTACAGAGTCATTTCTTTTTTATTTCTAGGCGATCTAGTAGATCCATATTTACAGATGAATTTTTAATTTACAGAGTCAATTTTTTTTAATTGCTGGGCGATCTAGTAGATTGGCATATTTACGGGTGAATCTCTAATTTACAGAGCAAGTTCGGGCGATCTGGGTAGAATGCCTTTAAGGTCGAATCTTTAATTTACAAATCCAATTCCTTTTAAAGTCCCTGCTATCTGAACAGAGCGACTTATGCGCTTGCGATGTTGAAATACATAGCCATTTCCTCTCAATACACTACGATCTGAGTTGAACCGTAATTACGGTTGAGTGTTGCAGAGTCATTGCTTTTAAATCTCTATGATCTAAGTACATGTAGAGTTAAGATAGAAATGTTGAATCACAAATTTAATTCTTGAATAAATCTGTATTCATTTCAATATTATAAACAGATCCGTATTCCCATTTCCAGATTATGATTAAACCTCTATTTGATTTTACATGCACATTATCATCCTCTATATTTACATTTCAACGTAGGAATAGATCTGTAATTTTCCATTTCAAGATTTTGAATAGGTCTGTATTCCATTCCAAAAACAAACAGATCTGTAATTCCACTTAATAAATATGAATCGATATCCATTTCATATGCATGTCTTGACCTCCGTACTCTCTATGGTAAGGAATATGTTTCAACGCGTACCCTTGATCCTTGTATTTGCTAGCGTAGGATTGTTCTAAGTGCATGCATTTGATCTCCATATTGTTATAGCTTAATATATATTGCATAGCCATTACTACCCTAGTTAAAACTCGAACCGATGAATTCCTCCGCCTGCATTCAAACCTTGAACCCTTCTAAATTTTTGCCTTACCTGCTATCGATCAAACGGTTGACCTTAATGTCTATTGCACGGTTATATGCCTTGCTTCTATCCCTATTCATCGTATCCTTGCGATTTATGTTGCCACGCATTCCCTTGCAGTTTGGAAACCCATCCTCGGATCTCAACTTGAGATAACTGGATGTGGACATCTATGCGGTCATTCCAAACTCTCTGATCTACCTCTACTGTGTCTGCATGCCATCCTCTCTGCAGTGATCGTGTTGTCCTTCCAAGTTATTATGTGACTTGTACTCTGGTGGTTAAAAACAATGTATGTTGTGTGAGATAAAGTACACATATAAAATGTGACATTAGTGAATAGTATAATTTCATATATATACATTTATATCATGATGTTGAATGGTAGTTAAAAAATAATGTATGATGTGTGAAATAAAGTGCACATATAAAATGTGACATTAGTGGATAGTATAATTTCATATATATACATTTATATTATGATGTTGAATGGTAGTTAAAAACAATGTATGATGCATAAGGTTAAGTGCACTGCACACATATCAAAATATGACCTAAGTAGTGAATAGAGTAATTATTTGTATATGTATTATATTGTAGTTAAGAGCATGGAAGGAAATAAATGTGTCCATATGTCATCATGATTAACGCACGGATTAGAAGGATATAATCGGTGTGATACTTGAATTTGAATCAGAGAATGAAACCATTTGAATAATTGATTATTATTGATTAAATGATAATAGGTAGCATGTACCTACATCTGAACTATATCTTGGATTCATATAACAATCACTAAGAGCATGTATATTCATTTCTACAAAAAAAAAAAAAGCCAGAGTACTGGGTTCTTATATTTATTATCAGAGCCTAGTCGAACTTATATGGGACCTAGGTACTTTTCGCAGAAGTTTTTAATAACGCGCTTTTGAACTAATCGAAATTACTTTGCCTCTTAAACATACTTTATCATGGATCGAAGAACCTGCAAAGGTAGGTTGGGGGAGGGTGAGGACGAGAAACACGTCCCCAAACCTCGACAACTCCTATGAACACGCCTCCCAGAACTAAAGAAACTATTAAACTACCCACAGGTGAGGTTATGACCATGATGAGGAATTTTCATTGGATGTTGGGCGCACCGATGAACAAGTTGGACTGCGAGACGACAGTTCTCCAGTGACGGTAGTACCATAGACACCACCACCGCTTAACATACACCAGGAACTGCAAAACATTAATTTTTTTAGAGTTTTGGGGTTCCACTGAGGGAACCAAAGTGAAACCATGGTTAGAAAATATGGCCATGTCTTTCTCACTAAGGGACAATACGTCCAACATGAAAGTACACATGGTGGTACTACAACTAAAGGGGGAATCCCTTCTTTGGTGGAAGACCTTATGACCTCAACTAGGTTTGGAACTCGAAGAGATTTCTTGGGAACTGTTCGATGAACAATTTCGTCAACATTATTTATCCGATGAGTTCATCGAACGATAGTTGAACAAATTTCATGCTTTGAGACAGGGACAATGGATGGTACAAGAATATGAGATCCATTTTATAGAATTGTTGAGGTATGCACCTCATGTGTCGACAAAAAAGCTAAAAGTCAATAAGTTTGTATTTGGATTAAACCAAATTATCCGAGACAAGGTTCTCATCTTGACACTTACAACCCTGCATGAGGCAGTCTAGAAAGCTCTCATTGCTGAAGAAGAGCTTGAATCCCAACAAGGGACCACCCAGTGAAAAAATTGTCAGTGTTGACTGAGGCAATCAATACTCTCATGTGCCCAAACATCACTATGGGAAGAATAATTTTGGAAAGGGATCTTTCAATGGAATATCTAATAGAGATGACAGAGAACCCTACCGACTACCACCAAGGAATGATCGTGCAAAACCTTTTGCAAAACCAACACAATTCGGACCCAGACTGAACAATGCATCCACTGGAAGTAACACTAGAGGTCCAAAAGTAGAATGTTGGAAATGCAGAGGGCCACACTTTCAGAGCGAATGTCCTTGGCAGGACCAAGGGAACAGAAGAATTCAAGGACCTCGACAAACTACTACGGTTGATCTAGGACGAGCACATCACATCCATGCGACTATCAACAATCGTCAAGTCGATCACCAGTCTACAGTCCTCAAGACCACTGGTAAGATAGATGGTAATGTATAGTCTTTACTAGTAGATCCCGGTGCTACATAAAGTTTCATTTCATTTAAAGATTTAGAAAGTAGTAAGATGATGGTGGTTAGTCACGAGGACTCCGAAACAGTCGAAATGGCTTTCAGTAGTATCCAAAGAGTGTGTCTCAAAGTAGAAGATTACGAAGTTGACTTAGGGGTGTGCTCTACTAAAGTGTCATTCTATGCTACATAGTTAGGCACTTATTATCTCCTAGGAATGGATTGGTTAGAGGCACATTCGACAGTGATGGATTGCCGAAGTAAGGAGTTAACTTTCTACGATGATGATGGTTACAAGAGAGTGTTGATGGGAAGGAAAAGGAAAGTTTCCTTAAGGATGATTTCGGCCATGCAGCTGAAGAAAAGTGTGAGAAAGGGGTGCCAACTTTATGCAGTGATAGCTATGAACAAGGAAGGGGATAAAATAGAAGTAATCAACCACCCTCTGTTCTTGGAATACATGGATGTATTTCCTGATGCTCTGCATGGTCTACCGCGACAACGTGAGTTGGATTTCACTATTGAACTGAAACCAGGAACAAAACCTATAGCTAGAACCCCTTACCGAATGTCAGTATCGAAATTGAAGGAATTGCAGATTCAACTTCACGAGTTGTTAGATGTGGGGTTGATTAGACCCATTGTGTCTCCATCGGGAGCACTTGTGATTTTTGTCAAGAAGAAAGATGGATCATGGTGTTTGTGCACTAATTACTGTCAACTAAACAAGGAAATGGTAAGGAATCAATATCCTCTACCGAGGATTGATGACGTCTTTGATCAGATGAAGGGTGGATAGTATTTTCTAAGATAGATCTGAGATCGGGATACTACCAGTTGAGAATTAAAGATGAAGATATCCTAAAATTGCTTTTGAAGACTAGATTTGGACACTTTGAATTTGTCGTAGTACCTTTTGGATTGATGAATGCACCTAGCGTGTTTATGAGCTTAAAGAATGGTGTGTTTCGTCAATACTTAGACAAATTTGTACAAGTATTTCTAGATGAAATTTTGATATATTCTAGAATGCCTGAAGAGCATGAGAAACACTTGAGAATAGTGCTGCAATGCTTGAGAGAGAACCACTTATACAGCAAGTTATCCAAGTGTTCGTTATTTCAGAAGGAGATTCACTACCTTGGACACATTTTATTTGGTGGTGGGATTGGAGTGGACCCGGCAAAGATTGAGGCAATTTGGGAATGGTCAGAACCCACTAATGTACATGAGGTACAGAGATTTATGGATTGGCGATATACTATAGAAGGTTTGTAGAAGGATTCTCCAAGGTGGAAAGACCCATAACGAAATTGCAAAAGAAAAATAGACCATTTGTGTGGACTGAGAAATGTGAAGAAGCTTTTTCTAAACTTAAAGAACTGTTGACTACGACACCAATACTAATAGTTCCATATATGGATAAGGAATTTTTGGTTTGTACAGATGCATCGAGGGATGGAATCAGTTGTGTACTGATGCAAGAAGGCAGGGTGATTTTCTACACATCCCGGAGGCTTAGGTCGCACGAAGAAAACTATGGAACACATGATATGGAAATGACTGCGGTGATGCATGCATTAAGGCTTTGGCAACTGTTAGTTTTTCAACATTTAATTCAATATAATCTAGGATCTTAACTGAGAGAACAACATGTACAACATATCAAACACAAGAGACAAGAGACACAAAGCATTTCACTGGGGAAAACCATAAAGGTGAAAAACCCCACAACTTCCTCAGAGATAGAATAAGCACCAATACAAAGATAAAAAAGATGAAACCCCAAAAGATAGATGTCTCCAACAGCTACTCCTCCTCCACTTGTGCACACTCCTCTCTCTCAACTATGTGAGTTGGATGAGTGAGTGAATGAGCAAATAGAGTGGTGCAACCACTCTATTTATAGTTTAACTTAACCTGCCTTTTACTCTAACTGGGTCGACTCCCTAAGGGAGTCTAATAACCCTTCCACTTAACTCATACAGGGACGACTCCACTAAGTTGGTCTAATAACCCATCAAATATAAGTTACGACACTTACAATATAACTCCCAACACTTGAAAATACAAATGACGACACTTCCAATCGGAGGAATAAGACATCTCCGTTGGGGATACAATAAAGTACAAAAGTAATACATACAATATACAAGTGAATATCTTCTGAAGTTACAAATACATCAACAACGACACTATTTGGTAGGAAGGAAATTTGAGTTAAAGACTGACCATTGTGGGTTGCAACACATATTTACTCAGAGCGACTTGAATGCAAGGCAGATAAGATGGTTAGATTTACTCAATGAGTATGACTTCGACATAACTTATGTAAAGGGAACTTTAAACGGGAGTGGCAGATGCACTCAGTCGGAGACCCAGGATATTCGCAGTTATACCAATGAAGACCAACCTAAGAGAAAATATTCTAGCACTACAACAAGATGATGCATGGTATAACGAGGTGAAAATGGAATTGGAGAATGAGCATATGAGGATACCTAGGTATGAAGGGTACTAATTGGACTTGGATGGGATATTGAGGTATAATAACCGTATCTATGTACCTACGAATGAAGAGATCTGAAGGTTGTTATTGGCAGAAGCTCATAGAGCGGTTTATAGAGCTCACCTTGGGGTAAAGAAAATGTATGCAAATCCTTAAACCTCTATTCTTTTGGCAAGGAAAGAAGAGGGATGTGGTAGTTTTCGTAGCTAAATGTATGGAATTCAAGATGGTTAAGGAAGAGCACAGACACCCCGTTGAATTTCTCCAACCCCATGCAATCCCTGAATCTAAATGGGAATTTATCTCTATGGAATTCATAGTTGGTTTACCTTTAACCAACAAAAGACATGACACCATTTTTGTAGTAGTCGACACTCTTACCAAGAGTGCTCACTTACTACCAATCAAGAACAGATACCAAGCTCCTGATATTGCTAAAGTTTTCATGAATGAAGTTGTGAGATTGCACGAAATACCGAAAAAATATTATTTCAGACAGAGGTTCAGTATTTACTGGAAGGTTTGGACAAGCTTCCAAGAATCCCTATGTACTCAACTCAACTTTAGTACATCTTATCACCTTGAGAATGATGAAAAAACCGAAAGGGTGAACCAAATTTTTGAAGAGATATTAAGAATGTACGTAATGGATCAATAGAAGAGATGGGAGGAATATCTACCTTTAGTAGATTTTGCGCACAATAACAGTTATCAGAGTGCAATTCAAATGGCACCATTCGAATTCCTTTATGGATGACCTTGTAGAACTCCCATAAGTTGGGATAGATTGGAAGATAGGGCATTGTTAGGCCTAAAAGTGATCTAGGAAATGGAAGATCAGATGATGACCATCTGTGCTCGAATGAAGGAAGCACAGGATCGATTGAAGAGCTATGTTGATGTGCATAGAACAAATTGAAGTTATGAGACTAGGGATAGGGTATTCCTGTAAGTAAA